>JAYKAV010002801.1:565600-683784 GCA_035582835.1 Phoebastria nigripes
ATCACTCCTTGGCTCTCCAGTCAACAGATCAGCTTATGGATGGGAATCAGGGAGTCTCGGTTGGTGCGATATTGCCAACGGTGCACCGTTGTGGTAGCAATCAGCACCCGTTGTTCTTTGAGCCTCATCAACCCCACAACAGAAGGGTCCTTTTAGAGACCAGGCAAGGTAGACAGGTGTTTAACTTCCTCCATCTCCAAGGCAGCTATACCAAAAGCCCACCAGTGCCCTTTTGGGTCCTTGAAATACCCTCTCCTGAGGTAGTCTATGCCAAGGATGCACGGAGCCTCTGGGCCAATCACAATGGGGTGCTTTTGCCACTCATTCCCCGTAAGGCTCACTTTGGCCTCCAAGACAGTCAGCTCTTGGGACCCCCCTGTTACTCCAGAAATACAAATGGGTTCTGCCCCTTYATAGCTTGATGGCATCAGGGTACACKGTGCACCGGTGTCTAYKAGAGCCTTATACTYCTGTGGGTCTGATGTGCCAGGCCATCGAATCCACACAGCCTAGTAAACCCCAGTTGTCCCTTTCCTCTGCCTGGCTGGAAGCAGGGCCCCTCTAGTCCTGGTCATCGTATTCGCTACCCACTTCTTCTAAGTATGAATCAGGAGTCCCTTTATTAAGATCGGAAGTGGAATCAGCCCTTCTGCGCTGTCTGGGGAACTGCTCACTGGAGACTGGAGCAGCAGTTTTCCTGGAAGAACCCCCTTTTGTGATTGTTTTTCCTTGCAAYTCACRTASCCGTKCCTCTAGGGTCAAGGTAGATTTTCCATCCCACTTCCTCATGTCCTCTCCGTGGTCACGCAGGTAAAACCACAGGTTGCCCCGCGGTGTCTATCCCCTCTATCTTCTCTCTTGAGCAGAGGGACGTTTACTCCTAATGGCTGAGATACTGGCCCGTGCAGGTGGGGAGTAGGACATAGCCTCTCTGAGTTGCTGGACCTCCCGAGACAGTTTCTCCACAGCAGAAACGCAGGCCCGTAGGGAGGAGGAGAGACTTTCTTCATATTGCCGGAGTTGGCCAGCCAGTTCATCCACCGTTTGTCCACCTTTCCAGGTCATTATTGCCAATAAGTTTGCATGCGACGCTGGTGCGCTCCATACAAACTTCCGCCACATGGGTTGGGTGCATTTGASTTCATCTGGATCTTTGGGTAACTGCTCATTGTTCAGGTCATCATAAATCACCTCCAGCATGGCTAATTCCCTCAGGTACTGSATACCTCTCTCCATGGTGGTYCACTTGCCTGGGTGACATAGAACATCTTCCYTGAAGGGATACCTTTCCTTCACGCCTGACAGGAGTCGCCTCCAGAGGCTGAGGACTTGTGCCCCCTGCCCAATTGCTTTGTTAATATCCCCTTCCCTAGAAAGGGATCCCAGCTGCTTGGCTTCCCTACTCTCTAATTCCAGGCTACTGGCCCCATTATCCCAGGATCGGAGCAGCCAGGTGACAATGTGCTCGCCTGGACGATGACTGAAATTTTTTCGCGTATCTTGCGGCTCACTCGGGGATAGGGATCGGGTGGTTACCAACTCATTTACAGGTTCTGCCTCTTCCTCCTCCTGTTCTCCTGATGGCCCTGGTTCATTTTCATCCCTTACTAAGCGAGCTGACTTTCTTGTGTACTTCCTTTTTTGTATAGGGGTGGCTGATACCGGCACAGGTTGGTTCTCTGTTGCAGGGGGCGGAGTAGCCGCAGTGCCTGCCGTGGGGGTTGGGGTAGCTGCAGGGCCTGTTGTTTTGTCGTCAGATCCAGAGACCCTTTGTTCCCCTTGAGGGGTCTGAATAGTGTTAAACACGGCTCGGTAGGCATGGGCCAGGCCCCAGCACATTGCAGTGATCTGTGTCTCCCTAGAATTGCCAGGGTGACAGCATACTTCTTCCAAATGTTCTGCTAATTTTTCAGGATTTTGCACTTGTTCAGGGGTGAAGTTCCAAAACACTGGGGGTGCCCACCATCCCAGGCATTTGCCCATGCTATCCCACACACCCTGCCACTCATAACTATCCAGCCTTGGGGCCGATCTCTGCATGACATTCTTAAATTGCCTATTAACCTTAGACAAAACCAAAACAATATTCCCAAGCAATACCAATAGGTGTATCTTAACTACCCAGGGATGTTCAAGGTACTGACAAGTTGTTGTCACAAAGGAGAAAACATCATAGAGGAAGGTGCCATTCTGTATTTCCTCCATAAAAAGCTCCTCAGAGGAAAAGGTATAATTGCTAATTGTCTCCAAGAGGTGGTACTCAAAGTACAGTAACAGCTTCAGTACAACACCCAGATACCAAATAATGCCCAATGCCAGTGTTTTAGTAACAAATCTCCCAGGCAAAACATCACTAATCACTGCAGAGCACAGCAGACTGCAGAAACCAACACCAATCTTCAACATGTACAGCAAAAACAACAGCATGATGCAGGTCAGATAAACTAATATGGTGACCAACAACTGTTAACAGATATAACTTCCTTAATATGCTCTAGTTAGTCTGTTGTTATCTCAAACCCTTCGAGCCCCACGTTGGGCGCCAAAAAGGACTGTCGTGGTTTAACCCCAGCCAGCAACCAAACACCACCCAGCCGCTCGCTCACCCCACACACTCCAGTGGGATGGGGGAGAGAATCGGGAGGGCAGGAGTAGGAAAACTCGCAGGTTGAGATAAAAACAGTTTAATAATTGAAATAAAACAAAGTAGAACAGTAATAGTAACAGTGATAACAACAACAACAACAGAATATACAAAGCAGGTGATGCACGATGCAACGGCTCACCACCCGCCGAACAGACRCATAGCCCGACACACGAGAGCCCGTCCCGTGACGCCAGAGCCCCACACACACTTAGTTCTTATAGTGAGCATGACATCACATGGTATGGAATACCCCATTGGCCAGCTGGGTCAACCGCCCCGCCTATGCTCCCCCCGCCAGCTTCCCATGCACCTGGTAGGGCATGGGAGGCCAAAAAGTGCCCGGTGCAAGCACCACCCAGCAACACACAAAACATCAATGGGCAATTGACGCTCCTATTATACCAAACCCAAAACACAGCACACACACCCCCCTCAGCTACTGGGAAGAAAGTTAACTCTGTCACAGCCGGAACCAGGACAACATCACATGCTTGACCAGCTTCAGAGCCCTGGCCTACAGCTCAGGGTAAGCTGTTTAAAATGGCCAAGATAGTCCACACCTCCTTCCCTTCGGTGTTATTTACACAGGGAGAATCCTGAAAGCTCGTTCTTTACTAAAAGCAACCCACAAGAAATGTACAGCTTGGTCTTTCTCGGTTCTGTGGGTGGGCACACCGCTAGGTGATCTCAAAGGATGAGAAATGCACTCAGATCCTCCCCGAGCAGATGAACAATGCTTAACACAGAGGTCCTCTCTCTTGGTTGGCCACTTGTACTTAAACAGATCTTTAAAAATAGCAACCAATCTGATTTAAAACATTTTCTTCATCTAACCAGTATTTTCCTCTCTCCTGAAGTTAACTTTATTTAATCTGCAGTCATTAACTTGCCCCCTTTCTCCAAAAGGTGCCCTTTCAACCAAATACAGGGTGTAACAGGTATCCCAAATGATGCATACTGCACAAGTGTTGAAGAAAAGTCAGCACACTGGCCCTGGCCATGCCTCCTGCCCCTTACAAGGCTACCAGGGCTGTGCCCCAGGATGGGGCTGAAGCCTTGCACACATTTTGGACACTAGTTTGATGCACAGGACAGCCACAGGAAACTGTAATAAATCAGGCAAGCTCCAAAGTGATGTAAATTATGAGGGAAACCTCTCCGCTCTCTGATGTGGCACATCATAAAAGAAACACAAAGTGACTTAAAGCCACAGCAGTTCTCCCTCCCCTAGAAGGAGATAGTACAGGTTCTTTCCTGCCCAGCTTTGGAGCTTGGAGAACTTTGCTAGAGGAACTTTGATCTGAGAGGCTAATTCAGCCCCATGCCATTTCAAAGCCCCGAGCATATTACGCCACGTTCAAGCACGACAAACAAAAACCACCTTGTTACTAACCAGAGCACCGCAGAACAAGCAGGGTCCAGAGCCCTCCTGCTCGCAGACAATGCGCCCGCAAACCAAGCAGTTGTTGATGAGCTTGTGCTTCTGGCCCAGGCACTCGCAGGCATGACGCCCAGGGATCAGAACAGCCAGTTTGTCTTGCCCCTCCTTGGTATACAGGCTGACATATTTGGGCTTCTTCTTAGAGGAATTGGTACTGCTGCTGACTCCACTGCTGTTCTCCTGTGCCTGAGAAGCAAAAAATATAAACAAACAAACTGCATTCACAGTGCAACACTGGCAGCAAAGAGAAAGCACTGACCCTTGAACAGGCTGGGGAGACTCAGACAAGTGTTATTCTGCCTAACTGGAATGAAACTTGGACCAGACCCCAGATTCAATGGAAAGACAAGCTTAGGCCTGCCAGAAAAGGTCCAAGGAATCTAAACAAAGCAAGGACATAATGATATTGCTGATCCACTTGACGTTTGCTGCCTTTGAAAGCTAAAACTGCTTGGGTCTAGATGGCAGGCGTGCTGTCTGTCCTCCGGACCTGCAATATCAACTCACAGGTATTTAACAGCTTCAAACAGCAGCTCAGCTACTCCCAGATTTATTTTCAAGGGCTATTTAGATTATAGCAACGCCCTGTTTGTAACTATGAAGTCCTGTGTGCGTCTATCCCCAGAAACAGAGCTGTTGGTGGCAGCAGAACCTCTTCATTCACAGCCAGTTCACCAATCAGCATTTTTCACATTGTCCACCCTGAGCAGAGGTTTTCCATGCACTGCATGTTCAAGTATTTAGCTGTAAGACAAATTCTTCTCATTTCATGACTTGGCATCAGTGATTCTGTGATTCACGCCTCTGAGTTTCAATCAGGGACTGCATTGGGTCAGGCTTTGGGTCAGGCCAAAGTAGAGAAACCCTGATCAGAAACAAAGCAAGATATTTTAGAAGATGGCTGGATTAATAATCTAATAGGGGAATTCTCTGTTTTCTCCCTCAGACCTTACACCTTGATCAAAGAATCAAAGGGTTCCTCCTCCCACCTGATTATCTCCAGCAGCTACGGGCTGAGAAGTGAATTGTTGAGAAGTTAATTGCAGGAATTAATTACAGCACAGAAATCATTCCAGGGGAACAGAACAAAGCCAAATGCCACCATTTCTCTGGCAATACTCAAAAACAGATGCCTTGAAAAGCAAGCACAACACACTCCAGGCACAAACCTATCTCATAACACTAGGTGAGACTGGTTTCAACCACGAATTGCATGCTAGCCATGACCAAGAAAGACTAGGACTTATTACCCTTATCTATTTCAGCAAGCAGCACTCCAATATAAATGCACTCTCTGGCCTTTAGTTGTCGTATCTGTGACACACTTGAAAATCCTCTTGCAGCTCAAGCGCAGCTTTTCTTTGCCTCTCCTCTCCACAGTCTCTCTCAATAATAGAAATGGGGATTTCTCGGAAACCCTTTCCCAGAAAGCCTGTTTTCGTTCACCACAGAACAACAACTAGCTTTCTCTGCCTGCTGCACGCTAGAGGATCACTCCCGCTCCCTGACCCACATCTCAGCTAGCACTGCTTCTACATCCCACGTCCTCCCACACTGCTTTTCTCAGTGACAGTGCCATGCTCTGGCATTAGGACACCTCATCTTGACTCTTTTTACCTGCTCTCAATAGCAGCAGGCTACTGGTTTAGTGACAAGTGGGCATAGTGTTTCCAGTCCCCCCAGCTCCACCCAACTGGCTTTATTGCCACTGCCAGATCCAAACACTACTGTCATGAAAAAAAAACAAACAAACAAACAAACAAACAGATAAAGCAACTTTGGTTATCAAACCTTGGCAGAGCTTTCTCAGGTTTTTTTTTTAATTAAGTTAGAAGATAACTACAAGGAAATGGAACTTTACTGTCCATTTTTAACCCTCCAGTTCAAAAAATGTGGTTTTATCTTACAAATACTTTTACAAACACTTTAAGCATTTGCAGCCTCCCTGCTACAAAAACTTCAATTTAAAAACATAAATTTAAGTTCCACTATTTATTCAGGTGCAGCCCTGACTCTCAGGATTTGGATGTTGCTCAGTCAGGGTTGCACCTGGATAAATCATGGAATTTAATTTTGGGAGGTGCAACATGCTTGATGTTTATAGCATGAAGGACTCCATTGCAAGTCTAACGATGCAAGTCAAGCATACTGCACATCCATGTGCTTATTTCTGTGGAGCACACTTACGCTTCAGACAGCAATAGAGTGATCTGCTGTATTTGATGCAACCTGGGACTGCAGTTGTACAGCTGGATCTGTACCCAAGGAAGGAGCTTGGGTTCCCAGCAAGTAGCTCCGAGTCAAAACCCACTACACCAGAAATAAAATCCAGAAATTCAGCCTAGGTAATTACAATGACATTTAACAGCAAAGATCGTCATATTTGATGCGCTGACTGTGGAAAATGGTTCTGCTGAATAGAAAGCAAGCCTGCTGCGAAAAGTTAGTTAAGAGAAAGGCAACTACTGCTTGCTGCATGGCCTTGTGCTGCTTGCAAATAGCAGGATTTCTTGGTTTTTAGCATTGCTATACTCTTATTTTGCAGTTTCTTTCATTGCGGCTCAGACTGTTTATGAATACTGCAAAAACACTTCTCCACAAAATTGAACATTTCAATCTCAACACTAAAGTGGAGCTGAACAGGAGAGGGAAATGGCCAAACCAGAGCTGCTGCTCAGTGGAAAGGCACTTGCTACAGTTCTGATTCCTCTATCTAGCGCCTAAGGCCTCCTCTCTGAAGCAGCCTGAAGTATTTCAGTTGCCAATTAAAGCTTTATTCAGCGTGACTGGGAAGTTTTAAATACAGCAAGAAGGAACGTTCTACCCACTTGGTGGCTTCCTTAATTCCTCAACCTTCACACCTCTGCTTTAATGAAATACCTTTTATTACTAATTACAGCATCTACTTCCATTGTCCGCTCTCTCATGCGGGCTTCTTTGGGGGGGGGAGTAAAATCCATTTGGACATAGTTGCTACCTGATGATTATTTTATTCTCCATTACAGACACAAACATACACAATCTTTCTCCCCATCCTCATATTATTTGCCCCACAGCAGTGAGGCTCCCACACACACACACAGGGTACGAGCACAGCCTGTCCCAATCCACAGTCAGTTTTGAACAGTCGATGCACAGGAACAGCCACCCCTCTCATTGCAACTGGGCGACCATACAACTCGCTGACAGTGCGCTTGCAGCGTGGGACCCCTGCCTATCCCAACGGCTGCCAAAGTATTTGCTCAGGTTATAGCTTGTGGCTGCCAAGCTGCATGCTATCTATGAGCGAACAAAGACACACAAACATGTATCTCACAGAAGCTGTGCTGTATATAAGAAAAGACAAGGTTTGCAGGGAGACGCAAGCATTTACTCGACCCAGTGATGTAGCCGGGAAACACAAACATGCTTTCAGGTACATAATCCCCTTCGTCATGACTCTGATAACGAAGGATTCGTATTTCTGAAAGCTTATTTCCATTTTCCAATCACATCTTTTGTTGGAGTGTTTGATATCACCTTTCCCTGTGACCCAGGTTCAAAGCGTGCCCTCAGCACCCAGTGACACACAGTCAGGCAAAGCCTGCCCTCGTATACCAGACACACTCACCTTAGCCAGGTCAAGGGGGGTTTTTACTTCCTCTACATGTGCACTTGGCTCAGCGTACGCAGGCGTCTCCTGCTTGTTCCTTCCTTTGCGTTTACCTTTTTTGGCTTGGTCTCCAGCCCGAGGCACTTCCGAAGTCTCTGGAAGCGTGCGTAAGCACAAAGAAAGGCTGGGTAACTACCAGCAAGAGAAAGATGTCCCTGAACTCTTACTTGGTGAATGAAAATGGGCTTTACACTGTCACGAAGAACAGAAATAGGACCAGTCACAGGTATTCACGGCATGTAATTGTTTATAAACAGAATAACTGAAGACAAGCTTATTTGAGACTTTAATTCCTTCCTCCCCATACCACTCACCATCCTTTTTCCGATATGATGGCAAAGGCTCAGATGGCAGCTGGGAGGATTTCCGCCACCTGGCCAGCAGTTCTTCTACAAACCGACTCTTCTTCCCGTCAGTCCCCTGAATGAGGTCAACGACGTACTCCCGGATCTCCTCCTCGTTTGTTATTGACAAGATGTACCTGCAAGAGGACAGGATGGAGAAAAATGGGTAAGGGGGCTTTTGTTGTGAGGAAACCAATGGTCTAATCGCACACGTATACAATTTATCTCTCCTCCTCAGATCAGGTTTCTGAAGAGACCATGGTAAAAAACAGGTTTATGAGTCAAATTTTGAGACAGGCACTTTGGGAAATCCCTTGTGGCAGTTTCACTGAAAAAAACGTAAGTTAAATTATCTTTCTTCCCCTGTTCCAGCACAGAGTGACATCCCCCCAACCCTTCTGCCAAACACTAAAAAGTTCATCCTGAGACTCCGGTTCCCACTGAGTCATGCAAAAAATCTAACCATAAACCAACAAGCTCCTGCTTAAACCCAAGGAGACAGCAGCATGCCCTTCCTCACCTACCCACAACGACCCCACACCCCTCCCCGCCACCTCCCACCCCCCGGTCTCCTCACGGAGCACCCACCCGTGGGACAACCCAGGGCGCAGATCCCCGGGTCCCCCGAGAGCGGCTCTGAAAACAGCATTTTCCCTCTGTATTGGCCCATGGGGTCGGGGGGGGACCCGGAGGCGACGCGAGGGGCCACCGCGGCCTGTCACAGCGGGCCGGGGAGGAGGAACCCCCTAGGCCTCGGCGGAAGGTACGGCCCCAAGCGGGGCCCGCCACGGCTCCGGCCCGCCCCGGCGCCCCCGGCCCCGCTCACCTCACGACCTCCTCGCCCACGTCCAGCCCGAAGTCTCCGCGCAGGTGCTGGACGCACCAGGCCAGGAGCGGGTTGGGCGCCGCCATCTTCCGCGCGGGGGAAGGGAAACGGCGCCGCACCGCCCCAACACCCTTCCCCCACCCCCCCCCGGGAACGCGGCCACGGCGCCACCGTTCCGGGCCCCGGCCCCGGTTCTCCCCATGGTGAGTCACCCGGGGCTGAAGGCGAGGGAAAGCGGCCCTTGTCCCTCCCCTCGCTGCTGAGGAAAGGGGGCAGGAAGATGAGCTGAGGCTGGGGGACCGGCAGAAGCCCCCGCCCTCGCTGAGCGTCCTCTCCAGGCCCGGCTGGGAGGGAGGGGGCTGAGCTGGGCAGCATGGAGGGGTCTGGGGGGGCACGGCGGGGAGGGGGGGGTACAGGGAAGGTGCCCCGAGCTGCCTGCTGCCTCCCCCCCGTATCTGAGCTGCCTGCTCCTGCCCAGCCTGAAGGGAAGGGGCGAGGGTTCAGTTAGGACAGGACTAACTCTCCCCCCTCTGCCTGCACCCAGCCCGGCACAGCCGGGAAAGGTGATCTCTGTGTGTGGGAGATCCCAGGGCCTTTCCCTCTGCAGAGGGGGTGGAGGTTTGTTTCCCTGAAGTGCTGCCTGCAGCCTCATCTCTAGGTGCACTCTGAACGCTGCACAAACACGACCTTATCTGCAGACTATTTAATAAGGAGCTTTTCTCACCTGCAGGCAGATTCTCTGTGTCCCTGTTCTCTTCACCGCCAGCCCATGTACTTGTGCCACACGACAATGGCAGAGCTCTGCCAAAGGGACACCCAGCTCTGAAAGCCGCTC
This sequence comes from Phoebastria nigripes, assembly GCA_035582835.1. Taxonomy (NCBI): domain Eukaryota; kingdom Metazoa; phylum Chordata; class Aves; order Procellariiformes; family Diomedeidae; genus Phoebastria; species Phoebastria nigripes. The sequence continues at coordinate 575,346 of JAYKAV010002801.1, forward strand.
CCTTCCTTTTGCTCACAGTTAGGAAACATCTGTGGAGCCAGTTCTTCTCTCACTCAGAAAACTCCTCTGAAGTCAAAGGGCAGAAGCAGTGTAAGTTTGCATGAAAGAAAAAATGCAGATCACCACTCTATGTAGGCTTGCAGGGAAAGGAGGGAATATTTAGGGTTGGGCTTAGGCTTAGGCTATCGTAGTCCACTCTTTAAAAACCAAACAAAAACACATCCCAAACAGAGTAATAACATATTATTCTTAGCTCATGTTTCACATGTGCCAGCACCACAAAACAGAAGGGAATGGAGAATTACGCTATCATTTAAAAAAAAAAAGCCGGCACTACAAGCCTGGTTAAGCAAACACACGTTAGGATGAATATTAAAAGATAAAGGGAGCAATAACTGTTGGAAAGGGAGGGAATGTATTTGGGACCAACATTGCTGAGACATTGGACACACTGGAGAAGGACAGTGTGATTTCTTAGAAAAAACAGCTCCAGCTGGGTATCGGAGAGTGAGGTTCATCGCCTCCACAAAGGCAAAAGCCTCCAGCCCCAGCAGCTGCCAGACTAAAGCACAGCAAGACCCTCAGCTGCCCACACAGCTCACATCATGTTCGCAGGGTGCAGCTGCCACAAAGGAGCCTCACATCACGGAGACCGTGATTTAATTTGTCATAACACGATCTTTCACTGAAATTGGGGGTGCCTGGCCTTCTCCCTACGCGCTGCTTAGCCAAATCTTCATACGGCAAGACTTCACTTGCACATCAGAGGGAGCTCCAGGCATAGCCTGGAGGCAGGACATAGCAAGTAGTCCCATCCCTGCACTACCAGTGTCTGGGCTCCATGCCTAGCTGGGCTCCTGAGCTGCTTCGGTGTCCCTCCTTGCCTGCTGCCTTGCTTCCCAGGGACCTGGACCTTGCTCCCTGGGGACTTGGATTACCTTCTGGCACTGCCCTCCATTGACGTGCCACCACAATGCTTGCCCAGTCCTGCAGTGCGTTTGAGCCAGGAACAGATCTTGCTGGAAAAGACCATGAAGAAACATCATTTTTTGGCCAGAGCAGTTCTCCCACCGTTTCCTGTGAACTCACACTGAACCCACCTGAACTCACACTGGTGCTGAAAAAAAAACATCTAATGGCAGTCTTGGATCAAAATGTGACATGTTGTGGGGGTTTCTGTGCTCCCAGCTATTGTCGCTCACTGATACGTTTTTTAAAATGCTGTACGCAGACAGCAAACTGTTGGGAGCCAAGGCTTCATCTGTGCAAGCGCCTGGGAAGGGAACAAACTTCCCTCTCTCGGAAAGGCTCGGTTGTGTCAGCGGCCCTGCCCGCAGCTGAGCACAGCCATCACAATTTGTCATGGGAAGGAGCAATATCGCTCTTCCTCCTCTCCCCCCCGGACCGCTGCGGTATCAATAAGGATGAGTGCCAGTGCTGGGCTGTGGGACGTGGGTGGCAGCGCCCGCAGCGAGGAGGGCGGCGGAGAGCGGGCAGCGAGAGCCCCGCTGCCTCAGAGGGGCGGCCCGGGACATCCGTGAGCCACCTCCTTCCCGGGGGCAGCGCGGGGGCGGGGGCCGCGGCCGTGCAGCCTTCGGCGGTCCCGTGCGTCCGGGACAGATATCCCCTGCCCCGGGCGGGAGCCGCGGCTGTTGACACTCGGTGGCGGCTGAGGGGAGCGGCGCTGAGAGGACTCCCGATGAGGGGGTCGGGCTGAGCGGAGCGACCCTGAGGGAAGCCGCGCTGAGGGGACGAGGCTCAAGGGACCCGCGCTGAGGGGAACGGGCTGAGGAGAGCGGCGCTGACGTGAGCGCCGCTGAGGGGATCCGCGCGCCGCGCCTCACGGAGGGGCGTGGCCGCGCGCGACCCGGCGCGCTCCCGTTGGCGGGCGCTGGCCAATAGCGTTTCCCCGCGGGCGGCGGCAGCTGCCGCGCGGGCCGGGCGGTGGCGGTTGGGGGCAGGATGGTGCGGACGAAGGCGGAGTGCGGCGGGGCCTACCGCAAAGGTGCGGGCCGGGCCGGGTGAGATGGGGGGGCCCACCGCGGGGCCGCCGCTCACTGCTCCGCTCCGCTCTCCCCGCAGTGCTGGCCGCCCGGGCTCCTCGGAAGGTGCTGGGCTCCAGCAGCCTCAACGCGGGACCGTCGCCGGCCGCCAAGAGAGGTGAGAGCGGGGCGCGGCCGGGGCTCCCCTCCCTCCCTCCCTGTCTGGCCTGCGGCGGGGTTGACGGCCGCTCTCCTCGCAGGCGTGGGCCGCCGTGTGGGGGGGAACCCGGTGTGCATGAGGCCCGTCCCCGCCTGGCAGAGGGGCATCGGCGAGTTCTTGCAGCTGCCGCAGAAGGAGAACCGGGCGCCCGGCGGAGAGGCGGCGGGGAGCAGCGGCCTGGGGCCGGCCGCGAAAAAGTAGGTGTCGGTCCCCCGGGGCTCGTGGCGCGGCTGGAGGAGGCAGTCCCTATCTGCCTGCCCTCAGCCCACCCCGTGAAGCGCTGGGGCTTTCTCAGGAGAGGGTTTAATCGCGGGTTTCCTCTCAGCCTTGGAAGCAGCAGCGCAAGTCCCTACAAACCGAAATTGCAACGAGGTAGGGCTGGAGGAGGTGCAGAAGTGTTGTACCTTGGGGCTAACGGGCAGGGAAGGGGCACTCGGTGTATCAGAGAGGCAAAATGCAATAATGAAGGGCTTTTGTATGCTTGAGGCGTTTCGGTGGTCGGCTGTAGCCCAGCTATCGGGGCGTGCTGCTTGAACTTAATGTTCACTTCCTTTAAAAAAAACTTTTAAAAAGCTGTCTGAAGAACAACAGAGTTAAAACCACCTGCAGAGCAGCAGCGGCGCATGCAGCTGTCATCGCTGCATCTGGTGCTCTGTGGCGTTGCTTTAAAGTGTACACTGGTATTGTCAGAGCGTCGTCTGTGGAGTGACATTAAACAGCAAAATCCCTGGCACTTTCAAATAACACTGAGAGCGGCGTGCCTGGCTGCCTGGAAGGGGTGTATTGAGGGCTGTCAGTGCATCCTTGGGTGAAACAAATTGTGACTAGTTTTCCTCCATGACTGCTTTGAAACTGCAATTTATTCTTGAAGGAGCAAGCGACTACTGCAAAGTTGATGGTATGTCTGTTAACCTTCATATCCTCATTGAAATAAAGTTTCTCAGCAAAGTCTGGTGAAACGCAGCATCCATTTCCACTGACCTCGTGGGGGTTTTCTAAAAATGGGTGCAGTAATTGGTAGTTCAGGCAAGTTCTCTGTGCTCAGACATGCTTCGTTTGCATACAGACGAAAGCAATATGACTCCCCGTAGCTGTCAGCTCTGTTTCAGAAAACCTTAGGAGACTGCTAGTGATTTCTGTTCGTCAGAAATTGAATTGCTCTACCAAGCTGTCGCTTGAAAGATTAACTTGTAGGCTGCACTACTGACTAAAAAGGTAGCAGTGTGAAACATTGTCTTACAGACACTATTCTCAATTGCCAAGTTTTTTTTTTTTTTCACCAAGTATAGGTAATCCTGAACTGTCTGGGGGGCCCCCATAAGAATGAGTCCTGAATTGTCCTGAAGGATAAGAAAACAAACAAGACTTTTAAGTGCTTCCTACCTCTTGGAGAAACAAAAGATGTGCACTGTAGTGCTGTAAAACTTTTCTCTCTTTGGTTTGAAATTTGTTTGGCTGAGTAAGGACCAGGGTGGTGATAACCCTGCAGAGAACCCACAGTGTCACCATCTAAAACAACTTACAGTTTCCCAGTATGTTCTGGAAGAAGCAAGAGCTGTACTCGCTTAACTGTGCAACGTTTTTTTTCAGTCACACAGATAAGTTAGTCAGGTTGAAACTCAGGCGTGAAATGGGAGTTAAGTTTTCAGCTTCCTATGTGGAACCTGCATGTGGCCCTCTGGGTCGAGAAGGACACGCAGAGGATGACCGAGGGTGTATCAGGGTACGATGTTTTCTACACTGAAGTAGGCTTTCCCATTTGAAAGGTAGGTGTGTGCTGCTTAATCTGGGCTTCTAGCACTTAGGATAAAGTAGCTTTTATCAGTCCTAATGTCTCAATGTGCAGTCTGGGGCTAATTAAAGTCATTTAGGTCACCCAGCCTCTAGGAAAAGGGCTTTGTTAGCCTTTCAAACAAGAGTTGATTGAGTTCTGCTAACTCTCTTGAATTGGTAACGCTTCTTACAGAGCTCACCCCCTGCCACCGGATCCTGCAGAAGATGGTGAGTCCTCTGAAGAAGAGTAGATGTGATCTGACCCCGACTTTAATGATAAACCGCGTCTCCTATACTCGAGCTGTTTTTGGTATATTTGTATAGGTTTTTTACAGTTTGTTATGGCTTATGTTCAGCAGTTGTACATGAGTATGAGACTTTCCACAACATTGTGGTAAAATTATGGTGAAATTAATATATACTTTTTGAAGCTTAGCATTCAGTATAAGTCACTGTTTTAATTTTTATCTTGGTTTCCTTGAGTTCCTCAGTGACTCCTGCATATCATGCAGCTTTTATCTTTTGATTGCCTTGTGCTTGCCTGAGACTTGCATGATCATGCTTGTTCTGTTTTTAGAAAGCAGATCCTCAGTTTTCTAATACACTGAAGTATTCTGAAAATACATCCATGTCGTGTCTTTGTTGAAGTAAAAACTGTTAATGACGACCTCTTTGTCCGAACATGGGAAAGCCGGATTTAAAAAGACAGCAGTGAGGTGGAAGGGGAGGTGTCACTTGCTATGATTTAGAGGTTAAGTTTAATTAAAACAAACTGGGTTGTTCTAATGAATCAAAACCCTGAAAGCCCAGGGAGCAATAAACTGCTAAAAATAAATAAAACTTGTTACCATGAAGGGCCTGAGACTGCCACACAACGTTTGGGATACTTTATATGAAAGAGTGAGTGGGGTCTTACTCTTGGGGGTTCTGCTTCTGCTCTTCCTTAGAAGGACCACAAATGATCAGAGTATAGTTGAGCTGATGAAAAGGTGAGTGTTTGCACATGAGGAGAATTTAGTGGCAGCTCTAGTAGATCAGCCTGATGTATTTATCCTGGGGAAAGTGGTTAACGCTGTCTAGAAGCCTCTTCTTAAAAAGTCTATGAATAAAAAGGAGGGTTGTTACAGAAAAGCTGTTAAAGTTGTTTGAATGAGAAGTAGCAAGTGAAGATTTCTCTTTAATAGAAATTTAAAAAAAAAAAATTATGTAAATTAAGGGTAATAAGCTTGTGATAATGTGCTGTAAAAACTACAGACTTCTTTGCCCTGACATCACACAAAATAACAAAAAAAACTTACTTTTTAGTGACCTGAAGCACAGTGCTAGTAAGATAACACACTGAACAGGCTGTTCTGCAAGTAGCTGCGTAAGATCTTATCTGCATTCCCTGTTGCAAATGGTTTGGTACCTGTGTCATACAGGAAATGGGTCAGCTAGCACTCTGATAGAAAGTATTCTCTTTCTTGGTGCAGAGAGCCCAGGAAGATCTTCATGATCTTGCTAACTTTGTTAGTTATCTCAGCCTTTCTGGCAAAGGACAAATTCTCAGCATGCAGAAATACTCTCCTACCCCTTTGTTAGCCTGAGTGCCGTACTCCTGGTGCAGCTAAGGGCTTGTTCACACGAGGAAAGGGGCTGGTGTAGTTCAGATGCTCACACTTAAAGAGACCTGGGGTAGGCATTCCCAAATGGGGAATCACAGCCACGGCTGAGTGGTGCCTGTGCCGCTTCAGATCCTGCGGCTATGGAGGCAACGTGGGTGGCTCTTTCCTCTGTCTTCCCTCTGCCATTTGACCTGCCACACTAGCTGTTGTCCTCAATCATGGTTTCCCCTCTAAAGCTACCTGGGAGCCAGCAAAAACTGCTGCAGTCTTCCTTATCACATCTGCACATCACCTTAAGTCTGCATCGACTCCTGTGCTAGTCGTGTTTAGCAGCCCCATGAGGGCTGTGGAGCTGCAAGCTGAGGAAGGGAGAAGGACTAAGAGATACTCTTGACAAAATTAAATCAAGGCTGTTCTCCCAGGCCAACGCTCAAGGAACAACGCTGGTGAAGACCTTAACAAACAGGCTCTGGATTGCTCTGACATACATGTCATTAAAAAGTTAAAATCTGATGGAGCAGGAACATAAGATGCTGTGGAAGGATGCGATGTGCACACCGTGCACAAAAGGAGCTCAGGATCAAAAAGTTGCCTATGTGGTACACATCTACCTTGCTGTAAAATCTCATAAAAGAGCAAAACTTGGTATTAAGGAGCAGCTAAAACCGCTTTTGCTTCTAATAAATAAATATGCTCACTCCGCACAGGTAAGAGAAAACCCTAATGTTTACATCAGGAACTGCAATCTTAAGGCCCAATTTTTTTCATGGAACAGCATTTTCTGGGCAAAATGCAGGAAAAGGTGTTTGCTTGGGTGCACCCCCATCCTGGTGGGAATATGGGACAGTAACCTTTGGCGTGTGAGCCACTGTGCTGTGGCTGGGGCAGCTGATTTAGCTCCAGCTGTGCCCCTGCTGGTAACCTTTGAGTGGCTTTGTAGGGGAAACTGGAACAGCGCCCAGCTATTCTGAAAATGAGGRRAAAAAAAAAAAAATCTAAGAGGGAGAGAGTGCTAAAGCAAAAGAGCTCCAGACAACTAGAAATAAAATTTATAGATAAGATCCCAAAGATTTGTGGAAGGTTTCCACATCCAAAAGCTTGCCTGTTTTTTGGTTTTTTTTGGTTTTTTTTTTTTTTTTTTTTTTTTTCCAGCTATTGTTGCTCTAGTAAAAAAAATTCTACTTGAAACAGCGCTGCGTTTTGCAGGTCTGTAGGTGTTCGATTGCTTGGGGAGCTATACCTGTGCCGTGCCACCCCGAATGTATTGCTGAACTGTTTATATCTATTGCTACAAATGCTTTAATCCAGCAATATAATTAATAGCAAAGTTTAATGTGGTAAAGCAGGGTCATGTACAGTGTTGAAAATAAATTTAAGACAAGGATAAATTGGCTGTATCACTGTACTCAGTGTAATGTTACACCACGTAACAGAGGTTTTCCCTGTGCAATGGGATTTCTAGAGTCTTAGGGCAAGAGGTATAAGGGGAACAATCAGCTGGAAATCCAGTCAGTTACTATTACTACAAAGTAGTTTTCACTTTTGAGCTCATTTCTTGTAAGTTTAAAGAGTTATTTGATAACAATGCTCTTTTGGTTAAATCCATATGAACACTGCAACTCCCTGATTTTTTAATGGGGTAGAAAAAGAGGGGAATACAAAACCAGCTAAAGACCAGCGCTCATGAACGCCCTCCGTAATTAGGATTTTCAACTTAATTTGTAAAATAGAGAATGGGAGCAAGCTGAGACCCACCAGCAAAAGTAAGACCCACTGCCGTGATCCTGCACTGACCAATTTATTAATCTCAACTTATTAACACACTTACAAACATCCACTTAAAAAAAAAAAAATACCCAGAGCTGACAATAGATGTCAGCAGCATCTCCAGCTACCAAATGGTGGACTGCACTAGTGACCAGGGCAATGCTCATTTTGCCTTCTTCCAATATATTTATTTACGTAACGTGCGGGGAATATATAAGCATATGAATGAGAGACTGAAATCGCTCGGTATTTCCTGAGAGTCAGCGTTATCTTGCTAAGTAATAGTCTCCCCAGGATAATGGCATCAGCAAAATCACCTGCCGTTTCACTGGCAAAATGGCTTGCTCAAAGCCAGTGCTGGAGGGGCAGGGACGGGCAGCGAGGGGAGCCCGCTCCCCCCAACAGATTTTTTTTTTCCATCTCCAACACAGGGAGTTTCCTCCAGATGTCTAAATTATTTTCCTGACCCCTGACCTCGAGAACATAGCAGCCCTGAGAGCACTAATGAGCATTAAACTGCCCTGAATGGCCTCAGCTGGGACCCCCACCCACATCTGAAAAGTCTAGGAGCTCCTTTAGACCCAGGCTGGGGGCACCCAGACCTTTCCTGGGGGATGTTGGATGGACCTACATTGCAAGCAGTTCATTGCTGGTCCCAGCTCCTTGATGGCTCTTGGTCCATCAAGCCAACCTAGGCCAGCAGAAGCAAGGTTTCTCCCCTGGGAAAAGGGCTGGTTCCCCACAGGATGCCCAAAACGCCCCTTCTCCATCCATGCTGGGGCTTGGACTGAGCCGCTGCCGGATGGGCAGCGACATGGGGGTGGGAAGGGGGAAAGGGGCGAGGGGTGGCTTGGGGGGGAGAGCAGGCAAGGGGGATGTGGAGACAAGGTGAGGGCACAGGGGGTTCACTGCTGGAACAACTGGATGTGTCTTTCAGTAGGTACTCTTGGATGCCCCCAAAACAACTGCAAAATAAGCACAAACAGGGTGTTTAGGAGAAGAGATAGTAGTGTTTAGAAGAAGAAATCCTAAGGGTCTAACATGTTGAATTTTAAATCTTAGGGGGCAACATTATCTTTGTCTGGGCAAGAGAGAGTGGTGGGATGGACCCCATCCTTCTCCATCCCCACAGCCTAAGGCATGGGGGGTTATTTGCTTTTCCCTCTTCAAGTAACATGGAATAATCACAAAGTCCTGCTGCTCCAGAGCATTTTCAAGCTTTTCCCACCAGAGTCCTTCTGCCCTCGTGTCCGAAACAGGAGAGACCGAACATTTCTGTTGGATCTAGCTAGGCTGGTCTGGAAGGATCTCCTCCAGCTCTCCCGCAGCCAGGGCCACGCAGGGGGGCAGCTGTTCAGCAGGGAGAGCAGATGTCCCTGCTGCAGGGACACAGACGGAAGGGAGGGGGGAAAGGGCCATCAGCTGTCGGGCTGCCACGTTCTCGCCGTGCTGTGGGAATTCCAACGCGAAACCTCAGGGGCCTCATCCCCCAGATGAGGGATCTTCATCTCTTTTTCTGACTTTCAAGGCTTTTCCTAAAAAAAAAGCTGTTACCAGACTATATTGCACTGTGGCACGTACGATGTCCACTTAATACCGCTGGCTTTTTTAATTCCCACTCCTTGAAATAAAGCTTCCCTGCTGCAGACGCCGCAGTTTTGAGTTCAGATGCTGCTTGCTTATGCTAAGGGAATTACACAAGATGCCCTCTCGCACAGGAGCACTATTAATTTTGGTAAATGCCAAGCCTGTTCACGTATATTCCTGCTCTGGATTGAATGATTACAGGGGCCGTTTCCATCGGGAGAGAGAATGACGAGACCCTGGTACCTTCTCGCTCTATGTGGTTGCTCCTCTGCTCTCACACTCCTGCCAAAAAATGCTCTTTTAGTCTTTGTTTTTTCTTTGACTTTATTTTTTTTCTCTTTCAACGCTCAAGGCCAGCATTACCCAAAAGGATATGAGGTCACTTTGTGCTTGTGTCCTGCGAGGTCCCCTCTGCCCATGCTGCTCCGGTGCTTGTGTTGGGGTGGTGCCTCCCTGTGCCTGATCCTGAACAGGGGCTTCATTGTCCTTCCTGCTGCCCCGGACAAAGTGATATTGTCCTGCCCACCACCTCCAGCCAGCCACCCCGTGGCAACGAGCCAGTTCATCCCAACCAGAGACGCTGCAGCAGTTTCAAGAATAAAAGCAGGACGTTTGCTTTCTGTTAATAATAAGGCACTGAGGAATCGGTCTGGCTTCTCACTTGTCTTGGTCCAGGATAAGGAGCTGAGTGTCAGCCAGYAAAACCTCCAATGGGGTGGTCCTAACCCACCCAAAATGTTTCTGGGTCAGCTGTGAGCTCCCTTCACCCCCGTATGTCTTTCAACACGTGGGTCGTTCTTCTGATAAACTCCCAGGGGATTACCACAGGGCTAACAAGAATCTGTATGTTTAATATAACTTACCAAAAGAATTACTTGGACTAGAATTGTTTGATGATAAACAATTTTTCAGAATTAATATACTCCTTGGGAGCTCCCAGATGGTTCAGAACAGAACTGAGGAAAATTCAGATGATGGTACAATTTCTACCTGAATGATGAAGCATATTTAAAAATGCAAACATGGATGCAGCTGCCCCTGAGCCCTCCAGGGATGCGTGTCCTGCTCCAAAATAACATAAGCTGCTTCAGTGAATTAGTACCATTTTCTCCTTATGGCACTTAAAAAATGGGAGTGCTGAATCTTAACATTTCAAAAGTGCTTAATACCCGGTGCCTCTTCCTTTTATCAAAGATGGGGTGATGCTAATATTATTTTTTTTCATTAGTTATATCACAAAGAGACAAAAAGTGTAAAATAAGTTCATCCCAGAGCAGAGGCTTGGGATAGTGTTAGACATGATGATGCCAGGACATGCTGTTTAGGTGGCTGGATGGATTAAGACATTTTATTTTTTATATTAGTATTGCTGACTTAAAAGATACAATATTGTAACTGAGTTGGCAGACTGCACATATATATTAAAAGAAAGAGTAAGCAAAAAAGCTAAAGTGAAATATTAGCAACTTTTACTAAAACTGGGCTTTATTTTCAGCTTAATTAAAGCACCAGGGGAAAATTTACAAGCCTGGCCTCGGGAATATGAGGTAGTGGGGAAAATATATAATTTTAACACCTAAATTCTGGATCTAAAGAAATTTTCCAGGTGGTTTTTCAAAATTAACCCATGGCTCATTCTTGGCAGGAGCCATGCGCTGATGAGCTGTGACATGCGTGGCCGGTTAACGAGATTGCTCACGGGCTCGGGGGCCGGCGAGCCGCATGCCGGGKATGAAGGTTTTCTTCACGGTGTTTTTTAACCATTTTCAAGCCTTATTGCAATTTAAAACATTCATCTGGAAAACATCAAGTTCTTTGTCGCCAGAAGCGGCCCAGGAGCGTAACCGGTGATGATCCCCGGTGGGTTTCTGCTCCTGTCCCGTCACGTTTCCTCAGTGGCTACTAAAAGCTGGGATATTACAAGCTTTTAGCGGGACGTGAGGTGTTTCAGGAGCCGCGTTCTCCCTCCAAAAGTGCTTTGCGGCTTTTGTTACAAACAGCTCTTGGAGGTGCCTCAGGCGGAAGAGATTCGAGGCAACGATGAATTCATCGCCGAGTTTAAGATCTCTATTTTATCACCTAGCTTTCTGTAGATATTTTTCCCTTTTTATAGCCAGGTTTTCCCCTCTCACAGACACGGCGGCTTTTTGCAGGGCGGGGAGCAGCGGGAGGAACCGTGGCTGCGGCGAGGTGGGCTGCTGAGCCCCAGGCACGGCCCCGCTCGCTTACCTCCCCCCTCAGCTCCGGCGGGGCCCGCTCTCTGCGGCGGGGCCGGCGGCCGCAGCCCCTTCCTCAGTCGCCGGCTCCGCCGAGGCCTGCCCGCCGCCGCGCCGGGCGCTACTTCCCCCTAGCAACGGAACGCGGTTGCTAGGGCGAACCCGCCGCCGCGGCGCCCCGGAAGCAGTTGCGGGCGGCGCGGGCACGCTGCTGCCATAGAGCGGTGCTCGCCGCGGGGCGGGGCAACGGGGTGAGCGCTTCCGGGGCGGGGCCCTCCCCGTCGAGCGCGGCGGAGGGAGGAGCTGCGGCGGGGCGCGGGGAGAGCAGCGGCGGAGCNTGCCCGCCCGCCCGCCCGGGGAGCCCAGCGCCGCCGGAGCCAGGTACGGGCGCGGGGAGCGGCGAGGCCGCCGTCGCTACGGGGCCTGGGTGGCGACGGGGGCGGTTGCTTTGCTCCGCGGCGCGGCCCGGCCGCCTTCCCGGGGCCGAGCCTCCCGCGGTGGCGGAGGAGGCTCCGCAGGGCTCGCCGCTTCAGCCCTCCCCGGCGGGAGGGGGAGTGGCCGCGGTTCTCCCGGCGTGAATGGCTCCGGCCGGGGGACAGACCGGCCGTCCTCGACGGCGGGGGAGGGCAGGGGCCGGCGCTGGGGACCGCGGGGGCTTCCTTGAAATGGCCCGAGAGACCCCTGATGGAGTTCGGCTGTTGGCCGAGCTGAGCTCCGGGAGGCGCCTGAAGTGGTCCCACCTCGCCCCGGGGCGTGGGTGAGGGGAACCGGCCCGGTGAGGGGTGYAGTGACCCCGCACTGCCTCCGTCACGGGCGGCTTTCTCGTGTGCGTGTTGTCTGTTATCAGCTAATTGATCAGAAAGGTGGGATTTAGAAGAGGTGGGCGCACGTCAAGGCCTGTGTATTGACAAACATATCTCTTGTGGGCTGTGGCTCTGTCCATAGCTGGGAGCGTGGGGCAGGGCACCCCTGAGTTGTAGGTGGCTTGGGAACTCTTTTTCTAAACCTCATTGTGTTCCCAGGTCTAAGGGAAACAAAGCACTATGTGTAACTGTAAGCGTATTTACAACTTCTTTGCGTGAAGAAGTTGTATATTCCCCCCATATCTGGGAAACTTATATGTATCTGCTGTTTGGCACGGTATGAAATTTTAAGGGTTGGGGTTTGTTGTCTTGTCCAAATTGCTCATGGGATTGTCGTCTTCCCGTCCCAATCAGTTTCACTGCTGGCGACCGTCCTCTTCAGCCTTTCTCAACAGTGACTTGACTTTTCAGTTCGTAGGATGTGTCGTGTACTGAGTCCAAGCTCGCAGACAGTCATTAATACCTGCTGCCTCCTGTGTCCTGACTTCATGTGAGGTTTTCCACCTTCCCCCTTTCTCTTTATTGGGCTCACAGTGGCCTAGTTGAAGTCACACTGTCATGGGTGTGATCTCAGACTTGATTTTTTTTTTTTTTTTTTTTTTATCAGCAACCTAATGTATATGTGTAACCAGCTTATGCTGCCACTCCCCAAGTTCTTCAGGACTTGCCTTTTCCTTCTCCTAGCTCCCCAGCTACTGGCTGTGGTTTACCTAAATAAACCATCTTCTCTACATCTCTGGTTTAATGCTGTGTTGGTAACTCGGCCTCTGCCAGCCTGCTGGGAGAGGACGATGGGTGAACTGAGAAGTGTGAGCTTTGTTCCCATTGAGAACTCTTATCAAATATTAGCAGTGCTTTCCCACAGACGCATTCCAAAAAATACAAAGAGTGCCTTTGAGTTATGAGTTCGGAGAGATTGCTTTCTTCAGGCTGCAAAAGCCATGGAGGATTCCTTGCTGCCTGCCAGTTACTGAAGCTTTGGAAGTGTTGCCTATGTGGTGAAACGTTACTGATAGGAGAATTTGGGTTTTACAACATTGCTGTTGAGAGATGCACAGAGTCGTCTTCTCCATGTGAAGCCAGGCTGATACTAGCGCTCTTTGAGTCAGGGATGAGCTGGAGATGCTGCCAATGATAAATATCAGCAACAGTTCTTGTATGGGGAAGCTGACCGTCAGCAAGGTGCGACCAGATAAGAAAGGAATTTAAATATCATGGTGTGTAGAAAAAAAAAAAAAAATTCTTATTAAAAAAACCTGATGTACTTAAAAAGCGTAGAGGATCATGGTGAGAACTGGCCAGGCAAATCTCTGTTCTCCGTATTGAAGTTCCGGCTGCCAGTGTAGTGGTACCCCAGTACAGCTGATATTGCAACCTTTTGGCAAAAATATTGCTGACTCCAATGAAATTTTAGACTATCCGCTTGATAAAATCAGGGCTTTACACTTAAGCCTTGCATAAGTACCTAAACTTTGTTTAGATACAACTATTTCTTCAAACGTTGCCTGCCCTGAAATTGCTTTTTCTGGACTCAGCAAAGTGTCCAGCTGGTGCCTTTTTTATTTTTTAAGAGCTGTTGGGCTGCGAGGAAGATGAGGCACAGCTCTCTGCTTTACTCTGCAAGTCTATAGCAGCATATTTTCGACTGCTGACCTCAAGTCCATGCTGGGTTTAGGCCAATCTGGGCTTCTTGCTGCATTTTTCGTGTGGAAAGCTCTTCTGTTATTCTCTGGCCACGATGGTTGGAAAGTTGCACCAGATTCTCACAGTAAATTTATTTGTGGCTGGTATGTACCTATCTGTGTTTGTGCCAGTGTTGCCTCTTATAAAAACAACTCTTCTCTCCTTTGGCGCTTTCAGAAAGCACTCAACTCTTGGCTTCTTATTTTCAAACCGTGCACGCCACCCTTGCAGTTGCTCTTTTCCAGGTTCTCTGTTGATCTCTTCTGTGCACGTGTTTGCTTAAAGCTAATCCCTGAACGCCCCTGACCGGAGCAAGGCACAGAATGGCAGGGGAGGTCTCTCTGGGATGCTGTGTGGTGCTGCAGGTAATTTCTTTGTGCCGGTGTCCTTCATGTCTGAATCAGGTTGGTGGCTCACAGGTCACAGCAACAAGCTAATACCCTGTGTGTGTCTCTTTTTTTCCTTGGATTGAAGAGCTTTCCAGTTCATAGTACCATTTCTTGCAAAGTCTGAAGTGTATGACCTTGCCTCATTGCAGTCCATCTATCTTACTCTTCCGTAGTTTTTATGCTGTTCCAGTTCTCTGTATTGACAGCAGTTTGACTTCCTATGTCAAAGTCGCTGATGGAAAATATTCTGGTGGGAGTGATCAAGCAGGCAGGTTCACAGAGCTCCATTGTGAGGGGAGTTATGAGCCGGGTGAGATCGTAAGTGCAACCTAGTCCACAGCCACTTGCTGCCTTCCTTACACTGAGATTGCCCCCTTCTTTGTGATTTTTTTTAAACTAATTTCCAGCTCTTCTGAAGCAATCAGCTGTTGCGTATTTTCAGGTTAACAGATGAAATCCTGTATAATGCCTTAAAAAGTGCTACCAGGTGAGACTAGGAATCCATCTGGCCTAGTATCCTGCTTACTTGTAACCAGTAGCAGATGCCTGGGGAGGGGAGTACACAAATACAGCAGATCTAATCTGGGGAAATATTGCTTTATTCTTCTCTCTCCAGGAGTTTATGACCTCCCTGAGCCAGGTGTTTGAATTTAGTAACCTTCACACTTCTCTTCCACGGATTTGTTCTCTCACTTTGAACAATCTTGATATTCACTACATTGCACAGAGAGACACAAAGCTGGACACTAAGTGTGTAGGCTACTTCTTACATGGTCTACACATGAGGAAGAGACAGAAAACAAGAACTGGGGATGTCCAAAAAAACTAGCAAGAAACAAATTCAGAACAAATTACTTCTTCACCTTCTCCATGGCATTCACGATTTTAGGAAACTACTTTTTCCATTCCTGGCGGTCTCTTGGCTGGGCTGAATTGTTCTCATCTGTTTAGACTTTCCTTTCCATGTCTCTTCTCCTTGCTCTTAATGTCACTGCCAGCTCTGCTCCAGCCTCCTTGAGGTAGGGATGCCAGGGGGGGCAGCACAGGTGAGTGGGGGAGGTTGGCAGAGGTGCTGATCGGATCAGCAGGTGATATTTATGGTGCGGGTGCCTCTTCAGAAAACACCGTATGCTGTGGATTTGTATTTTGTTCTGTATTATTGTCTGTGTAATTACAGACATTCTGCTGCTTCATTAGTGATGAAAAAACCATGGAGCTACAGTTTTTGTGGAATACTCTGCTATAGCCCTGGTATCCTGTTCCCCAGTGTTGGCTTGAGTTCAGTCTGTCATATTTTTTTAAGTTGAAATTAGGGTGGTTGTTCCTGATGTGCTGCGCTTCAAATTGTATCACCCACTCGTATCACGAGATTTTACTGCAATTCCTTGGAGTCATTGCTTTTATTTACTGATCACGTTGAATTATTCAGAGTAGCCAATGTTGTCATCTTAGTACTGCCTTCTCCTGCACAGCTCAGTATAGTTGAGCAGAGCAGAATCCTTTGGCGAGTCCCCTCTGCTACAAAACTGACCAGTGATGCCTTTCTTTGCTGTTCCTTATCTTTTTTTAACCAGTTATTTATGTATGTGAAGGATTTTTCTTTTTATCCTATAGAGTTTTGTTCTCCAAAGAGCTTTGAAGGATCTTGTCATGTAGTATGCTTGGTTTTTTCAATGAAGTGTATCAGCTGCCTTTTCCTTGTTCATGTGCTCTGCCTCCTGCAAAAGAAAAAGACAGACAACAACCTCCAACTGACTCCTGAGACATGACTTCATTTTATAAAATATAATTAGCCCTGCGTCCATTTAGTCCATTCTTTAGGACAACTCTGATTTGCTTGGCATGGCTGCCTGGTTTGTGGTTTCTCAGATGCCTCTGAATTGCTCTGTGGAAGCTGGTGCAAGTGTCTTTCAGGCAGTCTGGTGCAGCTTTAACCAAGAAGCTACGCCGGGAACTTCCCCATCCTCCTACTGGGTGACTTTGTATGTAAAGTGAGGTTGTTGCTGTTGCTCTGTCTTCTGAGTGGTCCTTTGCCACCTGAAGCCTTATTTGGTTGGCTTGCTTTACTGGGGTCAAACAGGGAGAGTGGAGATGGCCAAGCTCAGTACGTTGAGCATAAAACACAATTTTAACTTTTGGGAGACATTGTCTGATGGTTATTTAACCCAGTAATAAATCATGGGACCTTTTTCCTTTTTTTTATAATAAAACCTTACTAATTTGTATTTAGTTTCCTTGTTGGACTTTTAGCCTTGCTGTACCGGCTGGATTGGCTTCTGTTACTCCTATGGCACGGTCAGATCGCACAGCAGGGGCTCACAGCAATACTCCAGCTGCCGTTCAAGGTGAAGGCAGGAATTGCTGCTTCTTTCATCCGCTGCCGGGGAGGAGTCACTTTATGCTATTTAAGAACTTAGTCCTGGCGTTGTATATTGAATTGACACTTGTGCAGTTTACGCGGAGATGTTTGAAGGCTCTACTTAATGCCACATTTCCTGCTTGTACAACCCCCTGCTGATAGTGTGACAGCTGCTATCACTGCTTGGGTGGCTGAGACTATATTTTTCTGGTTTAAGGCTGGAATTCTGATTTACGGGGTATTTCTTGCTGATACAGTAAACTTAGATTGCTCGAATGGTGATGTATGCTAAAGAAAGCTTATATCCTCTAAAAGCTTGCTTAGTCCTCGTATACTTTGAACATCCCATTGACTTGTCTGCCCACCACTGTGTTTTGAATGAACCTGCTACATCCATATTATCACTTTAAAAACAGGCTTTTGAGTTCCTCCATCTTCTAGGCTTCCAGCATTTGTGTAGAAATGCACTTGTGCCTTGGTTTTGTCTTTCCATCTTTTTTTACTTGTACTGTATTGATTTTTCTAGCTTCTGATTTTTACATGGCTAACTCTTGTTCCATCTGTAGGGGTTTTTGAGGAGGTGAAGTTCTTATGAATCGGCTTCTTTCCCCAAAAAGCTGCATCATCCGCAGATACATGCTCCTCTATATCTGCTGGCTTTCTCTGCTCTTCTTCTGGAGTGTCGGGAGCCTTCAATCTTGATTGCAAGTGCCAGTGTCCAGGTGCTATTTTGGTTAATTCAGTCCTCATTCTTGTACAGGCTTCCAGTTGTCCAAAAACCATCTCAATTTGTAATGAATCCAAGCCTGAGTGTGGGAGCAATTCTTTGAGATACTGTCACACAACTCTGGTCATTGCCTTCCTGTTCTCAGCCTGAATTTTGCCTCCAGAAACTTCCCTCCATCATATGCTAGCTGTACCTTTGTGGACCACAGGCAGCAGCTCCTTCCCGATGTTATTTAGTAGTGTGTTCCTGCACAAAGAGGTAATCACTGAAGATACACCCTTTGGAGTCCTGCAAAGGTCCTGGTTTTGATGGTGGCAGTGGTCACCTTGACCTGCAGAGAGCTGAGGTAACTGAAGACTTCGGTCTACAGTGGCAGAAATGCCAGTGTGGAAAGCACAGTCTGCAGGATGTAAAGGAATTGCCTTGAAGGAGGTGATTCTCCCCCTCTACTCTGCTCTTGTGAGACGACACCTGAAGCACTGCATCCAGCTCTTGGGTCCCCAGTGCAAGAAAGACGTAGACCTGTTAGAGCGGGTCCAGAGGAGGCCATGGAAATGGTCAGAGGGCTGGAACACCTCTGCTATGGAGAAAGGCTGAGAAAAGYTGGGGTTGTGCAGCCTAGAGAAGAGAAGGCTCTGGGGAGACCTTCTTGAGACCTTTAAATATATAAAGGGGGCTTATAAGAAAGATGGAGAGAGACTTTTTACTAGGGCCTGTAGTGACAGGGCAAGGGGCAATGGCTTTAAACTGAAAGAGGGTAGGTTTACATTGGACATAAGAAACTTTTTATGATGGGAGTGGTGAGACACTGGAACAGGTCATCCAGGGAAGTTGTGGATGCTCCATCACTGGAAGTGTTCAAAGTCAGGTTGGATGGGGCTTTGAGCAACCTGATCTAGTGAAAGATGTCCCTGCCCATGGCAGGGAGGTTGGACTAGGTGATCTTTACCRGTCCCTTCCAACCCAAACCATTCTGTGATTCTATGGAGATGTAAAATCTCAGACTTGTTGTGCCTGCTTCATCACTATATTCCATATTAAATCCCCCTAGACCTTTTTTTTTTTATAGAGCAAGGAGGTATTTTAAATCCTTGCTAAAATACCTGTTTGATTTCTGTTTCATCAGACACTACCTGCCTTTTAAAAGACCACTTATTTCTATAAGTTGGCAAAACCAACAATGAAACACGATCAGTGTGAGATCACCACCATTTTCTCCTGGCTTTTCATACGTTATTCCTTCCCATAAGATCTAGTTAGAGCAGCTCATCTTCTGAAATGGATAGGTGTCTCTTACCTGTCTGAATCTTCTGTTTTGGTTTGCTCGTCTGTGAGCAAATCTCTTCTGGATAATAACTTAATAGCCTGAAGAGTTGACAGTAATTCTACCCTGAAGATTAGCCTGACAGTTTCTGCTTTGTGGAAGACAATTGAGTAGCTTGGATTTGCTACTCTGAGCATTTAATGCAGGAATTTGGGATATTCAGTGGTGAGATGGGAAAGCTGTTTTCCTGTCTGCCTCTGCTATCCTGCCCCCTTTTTTTTTTTTTCTTTCTTTCCTTTCCTTCTTATGATTATATTATGACATTCCTTTAGGCTGGGAAAATTGCGGCTGTTTACAAAGAAGTGAAGGTTTCTTTGCAGTCCTGAATCTGCTGTCATTTTTTCTGAAGCTGTCGCATTTCTGTAGTCTTCTAAGATGAGCTGGCCATATTGTGCATGGTACATTAGAGAAGGCCACATCATTTATTAAATATACTGAGTAGTTGCTGTCCTATATATGTGTTTTAATGCCTATTGATAAAGCTTGGTGAGTTCATGCAGTTCGTGATGATGCTAAGAAAACTCTGGAATACCTGCTTTCTATAAAGCTACTCCTTCTTTCCAACCCACAAGGAATCGCTGTACTTCAGTGCTGAAGCTAGGTTAATTAAGTTGTAGGAGAAACCTACTTGAACTCTGTGAAGCCAGCCAGTCTGAAGTATATGTTTCTTGAAGCTATTTATTTTTATGCTGCAGAATATGATCACTTCCATCTTAGTGATTTGCTATGGAGCTCAGTTCATAATTTAACTCATCTAATGTAGCAGAAAATCTTGTGTGGTTAGGAGGTTGAAATCTGCATGTGTTTTTTCTTAAATACTTATCTTTGTTGCACCTGTAATTAGGGTAACATCTTGTTTGTAGAAATAACAAACCAAACTCAGTGTTCCTTTGCTAGCTACTGCATGTTCACTCTTGAGTAATAAATCAGAGGGTAGATTCAGATGCGGTTGTTCTTCTTCCTTCACAATAACGGAGAGCAAACTACAGGAAAAACTGACTTGAAGGAAATCTGTYTGCATCTGTCTAGTCTTCCTCATAGCAAGGAGGGGCATGTGAATTGAGTTATTACTACTCTTGGATAAAATTCTCTAGGTGGGTTTCTGAAGTGTAGCAATCTCAGGCATCTCAGACTTACTGGATCTTCAAGCTTTCATTCCTCGTGACTCAAAATTCCTTGTAGATCTGACTTCCGCTTATTTAGATCTATTAAAAACAAAGAAGAGGAAGTCCTCTAAAATATGGCTTATAATATTGTTCCATTGACAGAGCCAATTTTGGCAAGTGTAATGAAACAAGTCAGCTTTTATGACATTTGGTACAAGTTGCTTACTTGTAAGTCCTGTAGCAACCCTGTTTTTGGCTAATCTGGCTGTCCTTAGGTACCTTGTAACTGTCTTCCTTTGTAACATGCAAGGCTGGTTTCTACAGCTTGTTTTTATTTCCTAGATTTTAAAGAACAAGTTTCAATGAACAAATGAAACTTAAGAACCTGTAACATCTTATTTTAATGAAGCAGAGACCACATACTTTGGTATGTTGTCTCTTTTCAACTCCAAGTTAGACTTCAAAGGTCTCACCTTTAGGAGGCTCATGAAGACTCGTTCTTGCTGTTGCTTTTTGGCAGGGCTGTAGTAGCAGGTAAACACACTGGTTTGCACTGGGAGGGAGGGATTGTGGCAACACATGCATTAAGTAACTTCTTAGATGGAAATAAACGTTTCCAAAATACATGCTATGTGTGCATCCACCAGGTAGTGAGGTTCTTCCCCACCCAGAAAAATGTTTGCTCCATGGTTGCAGTCCCATTTTGCTAGCCATGGACTACCTCAGCTAGCTTAGCATCAGTGTCAGGTTAGGTGGTTTGGAGGTCCTCGGGTTCCTGCAGCTGAGATCAGGCCTACAGCCACTTTGGCATCTGATGTTGCTTCCTAGCTGTCCTCTATTTGGAAAGGTTTTGACAGGTTTCTAATTCTGAAAAAGCTCTGTGCAGTGTTGGCAGTGCTAAGGCTTCAGTTTTACTGGTGATAGATGTAACACCAGTGATGGTAAATCATAGTTAGGCTGTGCTCCGCTTCTGCGGGAAGAATATCTCTGCTGAAATTTGTTATTCAGTTAAGATCCAAAACTGGTATTAGGCTCCAAACCAATATGCAGTCCTTTGTTTTTGTCTAGACTTACTGGATACAGCACTGGTATTTGGTGTTTTTTATCATTTCTAAAGGGTAGTAGTTATTGTGCGTGCCAGAGTGCCTTCACTTGTCAAGATCTATGATTGGGAGCGTGGTTTTTTGGAACCAGTTCTGTTCTTTCTGGTCTCCAYAGAAAACTGAGTGCTTCGACATTAAGGAGGCAACGTGGTCAAAGATAGGGTTTTGGGGGTAACTTGTTGGCTGCTGTGGCGATAGCTTAGGATTTTGTCTTGCAGCATATAGGCTGGGGGACTTGAGGGTCTCGGCATCCCCCTGGCTGGGGATGCTGCAGGGACAGGTTCAGATGTAAGAGCAGCTATGTGTGGGGTGAACGTTGGATGTTCAGGCAGCATTCTGTGTTACCATCTGTTTGCAGAGACTCGAGGGGATGGAGTGTGACTTACAGGTATCTAGTTGGACTGTATGTACTCAACAGCTACTGTAAGAAACCTTGTGCTCAGTTGGACTTGGTGCAGTCATCTCAGTAATCCTGGTTTTGTTTGTGTGATTGAGGTAATACTCCTATTTGGGTTTCTTGCACCAAAATACGTTCTTCAGGTCTCTGAAGGCCTGCAGGGCTGAGGCAGATAGTGTAGATATTCCCCAGTGGTGTCTTGAAACCAAATTCTTAAACTTTTTTTTTTACGGGTAGATTCTGTTGAATGCTTGCAGCAATCCTGGATGTCGAACCTCACTTGAGTGCTGTGGTCCTTCTGTGGGCTCGTGGCTGATACTGATCCTAAGACCCAATGCAGCTGAAGAATCTGAGTCATCACCATCTTTTTGGCTTGGAAAATTATTAAATGTTTGATAAAGGTGTTTGCTGTGACACCTTTTGGTAAACCGGGCCTTGTCTTCACAAACTGTTCAATCAGTCTCTGCTAACGTTTACAAAAGGTTGGAATAATCCTTGTGTTCTTGTTGATCYGTTCTTCTATAGCATGTTATAACTGTAGTGCGAGGTGTGTTAGAGTAGGAAATATGCTTGCTAAGGATGTGTTCTAAAATACACTTGTGCTGAAACCCCATCTGTTAAATTTTCTTGAGCTCCTCTCTTACTGACTCTAACATTGAACGTAGTAATAGTTTACACCACTCGAGCAAACCAACCTTAAAACAGTGTCGCAGTGTTCTGATGCTCGTTTTGTGTGGTATTCAAATACATCTTCTCTTCGACGAATTGAGATTGGGCTCCCCATTAATAGCTTTGAGATCATTTGCAATTAAATGGAGTCAAGTCTTCCAAGGGATTTACCCTTGGACCAGTGCTCAACACAGGTATCCAAGCTTTCCCTAACTAATAGACTTGCCTGAGGCACAGGTGGCTAAATTTAGTCTTCTAGCAAGCTAGGTATGACCTTGTGTTACAAGGACTTTTTCTACTTGTATCTATACCAAAATGTAAAGGCTGATTTTCTGTGGTGGATGGAGCTTTGAGGCTCAGTGGCGCCGAAAAGCTTTTTGTGTTGGATGATTGGCTGACGCTTCCAGTGCCACCATTGGCAACGATTAACTCCGTGCCTGGATGCAGTTCAAAGGGTCTACAAGTGATCTACTGGTATAAAGCGATCCTCACCGGTGGGTATTAAGGCTTCAAAGAAGACAGATGCCACTTGGTGCGTAGAGCAGATTACTTAATGAACATTTTTAATTGACAGCTACAGTGAAGATTAGGGATTGAAAGCGGAAGTTGAATCAAAGTGGCTTCATACAGATGCAATTTCCTAACTGTGTGAATAGTAATGTTTGCCTTCGAGGTAAGGTTAAGTTTGGACAAAATAGCGCTTTACTCCAGCTTCTGGGAGAAGTTTTTAGAGTGTGTGAGACGGTGCACAGAGGTGGACGGTTCTGGCATCCGCTTTATTGTGTGGGTTTGCCTCCTTGTGTGAAGTGAGACTTATCCTCCGTGTTCAACTTCAGCAGCTTTTCGTTAAGGCTGCTTCTAATTAAATACATAATTCATCCTACGGGCATAATGAAGAAGATGCCTTCAGTGTGTAATCAGGCTTCTGGAGCTCTTCTGCCATCCTCAAAAAATGCCAAACTTCTCTGAAGTTGGTAGCACGCTGCCAGCTGAATGGGAGAAGTTGTTACTGGGAAGTCAAACAGGATTTTCAAGTGTCTGCAGCGCTTGCTTATGTTTAGGAGTGCAGTGAGTGGTGTGGTTTTTGTGGCTTGTGAAAGAAACTCTTTTGCAGGTGAGTGGGCAAAACCCTGATTGTTTCGCATGGGCATGGCTTGCCAGTTGGGACTGTCAGGATTTATCTCCCTGGCATTGACTTGGTTGTTGTTGGCACGCTGGTCTGTTGCTTGCTACAGGTAGTACCCATTGTTTTATTTTTTTGAGGGCTGAAATATTAATCTGATTAAGGACTAGGGTCGTTGAGTAATATGCTGAGTGAATTTCAATAGGTGAGTGTGTGACTACATCTATTGCATTGTGYGTTTCTGGTCATTGCATCTTCAGTGGAGCTGGAAAACATACAGAGAAGGGCAGTTGAGTTGAAGGCAGAGGAGCAGCTGCCTATCCTGGGGAGTCTGAAATGTCTGAGACTCTTAGGATTGGAAGCATTTCTTTAAAAAGCAGGCAACAAACTTCTGGATCTTGTTATTCTAAGAGTTTGTGGAAGCTGATGGTTTAGATGCATTCTAAAAGTGGTTAGACAAACCTGTGGTCAGCAGGTCCATAGAATGAATGCTGGTAGGACTGGGCAGGCATGTGCATACTAACATCTGTAATCCAGCAGTTGTGGATGCTGCAGGAGACTGCAGAAGCTTACCGCTCCCTGTAGCATCTGCGATCATTGTAGATGGAGACAGAATAGCAGGAGGGCATTTCTTGTTTCAATTATTCCAACTTTATGGCCTCCCTGCCTTTCTAGAATATTGGGGCAGGGTGGAGAGGCAGTATTTCTGAAGAGCTCTGGAAGATGGCTTATGGATACTTGCTGGAAGGAAAATCTCAGTGTTTCTCAGCATACTGTACATACCTCCAGGTCTCCTGTGCTGTACGTATTCAAAGGAGATTTGGTGTGCAGCATACTGYGGCTTATGTGTAAAAGCATTTCAAGGTGGGATAAGTAGAAACTGAAACCAGGCAAAAAAAATTTAGAAATAAGGGATGAAGAAAGTAATTGAACATGAAGTTCTTGGTCCCTTTAAAAGGGAAAAAATTCTTGAAATTCTACCTTTTTATGCAGAAAGTGGGAGGAGGTGCTCATAATGCTTCTCTTCAGCTTTCCTAGTGTGGGATCATGACCAGCAGGCAGCTGGGCGTTCCTTGCAGGCGGTGATCGGCTGATAACCCAGAACAGGGCAGGGACAATGACGAGTGAAGCATGCATATGTTAATGTCCTGTTCTGTGTCATACTAATTACATGAAGTATATATAGTGATGATCGCAACGCTTCCCCAGTGCTGTTTTGCTCGTGTTCATGTCATGGCTGACCAACTATGGATTGCTTTTTTTTTTTTTTTTTTTTTTTTTTTTAGTTTCTTAGCTTGCTGACCCATGCCTGCTAAAAATCTAGTTTTAATCAGAAATTGGACTATTGAACCAGTAGTCTTTTTAGCACGTTTGAGGAGCTGATGATGTAGTTTTGTACCTAAACATGAAACTTGGTATTTCAATACCTTGCTTGGTATTGAAGTGTCCTGTTGTGGAGTGTTAAAAGCTTGCAAGGCTGTGGTGGTAACTGCTGTGCCCAAAAGGGGAGGTTTTGGTCCTGCCTTTCCCATGTACTGCTGCTAGTGCTTGTCAAACCTGTTCCTGAGCTGCCCTAACTCTCTAAACTGGCACAAAGCTCTCCAGGTATTGTTGGGTTGGTTTTCTCCTGTTGCTATAATGAGTTAGACTTGTTCACGAATGGGTCTGATAAGCACAGGCTGGGGAGAAACCAGCAGGAATTCCTGCTGGGGGTTGCTGCAGCTCTTCGGTTGCTTCATCTTACAGAGAACATGCTTGGATTTTCCTTCAAGGATCTTTTTCATCCTGCTGCAAGTTCCAGACTGCAAGCATCTTCCCAACTTCTGGGGCACGTTTGGATTGTTGGTGTCTCCTAAATGGGGTTCACACATGGAGGAGGAGAACCACGAGGGATAACCAGAAGCTGCAAAGAAGCTAAAGCCTACAAATACTCTTGAGGAGCAGCAGAGGCCTTGATGAATGGAGACAAGTGGGCTTTTCTTGGAAAGTGTCACCTCTTCTCTTTAGAGGGCCAGTGGTGTCACCTGAGTATGTGGCAAGCTTTCTGAATCTGTCAGGCAGGGAAAAAGGATCTCAAATATCTGCATTTGGGTAACTGGATTGTGCTTAGGCTTGAGGAGGAGTATCAGCTGAGCAGGCTATTCTAAAGAGCATTAAATTAAGACTCTGTTAATGATTTAGTAAACCAATTTAGTAAGTGGGGGAATGTCGAGCAAACCATCTTTGCTGCGAAGGCTGGGAGAGGTGAGTGCTCTATAACAGAGCTTGGTTACCCTTTTCTTCAAAAGCATATGAAGAACTGAAGAAACTAATCTTCAGATGCAAATCAAAGGGATCTTGCAAGAAACCTCCTTGGACTAGATGGGACTTTTTTTTTAAAGTCTTATTGCATGATCCAGGCTGGGATTGAAACCTGGGAGTGTGAACTTGACCGTGTCTAATAAGACAAATGCCATTTGGGACGACTTCTTTTAGACTTGACTTAGGAGGGGTTTACCTCTTCTCCCAGAGGGCCTGGGAGTGGAAATGTTCCTTGTGCAGATGCTAGAAGAATATCAACTGTGACTCATGTAACCCATAAAGGGATCCTTGGAGAAGAAGGAAAAAAAAATCCAAGGTATGAGCACAGTGCACCATGATAATAGTAATACGCAGCGTGTGATCCAGGTACTGTGCGTTTCAGAGGAAGATGTAAGGTGAGTGAGTGCTGTGTTAGAGGCACTTAAGACAGATTGTGATCAGAGTGTTCCTTAAAGCCTCTTTTGATAAGATAGAGTTCAAAATCCCACTTTTAAATATTTATCATAACTCAATGTTTAATCAGGGTGGATGCTCAGTTTCAGTCCTCTCTGAACTCATGGCACCTAGACTGTTACTCGGTGGTGTTTCATTGGGTACCCTCTGCTCTTGTTTCAGGGGAAGCCAAAGGGGAAGCTCTCTTTCTTTGCTCTGTGGTAAAAAAGAGTAAAAAGCAGATGTTTCGCGTTAAGATGCATGCTTGTTTTTCCCAGAGCCACATGCTATCTTTCTTCCAGGCTACTGTTTCTTGCATAATATCTGCAGCTGTTGCGGGGGGAAAAGGTTAAATCATCTGGAAGTGAAAAGTAAAATACTCCTTGGGTGGGCTTTCCCACTTTGAGTTTCAAGCTTTGGAGGCTGTTTCAAACAGGTCAGGGTTTCAGGAGCAGAGGCTACTATCGAAAGGATAAAATATAGTTATCTTCGTGAGCATCCTCAGCGGGGCCGTAATGTCTCTGTGTACTCAGGCTGAGATGTCATTGTACCACGTAATATCAAATGATTGCTTGCTGCTGGAAACATGTAGTCTAGCTCAGCGTTGGGAATATCTCAAGTAAGTATAGGCAGTGAAAACTTTATTTAATGAAATTTAATTTAGAGTAAGCAGGACTCTGTTGTGGATGAGTCAAAAGATTTAAAGAATTTCATTTCACGATATTCATGTGTTGTGAGTAGACTCCATTGGAACTTGCCTGTGTGTTTTCTCTAAATTTTGTAGTCTCCTTGTCTTATTTGAGGCACTGTTCTGTTCCCTTTCATCACAAAGACCATTGGCATCAGTTTTGAAGTCTGCAATATTTTGCTGTTAACAAAATGTAGGCTTCCTGTTATGCATTAGAAGTACACGTGGGTGTCAGCAGCTTGCTGGGAATATCGAACCTTCATACACGCAGAGATCACAGTTAGGCATGCTGCTAGATTACTCAAAAAAATTTTGCTTGCTGTTTTCCTTTTGTAAAGGCAAAATTGAGATCTAGACCTGCTTGCAGCATTGTCTTGCTACATTTGAAATGTGGGCTACTCATGAGTTAAGGGAATTGAGAGAGAGATGTCAAATGGTTTTTGCAAGCAGCAGTATTTTTTTTTTTTTCACCTACGTGTCAGATGATAAATACTGTTCTGAGCAGTGCCCAAGTACAGTGTCAGAATAAAAGCTGACTCTCTTTTTCTCCAGTTGAGCAGAATGAATGTAGATGTCGGCTTTGGGGTGTATTTGGGGGGAATTTGCAAATTACTGAGTCTAAGCAGAAGCTTTGCTTCAAGTGCAGTTGTTAAGGCATTCAGCTTTCTGTCCAGCTCTTTTCCAGGTGTTGAATATATTTGGTTTTGGCAAAAAGACAGCAAAATCTACCCAACAAGGTGTGACTTTTCCCCATTTGACACTGCTACTTTTCATGTTTTTAGGGCAGACAGCCTTACTGTGTAGTTTGGGTCCTTTCTGCTTCACTGCTGCTCTGCTGTCCACTAGGCATAGGTTTTAATATCTACTGATAATTAGCAAATAATACTGCTTATTTATTCACAGCTAGTTGGCACATAATGCTGCTTATTTACCCTATGCAATCAAAGTTAGTGGCTTACTCTTTCCCTTCTGACAAGAAGTGGTTATTTATATCTAGCTAACATCAAAGGGTCGGCAGTAGGTTAGGTCAGGTCRACAAAATCATCAGTAGTAGATGTGGGAGGACAGTCCACTTCTGCTGTGAGATTCGAGGAGGATCAGATGGAGCTAACAGGAGGCAGGTTCAGAAGAAGCAGGAGGACGTTGTTTTTCAGGCAGCGAATAGTAGACTTGTTGAACTAGCCAAGGGCTATTGTGGCAACAAAAAGTTTGGGCGAGTTCGGAGAGGAACTCACATGCTCATGAAGAGGCTGCACCAAATGTTTCTGAACACCCAGAAGCCCAAACTGACTTGGGAAGGCCCGGAAATAAAAACCACTAGAGATGGAAGAGTGTGTGGAGAAGTTATGTATGCTTACCCTCTTTCCCTTTCCCAGACATCTGCTTATGGCTGCTGTTTCAAGCTGGAGGTTAAGCTAGATGGGCCATATTGTTCGGTTTACCTCTTTGGCTCTCAGAGGACGCAGCTTTAGGTGTTTTGCTGCTGTTCTCTGTGCTGTATCCGTTCATAATTTCGGTAACTGTTCAGCAACGAGAGCAGCGTATGGATGGAGGTGCAGGTGATATGTTCTAGCTTCTCTTGTCTGATTGAACTTAAAAAGGGGGACTCACTCCTTCCTCTTACTTTCATGCAACATGCAGCTTAAATTTGCTGGACTTCCTGAATTGTCATACTCATCTTTACTACTCCTGAAGAGCTGTTCCTTATGCATTGGCAGAATAGGAGAGGGATGTTTCATGCTACAAACTCATCTATTTAATGGTTTTAACCATTAGGCAGACTTTTCTTTGGGACTTTGCTTGTTTGGGGTGAGGCTTTAATACATAAAGATGCTCTTGCTAGTTTTCCCCCAGCCACTGAAAGTATTACCTGCAGAGTCTCTAACAATGTCAGTACCTCTTGAAATTTTGAAACTCTCAATATTTGGGGGTTTGTTTTCACTGTTTTAAGTGTTCCAGGTTTTCTTTTAATAGCTCTGGCTAAAGGTCTGTATGAGAGGAGAACAGAATACTGAGCTGTGAAATGAAACTGAAGAACATGGTGTTTACCCCAAGATAGTTTGCATGGTTTTTATCATTCAGAAAAATGATGCCCCCTAAGAGGGAAGGCAAGCCTTTTTCTAGACAAGGCTTTTGAATGCTTATGTATTTGTCTTGGAACAGAAACTGTCTGGCAGTGTTGAGGTCTCCTGAAAAGGATTTCCTGTGCACCAGAAATGGTCTACAGAGACCTTATTTTTCCATATGGGTGTGGAACTCTTTGGTTGAAAATCTGCTCACCTGAACGTACGTTGATCCAGGACTGATGGGTTGCTTTTCAAATAAGGCACTTGTTTCTGGAGAACTACACATTCTGTGCACTGCTAAGCAAAGTTCTCATTGTTCAAGCTCGACATGACTGCTGGAGCATCGTGTTTGCTCTTGAGGCTTTGTTCCATCATCTAATGCCATTGGGAGCCATCTCACCTTTTTTGCCGTGCTGGACGGTGTGAAGACTTTGGAGCAGGGCAGTGTCCATTAGGTTGGAATTTTAATATTGTTCCCATGCTTTAATTTGGTAACACTATAAATGCTTGAGCCTAAAGATTGACAAGCTTTTTTAAAGTATTATCCAGAGTTTTGTGCTGCTAACTGGTAGTAAAATAATAATGAGCTGAAGTACGAAAGATCCAAAAACTGTCTGCGTACCAGGTTCCCAAGAGAACTAATAATAAGGAATGGGTTGGGAGAGTCATTTTCCTCGCTGCTGCAGAAGTGATGTCCTCCTCCGGGAGTCGAAAAGTGTCTGTGGCATACCCCGAACTTTAAAGCACTGTGCCTCGGAAATTGCATCTCTTGGTTCAGGCTGGAACAGATTTCCTCAGCCCCCAGAGGAGATGAAAGACCTGGTTGTGTACTCTAAGGTAGCAAATATCATCTCTTCACGAGCTGCCTGCAGGGATGTTAGTTTTTACTCTGAAACTGAAACAAGCTTCTCATCTGCTCCTTGCTTTGAAAAGTGATGGGGAGAAACATCTAGCGAGGCTTAAAGCTTCTAGTGTAGCCTTGTTCTCTCTCACTGACAACTGGAAGAGGTTTTGGGGGTCTGGGGCTTCTCCAGCCAATGTGATGGTGTTTATCTGAATATCATGGCCTTTGAGGGCTCAACAGAAACTCTGCTTGTTGGCAGTGTGCTGAGGAGAGGTGGCTTTGCTGCGGTTATGTCGAGCAATACAGAAGAGCATGTCTGGAATACAGCTGTGTGGGACCTGTCTGTGCCCAGCTCCACACCCCTGAATGCTTTGTATCCTTCTGGTTTTGGCACTCTGTAAAATAAATAGCCGCTCTTCCTGAAGCGAGTTGCCTGGCAGGAAGCAGAGCATCCTCATTGAAGGATTCTGTGTTACATCTGTGTGATCATACGAAGCCAAGGTCTATTGAGTTCAAGCTGAGATGCGTGTCTCCAGGTCTAGCTAGTGCCATCAAGGGGATGTCACAGGAAGTGGGTTCGGTGACTGGAGGTATTAATTAAACACAAAAAAAGTTTAATTACCTGTCAAAAGCTAGAAAGGGTCCCTCTTGCTGTTCGTGGTTTTGGACTGCCTCTTTCATTGTCAGTCGTCTTTCCATAGCAGATCTTTCAGCTGCCCTAGTCTTCCCTTCAAGAAGGGATGTGGTCCCCTGGGTTCTGCATAATATTAGGCTTTGGGCAGCAACAGTTTCTGGAAAAGGAAAGGCTGGAGCTTGTTACCATGATAAACTAGTGCTGCAACTGGGTTGTCCACATATTCTCGCTTGTTAACCATGGCTGCTTCTTGCTGCGAGAGGTTGCTTTCTGTATCATGCCATGCTTGCAGCTAAACAAGTTTCCTGGTTTCTTGGCCGGGTTTAACGTGTGGTGCAGTTGTGAGCTGAATCCTCTTGTTACTCTGGGCTCCTCTGTGCTTTGCTTGAGCCATCTTGCTACCGGGGAGGATTTCTGGGTGATCCCAGCACCATCAGTGTACGGCTGGGGAAAGGACGGAAAATGAGCTCTGCCTTTTGAACCTCAGGTGCTCTCAAGATGTTGGAGTCCCATCCATGTGAACATGGAAGGAGTCATGTTTGCTGTGCTGCAGGTTGAAAGATCTGTTAGTAAATGTTTTGTATGAGGGGGGGACAGGTTTTTGTCACCTGGCCTTGCCAGTAGGAAGTGGCAGAGGCTGACTGGTGCGGGGGGGATTTTCTCACGTTACACTTCGTCTCCTCCATAATGTGCTTGTTGCCTTGTTCTCGAGCAGAACATAAATAAGATCTAACCCCTGGTTCAAACCTGAGCCTTAGGATAGCATGAGATTTATTTACTTTAGGAGTAAAAGTAAATCATTGTACCATGGAGCAGGTTATAAATAGTCTTCCATTTAGCTTCCTTGTTTGGAGATGCCACTTCCTAGTAGAGGTTAGTATTGACGTAAAGAAACTGAGGCAGTTTCTGGCCAGTGAACGCTATTTGAAATTTTTATGCACAACTTTTGTTTTTCCTTCGAAGTTTAACTGGGACATGTTCAAGGTGGCAAAAGAGCAAACTTCACTTGGTTAAAGAGTGTTCAGCATTTAAATATGTGGAGTGTCATATTAATGGGATATTCCTATTCTTTGCCCAAGAGTGGTATTAGGATTGCAATGTCAAGTAACTAAATAAAGCTGCAGTCTCTCTTTCCCTGTGAATATAGGCGCTTGCGTTTTCCCTTTTTTGTAGGGCTTAGTTTGGTACAAGTTTGGCTGGTTTTTCCTTGCTGCAGCCTTTGACCTGGTCAAATAACTTGGAACAACCTTAATGTCAAGTAGAACAAAAGCTTGCCTTAAATACTTTGCAATAAACTTAATATTGGGGGATATATTAAAATACCTAATACCTTTTCATTTCAGAGGAGTGGGTGTCACTCACCGCTTGTGCACTGAAGCTGTGGAGTGGTAGTGTGTGTTCCTCACCGTGGTGGTTGGTGCTGGATAATTGTAGATGAGGATTAATTAATGACAGCTGTTGTGAGCTTGTGGAGACTTTTGAAGTCTTGTACAACGCCATTGAGCAATCCTCCTAGCTTCTTGAGGACAGAAATCATGAACGACATTGGAAGAGCATGTATGTGACTTGGCTGGACTGACAACAAGCTTATGAAAGTACAGGGCAGAGGTAGACCAAATTCCTGTGTGCTTCAGTCAAAGCGGCGTCTCTTGGCAGCACGGTGATGGCGACTTCAGTCTATTTTGCACTTGATGTTGGAGAAAGCAAAAATGCTCTCTGGTACGGGGTTTCCTTCTGCTGTGGTCAGGGTAAAGAGTGACTATTTTTTCTCCCGTGTGCTTACAGAACAAGCAGTTTCAGAGGTTAGTATGGACCCTTAAAATTCTACCTTTGCTGTAATAGTTAAGAAAATAAGGTTAAAAGTGCTAGCTTAGGTATAGACTTTGTCCACTAGGTGCTGGGGAGCCTGGTTGCTTATAGCCCATGTCAGAGCATCGCGTGTGAGGGAGTCTAACATGGTATTTCAGCATGTCAGAAGAACTWGTCTTCTAGATGATGGTCAGAGCTTCTCAGAACTTAAAGTTGCTTTTTAAAATTTTAATTTTTGTTAGAACAATCCATGTGTATTCTTCTGAAGGAAGTTAAATGCCCAAGTTTTGAATGCAGAACAGAACAGCGTGTCTCTGGTCACCCTAGGCAGAGTTTTCCAGAAATAGTTTCATTTGGGTTTGACCTTCACATCCCTGTTACAGTGCACTCCCCCTTGGAAATTGGTGTTTGGGCCCTGTTCTGCCCCATGGGCTGTGTGTTCTGGAGGGTGTTATTTAAGGAGAAAAAGGCATGAACAAAAAAACCCCTTGTGCTTCCTTCTGACCAAAGCGCTTGGAGCATCGCAGGAGATGGAGCCAGCCCAGGGATGCTGTCTCATGGGAGTTCAGGTTTGGGAACCTGTTTCCCAAGGTGGGGAAACACAGTTTACCAAAAACAAAAATCAAAATTACTGAAGAGCCAGGAACATCTACATTTTAAGAAAACGCTGTCATTTTTCTGAACTAAAATTCATGTTATTGCATGGAAAGCTATTAGTTTGCCCTGACATGGGGTAAGGACAAATACTAGATTTTCCTATAAAAAGTAGTGTTTGGCTCTGTTTCATCCACAGTATACTTGGAAGCTGGTATATGAAATTGAAAAACTGCCAACAATGTTTTTTGTTGTTGTTGGGTTTTTTTTGTTTGTTTTAAGCAGAATAAAGGTTGGAAGTTACTTTTATGAACTGTTGCATTAAGACTTTCTAAAAATGTCCTTTCTTCTTTTCCAGGTTCACTACAGATATGGCTGGCTGGCTGCTCTGCTGCTCCTCTACCCCAGCACTTGCTACCCTGTAAATTCACGTAACAAACATAAGAAACGAGTTACAAAACGCGTGGTGAGTATCATGTTCCTTTGATATTCTGGAGCATCTTAGCATGCAACTCAAATATTCCTTCCTAAAAAACCCCAAAACAACCATATATAAGGGAAGACACTATAAAATCCAGTAACTTATAACCAGGGTACGTGAATTATCCATCAAGCCTGTGGAAGAATGCTTAGAGACCCAAATGCAAGTTGTTAAATTCTTATTCCTTATTTCCATTTTAATATTTTTTTCCCCTCTCAATTTTGTCAGCATTTCTCACCTGAAGTAACTTCTCTGGGAACTTCCATCCCTGATCTAGTCTCCCTGGCTCTGTTTTTAGAAACATATGCGTTGAGCTGAGAAGTRGGTAGCCACAATGCTGCTTGTCAGTGATTAATATCTCCAACAAGGAAATTGGGTAGGATTAAAGTCAGAGAGAGTCCAAAGTCTTTCATGGTGAACTGAAGCTTCTCTAAAAGTGCTTTAACTTTGTTACCGGGAGGAGAGTTGATGTGCTCTGTATATAAGCGTTTGTTCAGTGTGACAAGTAAAATATGGGTTAGGTTGCCTATTCTATTACAACTGACCTATGAAATGAGCAGAAAACTCAAAACTGAATGTATTGGGAAAATTTTCCTCTCCAGAACTGAGAAATCAAAGGGTATAACATTTGTAGTTGAGGGTGTTTGACTGACTCCCGTGTGGATAGGTGCCTTGATTTCATGAAACGGGCAATAGTGATGAAAGTGAACAAAAAAGCAAGTGTTTTGATTTTATAAAAGTGATGACCTTGAGAGCAGTGCAAGTCTCTGCTTGGCAGGAGGGTTTTTTTGGGTGTACATAATAAGTACTGCAGGAGTGAAACTGGCACTACTTTCACACTTTCTGGACTTCGAAAAAACATATATATAGTGACAAACTGTATTTCTGTTCAAACGTAAGCCAGCGCAGACTAAGTGATACTGATTAAGTAGTTGGGGCATTTTGTTTAGGGCCATAATTGTGTATCATCCTTTGGGAATACTGTTTCTACTTTTGGACAAAATGACGTGACAAAACAAATTCTTTCCAAATTGTAATTTCCATTTTGCATTTTGTATGTAGAAAGCTTAATGAGCTCTTGCCTTTTGGTAATTTCAGCTGAGGGGGGGCAGATGGGTGGACAATGGCTTCATGCTTTTGGTAGCTTCCAGCCTGGAGGGCAAATCTAGCTTCAATTTCGCTTGATACGATATCTCAAATTATTTTGCAGTTTCATCCCCTAAAACCAATTTATCTCTTCTTGGTGCCAGTAGTAGGAGTGCCATTAATTGTTTGAAAAGTCTTTAGTTTAAGCAATTCAGACTGGTGCAGTATAGTGCTTTTAATATCTTTGTATGAGTCCAACAGAGACTGTAGGTATCTGACTACGCTTCATTTTATATTGTTTTGTCTTAAAGATAAGCCTGTGAAGTCTAAAGCTTTGTGATGTTGTGGAGGGTTTCTTTTGTGACTGAAGTCACTGGCTTGTTTTTCTTCATCCTGCCTGTAAGATGTCTGGGGATCTTGGGAACTTTTTTTTATCAGCTCAACCTATTTCCATGGGGTTTGGGATCGTAGTGTGCTTTTTCACTTGAACGAAGCTTCTACCCGGCTCACGATGTCTGATTTGTTCCCCCCTTGCCTTCTGTTCAGCCACTTACATCTGAGGATGTGGATTCTTAGCACAGACTGCTAGGCAGCATGAATGCTAAATGATACAACGAGGAGACCCATCTTGTCTTTTTTTTTTTTTAATACAGTAGAAGTTGATAATGCATTACTGAAATTCTTTATCAATTCCGAGACACTGAAAAGTGCTGCTGTCTCAGCCATGGATCTTGCTCCCAAGCTGCCTACACTTGTATCCCTTTCCTGTGTGCTTTTATCTTTCTGTATATTTTAAATTTAATATTTAAAGAAGCTCTGGTTTTCCCATTTCATGACTTCTACTTGCCCATACTTTTCTATAAGCTAGCACCCTGTCTCATGTCATTACTCGTTCAAGGAGCATTTGTGTCTTCATTTGCATGTTCCCTGCCTCAGGATCCCCAAGCAGAGGTGTGCTGGCCTGACTTTTTCCCAGCCCCAGTGAAATCAGTGCCAGGTGCTTCCACTCCTGCATTTGTGCTGTGGAAACAGTCTTTGTCCATGTGAGTGAGGAGTTAGCTCTTGACTCTGCTGTGTTGTCCTCCAGTGTGCTTGGTGAACCACGTCCAGCTTGAGGAATCTGGCTTTAGGAGGAAATTCTTTTTCCTGGATGGCATAAATGAACAAGAGCAGCAGCGGCTGCTGGTTAAATGGTTAAATTCCCAGCTTAAACAGTTGCTCACATGGTACATCTCTGCTGTGCTCACTAAGTGGTGTGTTGGAGTGGCTTTCTGCATGGTAGTAGATATAGTATGTAGTGGTATGGGATAGACCTGGACCACTGGTGGCTTGCACAGGAGAACACTGTGCTGTCTAAGCGATTGGGGTTAACTGCAGGGTGGAGTCAGGCAGTGCTGAAGGAAGCTAGCTGGAATCAAAGTCTTGGAGCCTATGTCAAAAAGAGGGAGACAGCAGTGAAAGCCGTAGGTGCCTCTGCTGTTCTTTGGCTGTGTATTGAGAGCAGTCCTGATGATGTGTGGTAGCTAAAATATCCTTCTGTATGCGAAGCTTTCTAGTTGTATTAGTCATCCATCAGGCTTCTGGATTATTTAAGTGCTGAAGCTCTCCTCAAAGAACAGCAATATCTATTTGTAGAAAGGCACATAATGTGAAGTGCAATTCCAGTATATTAGAGTTACGCTGCTTAAGATGTTCTCGGGAATGCTGCGTCTCCTGTTGTGGCACTTCGTGATCTATAAAGCCCATAGCAAAAATTTGTAATCTTACAAGGCTTCTAGTTGGTCTTACGGTCTCAAATGGTGATGCCATTAGAGCTTCTTCTCAACTTTTTCCACAAAATCATGCCTCCTGTTTAGTGCAGCGTAGCTTCAACTGTTGGGTATTGGTCTCCAAACACTGATAAACCCCAAGGGAAAGGGGACAGTGACCGAAAAGGTGCTCTGTAGCATTAAGGAAAAATATTCTTCCACTAGGCATGGGGGAGCCCATAACGCAGATAGTTAATGACCAAAACCATCTTCTATAACTCTTCAGCTTGTACTGACTTGATCTAAGTCTGAAAATGCCTAGAGCTGAACTGGTCTGTGTTTAAGCTGTGATTTATCTGTCTCTGCTGTTTACAGAAAATATTTAAGACAGTTGCTAGCTAGGAGGTTAATTACAACACAGCATGATTATATTCTCATAAACTTAGAGAAAACTTGAATCTTTGTGGCTTTTGTAGTGCATATGGCTTCACTTCACTGTATTCTAACCCAGAAATTAAACACGGGGTTTCATGTAATGTTTGAGATTCATAGATTGGCAAAATGCTTGTTCTTGCTTATGCAGTCTGGCTTTTATGTAACTCATTATTTTTGCTCAAATGTTGCAGATAGTCTGTTTCCTCTAGCAACAGCTACCAGTTGTTTAGCTGAACAAGACTTAATTCTTTAAAATTGACCTGTAAGAAATGTGTGAAGGCGAACACAGGGGTGGAACAATTCTATGTCAGCATGATTTCCATTTCCTTGCTAAAAACCCAGTGCAAGCCTTGCAGTTTCATTTGAGCAACGATGGATCCTTATTTTTTGTGGTACGCTATGAGGCCTTTTCCATGATCTTTAATGTTTCCATAAATGTACTGTTGGGAGGAGGGGATGGGATCAAGCTGTCTTACGAGAATTAGCATTACTTGGGCAATTAGCACCGTATGGGCTAAGTCTATCTGGTAGATATGCCACCGTGCTGATCCTGCTATGGATTCTGGTTGTCAGCTAGGCTTCTTACCTATCTGTAAGGTCTTGTCCTGTAAGCACAGGTCTTCTGTGATCAACCCTTGTGCTTTGCTGGACTGACTCTATTTCATATTTCCATGGGAAATCAACTCCTCTTGGTTTTTCAGCTGGGTGAAAAGAGTGCCCCAATGTTTTACTGGGGGACATGGGGTGAGTAGTCCTGATGGTGACTGCTAGGAGGCCCAAGCAGTTCTTGTCTCTGAAACATCCCCATTCTAGGGCTTCAAGTAGCACTGTCCTTCCAAGACTGCTCTGCATGGGAGAAAACTGTACAGGGACTCTTCTGCTGGGGGTGAATGATCTGGTAGCTGGATTTTTGGGTCTGTTGTTTTCTCCTCTGGGTCTGCAGAGACTAGATAAATCAAAGCAAAGCTGTGCCATTTCCCTTGCCTTCCCCACAAGGATATCTTGCTCCAGATCCCATTGTGCTTCCCCTTGTTGTGCAGTTTGGACATGAAGGTGTGTGTACTGGACAGCCAAGGTGGCTGTAACGGTGGTCTCCTGGCAGGACCCTCAGTCAGTCTCTGAACAGTGTGGTTGGTGTGGGTACGATGCAGCTTTTAAGAATCTGAATGCATGAAAAGCTGCACAGATAATCTTCAAGAATAAATTTATTGGTCTTTAACTGGGGGTACTGGTGACAGGTCTGTACCTGAGGAGTATGGATTGGGTAGAACAGTGCGGTTCTGCAAATGGCTTCAAGGTTTCAGAGGTCAAAGTATATGCTGGTTTAGGTTAGAGATGCTTCTGCTGGAAATAATACTTACCTAGTGCTGGAAATGCTTCAGGACACAGTGTGGATGCTCCAGTCTTCACAGTTAGGGATTTTGGTACATGTTAGCCTCCATTTTGGTGCTTTTTCAGAAGTTCTAGATGCCTTCCCACAAAATTTTGACATTGCTTCAGTGGGAGGTAACTTGCATGTCCTTATCTTCTAGTAAGATGTGAGACTGGTACTCAAAGTAGTACCTCAAACCCCTTTCCTTTTGTGCTGCTTGCATCAGGTTTGCTTTTTCAGTTATTTTCAAAACTGTTGCGTGGGGATACTTGCAGTAAGATCTTGCTGAAATGAGCTCATGGGCCACGTGCTTGCTGGCCACTAGCTGGGTTTTACTGCATTTACCGGCTGTTGTCATCCTTGCACAACAAGTTGCATTTGTTTCTCCTTTATGTACATGCTAGATAACTCCTTTTCAAAATGCTACCAAATTATTTTGCTTACTAAATATCTGCCAGTTTTGAAATTCAGCGTTTCCTATCTTGTTTTCTCCTGGTGGGATGGGAGAGGGAGGCTGTGCTACATCCCCGTGTTTCAAAAACATGTGAGGGTGGAAGATGTGGCTGCAGTTTCAGTGAAAGCTGTTGTTACTGTAGTTAACACAAATGAAAGCCTTTATGTTCTTGGCATTCTGTTATTATACAGGATATGGAAAGAGCTACTGAAAACTACCAAACAACAGGGGAAGCGGTGCTCCTTGAGTATGTGCATTTACCTTGAGGTGTTAGAAGAATCATAAATGTCCAATTGTCCGCAAGTTCCTTAGCTGTCCACTTAATGGAACAACAGTGTGTGACAACCTGCTGCTGCTGAAAAGGATGATACCATCTACCTGTACCTTTCCTTAGGCTGTCTCTGAGGCTTTTTTAAACCTCTCAGTAGGGATTCAGCTCAGGAACCTGATGGAAAGCTGTACAGTTCTGGAGTTGGTTCACTGAGAGGTCAAACAAGTGTCGGAGCTGGAGAGACTAGAGGGTGTTTGATGGATGGAGGAGCAGGAAGATGCCTTTTAGGGTAGCTAGATGTTAAATGGGATAAACCATCTGATGTGTATGTACCAAGCATGGCTGTTCTGGTAACCTAGGGGCTACTCAGCTCTTCTAACCAGCTCATTTCTGTCTCCTTCAACCCCCAGGAGACACCTAAAGCCTGGCTTTGACTCCTACTCTGTCCTTCCTTGTACCTATGACATGGGTGGAGTAGGAAGCTGGGACCAGGCAAGGTCAGGATGAGGTGTGTGGGAGTAGGGAGGTGGTGGTGCACTCGGGCACTGCTCTGATCTGCCTGGCCCATCTCTGGGGATACAGGGTACAAATCTCTTCCTCCTACCCAGCACCAGGCTTGGGAGTACTTGGACTCAATGCTTCCCATTGCTTGTCTGTCCTGTGCTCCCTCGGTTGTAGCATGCCAGTGTGCTGCTGGTACCACTTGTGAAGCTGTCTTGTACCTTATGGGCAGGGTGGTGCCCTGTAGTTGAAGAGCCATGACCCTGACCTACGGCTGCCAACTCTGGGAGGCTCCTTTGGGCTGGAGTTGCCTCGTCTTTGCTTAATTTCAGTTTTTAGCCTGTCTCAGCCTGGCTGCTAAACTACTAAGGCTGTTCTAGTCTAGACTAATCATGGTCTGTTACATCCCTGGGGATGGGGTGGAGGAGTCTGAACCACTCTGATGTGGAAGCAGCGTTTCAGACTCATGGGGTGCTGTAGAGGACTTGTGGAGCCATTTGGGGATTCACCTGAAGGTAGCCACTAGGAAGAGCATGGAAAGTGGATAACAAATGTTACTGGGATAAACCGATGGCTGGCTGAGAAAGGTTTGCCTGCTGTTTATTTCCCTCAGGTCATGAGAAATCTGGAGGTAAATGCTTGCTTGTTTGACTTCTAAGGTTTTGGAAGTTTTTCTCATCGCCTTGAACCTTCTTACTGTGCTTCAGCACTTGCAGTTAATTGAATATTAAACACGTCACCATTTATCTGAGCTACTATAAGACCAAAACCAGAAGCAGAGTACATATGGAGCTTTGACTCGCACCCAAACTCTGTGGTTGTGCTGTCATAAATAGATCTGTGAAAGCTGTTCTTGAGCGGTGCGTGGATGCTTAGTCTCACTGATTGCTTTCTTGGAAAAAAACCCACCACCAGGAAAACTAAAGCTTATTAATTGATATGATATGTATCTGATCATCACACAGATCAGGTATAAGCTGCTTTCTTATATGTACACATGAATTGGAAAAATTGTCATACAGTGTAATTGACCTTTCCTTAAAACAACCAAAACCCTGCTGCTACATGCACCTACCACAGTAATCCAGGAAATAAAATTTTACAGGAATTAATCCTTTTATTTTCTCAACATGTGAGTGTGTAAGAGAGGTCAGAGGATACGTGGGCATTGTCGCTTATACTTCGGGGAAACCAAAAGAATCCGAGCAGTAGTAAAGCTAACTCCT
This sequence comes from Phoebastria nigripes, assembly GCA_035582835.1. NCBI lineage: Eukaryota > Metazoa > Chordata > Aves > Procellariiformes > Diomedeidae > Phoebastria > Phoebastria nigripes. Next base: position 615,180 of record JAYKAV010002801.1, read on the forward strand.
ATGCGGTTGAATCCATGATGAACAGCCCCACTAATGAGCACTGGTTTGCTGGCTGCTGTAACTCGCTGTGCTCAGACAAACCGTTCCTCAAAGTGGCATCTTCTGTTTTCTTTCAGAAATCCTTTGGTGTGAGAGGTCCCAGGTTGTACTCTGCTGCATTTGCATGTGTGCCCTGTGGAAGAAGAGCAGATAAGCTTCAGACGGGGGCTGTCCTACTTGCTTACAAGCCAGCTGACAGGTAATGGTAAGTGATTTCTAAAGGCAAATATGTGGTTGCTGTCATCTTCTCTTCCTCAAGCAGCAGCAGAGGTTTACAGTGTGGTAATAAATCACTTTAGAGAGTGCAGGTAATGAAGCGAGCTCCCCTGGGGAGGTTGTGGCAGCTGTTGGGCATCTGACTGGTACTTTATAGACGTGATCAAGCAATGATCCATCACAAACAAGGGTTTGACTGTATTTAGGTAGGCTGTTGCCTTTTCCATGTGCAGCTTCACCTTGTCCTGAGACACRTCCTGCAGAGGGATGATGGCCAGACCACCATGGTTGAGAGTTTATTTTCCATTTTAATGTTGAGTTTTCAGATGCCGGGAAGTCCAATTTTTAGCATTTCCTTTAAAAGGCAGCAGATGTCAGATTGTCCTCAGTGTCCTTCTCTCCTAAACTTTCTTCTCCAACTGAATGAGAATCAAATCAGTGCAGTTTTGTGACAAAGCAGTATTCTTCCAGTTCTTGTTCTCACATATCAATGCAAATGTCACTTAGAAAAAGAAAAGACCTTTCTGATGTAGATGTCCCAAGTTGGCCATGCTGAAAATATATCGAGTTTCACTTTTTTTTGGGATGATCTCTTTGGGAACATAGTGCTGGTCCTGTGAACAAGGACACTGGTTCACCTCAGATGAACTCTGAATGTTGCAGGTTCAAAAAGAAGATGATACCTCACTTGATGCAAGCTGCAGAGCACTGTTGTGCAAGCTGTGGGTACCAGAAGGCTACACAGATTCAGAAAGAAGCAGGACAAGTTCATTCAAGTGGGGACAATCAGTTCAGCATTGTTGCAGTAGTATCACTGCAGGTCATGAAATGGTCTTCAAGTCTTTAGCTCCAGTATAGATCACTCTCTATTTCCCGTGCTCCTGTGGTCTTGGCTAGATGTTGCTACCAGCCACCTAAGATGGGGTATTGTGCCAAATGTGCCCTTTGTACATCTCGGTGTGTTTGCTCATGCTCTGATTGCACCTGCACTTTTGTGGCATGAATTTCTTCTGAAAAATCTCAAATGTCCTTCTCCCACCTGATTTTCACAATCTCACTGAGAAGACTAAGCTGTAAATGACATGAATTTTCTTTCGCATGCGGTGATTCAAAGGGATATTTTGTAGCTGAATACGGAGCCATTTTCAGGTTTCAGGTTTCAAACCACAAAAGATGACTTTTTGAAAAGTGCCTGATGTACAGGCAAATACTGGGCACTGTATATAGATGCTATCAAGAGGTGCTGTCTTTCCTTGTGGAAGAACTGCCTTGTAGGCTGAAGAATTGGGCTTGTTTTCAGCTTTCTCAAGGCTATATTGTTTGCATGAAAGGGCAACAGGCACTGTAATGAAGTAATTAATCTTGAAAATATGGTTTTAAGATAGTGCCTAAAGGTGATCTGTAGTTGCGGGAGGCAGGGTTTCAGCAATATATTCTTAGAGGCTCAGCTGTTTTTTTTATTTAAGTGAAGATTTGGCAGTGGAGAGGGATTTGGATGGGAGGTTGGTGCCTTTCAGAGGACACAAAGACACTTGGTAGCATAAGTACTCTGACCTCTCCCATGGTTAGGAGGTAAGTCTCTGCTTGGGACAAAAAAAAAAACACTTCTTGTTTTAGATCATGATATTAAAACTAATAGGGTGGAATAAGGTGTCGTGTCTCTGCTCAACAAGATTGGTGCCTGTGAAATAAATGCTAAAGCTCAGTGTGAAGAAATCTGCCAGCCGTAACTAGTCGAAGGCCATGTGTTGCAGGGCAAAGGAATGTTATCATCAGGATGTGCTTTCTTTGGCTACAAATCTCTGCAATTACCTATGTTGCATCTCTACATAATTTTAAAAGATGAACTTAACTCTTAAGTCTAGATGAGTGTGAAAGGGTAGAACAAATAGCTCTCTCCTCCAACTTCAGGAACTGAGGACTTACTCTGATAGTCGCTCCTTGCTTACTGTTTATTTCTTTGCTGGGTGTTGGCTTCAGTTTCTCCCTGTTGCTAATCCAGGGGAAGCCAAAAGGTGTCTTCTAATCTCGTTGCACCGAACTTATCTGAGTTGCCTTAATCTTATCACAGGGACTTGTTTTGGTTCTTGAGAAATCTTTAGGCTTCTCTCTGCAGTGTCACTAATTTTTAAGTCATTATAGGATGGGAAATACAGTAGCACGGAGCTGCACTTACTGTACCTTCTTCTGTTTCCATGTGTCCTTAAACCTTCATTTATACTTGCTTCAGTTTGAAATATCTGCGAAATGCTCACTCTCACTTGCTTATTGAATAGCAAGCAAGCTTACATGGTTACTGGTGTGTTTATTTTATATATGAAGAACAACAGCAAAGCTAGCAGGTACTGTGTGCTTTGGGAGGAAGGTTGCACCCATCAGGACATCTTAGCTGAGACATAAATACCCATGCTTTGCCCCAATGTCTCTTGAATGCTGAYCCTGTAACAGAGGGAGTAAATGACTTTGAGAGCAGCTTAGGAAATGTGGTTTCAGTGTCTGGATAATCCAGTATCTAATAAGACCCAAGTTGTGAAGCTTTTCCTGTGGACAGGGATGAGCGATGACTCTCCCATGTGCATTCCTTTGTGTTACACTGCATAACTGAGCTTGTGCTTCATTATTTTCCTTGGTAAGGGAACACATGTGGATCACTCTCTTCTGGCTTTATCATAATAGCTGGAGAAATTTAAGGTCTTTGAATTCTTTGTCAAATGGGATTGAAACACATGAATGGGTTAGAAGCTTGCAAAACAGGGATGCCAACACCTAAGTCTAATTCCTTGAGGAATGGAGCAAAATGGTTTTTTTTGTTAACTGCAAGGCTTTACTCTTGTTCATACTAGGTGGTATTTGTAGTTTTAATGGTATGTGCCTTACCTTTCCTTCCTAGTAGATTGCTGGACCGCAAGTGGGTGGAAGATTTGTTTGGTTTGGCACAATATTTGCTTTACAGAGGCATGTCTCAAGTTTACAGCAAACAGAGGAGCCAGGCTGTGAACTGTGCAAGGTCCTTAACACGAGGGAAAGGAGAGAAGTAGGAAAAGCCGTTGTGTAAAATTACCTCTCTGAAGCTGAAACATCTCCTCTTCAGCTTGTTTCCCCTGCTACCTTGCATGCTGTTTCCTTAAGCTGACATTGCTCCATCAAATGCAACATGAGCTTGAATGCTTGTGTCAGTGCTGCTTGTTACTGCTGCTTGCAGCCAAACCGAAACGTGCTATAGGTGGGCATCTAGTATCCTCGTTTTGGGTGTTGAATAACTTCAGCGGTGATCCTCTTCTGGCACTGGGGAGTTCAAATCTGAATGGAAGTAACCAAAACAGCAAGATGACCTGGAAAAAAGGTAGCAGAGGTGTTCACTTACTACCTACGTACTGTTTCTTGATCTGAAAAATAAGTATCAGGTGGCGGGACTGTGCTGGGATGCAGATAGAGGGTTATCGGTAGCAGCAGCAGGGGTTGGCATGAAATAAATCCACTGCCATGACCTTAGCACAGCAGCATTGCCGAATACATCTGGCTTTGATAATGAAAATAAACGCACTGCGGAAGCTGGATGTTGCTTTGGAACTATTGTTTGCAGCTGAAAAATGGGGCTGCTTCGCATGTGCAGGGTCGCTAAGAGGCTCTGCTGTGTGGGACTGGGTCTGGGTTCTCGGTGGGGGGGACACTGTCACTGCCTGCATTCAGGCTGCCTTTTTGTGGAGGCAGAGGACTATCTGTTTTTCCTTGGTATGCAGGATTTTGTGGATTGCCAGATATCCTTGCTGGCATTAACACCCTCTTGCATCTTGGGCATGTTCTCCATCACCTGGCACAAAGACGGGGTGATGTCTGGCCACCCATATTTGTAAACCTGCGTTGAGGATAACGGTGTGAACGAGGAAGGGATGGTGATGTCTCATAACCAGGCTGATCCTTTGCAAATTTAAATTTGTCCGATTACTGTGTACTTAAGGGGGGAAATTTGATGGGCTTGATGGTGCATGAAGGCAAATGCTGTCAGCTGGATGGGTACAGTCAAAAGAAACCTCCAGAGTTATCTCAAGACTGTCACCGTTGCCATCTCTTACGCTGCTCGTGCCACCCTGACGTGTCCCAGTGTGCGGGACAGTTTTACATGGGATGCCAATGGGGAGAGGCTGCCTCTCCTGGTGCTGCTCTAATTGACATAGCACATGAACCTCACCTCGGCAAGCAGTGCGGGTGATTTTTACAAAGAAACTGGATCTTGTGAAGCACGGGTAGAAAAATGACAGGCGTGGGACAGTGCTTGCTAATAAATCTGGAAGAAGCTAAAACACCCATCCAGCGCGTGAAGACTTTTAAGCCTCTGTCAACTTGCTACCTTCAGATTTGAGGAAGAAAAAACCCCACAAAACCAGCCAACAACAGAAACCTTCAAGTATTACAATTTTTTAAAGCCATGTAGCTTGCTCTCTGGAGTATTGATGGCTTCTGCTTGGCTTTCCACTGCGGACTGGTGATATGGACTACTTCCTTGCCTTATCAAGGAAATAACTAGGCACAAACATTTACTTTCTGTGACCAAACTCAACTGTCTAACTGTGTATCTTGGGATTGTTATGCCTAATTGCTCTGCCGAGAAGTGCAGGTTTTTATGGAGCTTATGATGTTTGTGTGGGCAGAACCTATCTTGCCACTTGCGGGCACAGAACGAAACCAGTAACCAAGCCTGTACCTTGTACCAGGGAGGAGGCAGCTCATAGCTGCTAGCAAAAGGAGTGACCTTTGCTTTGTTTAGAAATAAAGAAATAAAAATAAAATAAATTAATAAAAATTTAAAAAGGCAAGAGACAGGATTATTTCACAAAACTATCACAGAGCTCCTAAGCATCTTTTGGCCCTCCTGCAAGGGGGCTGTACTTCTCCAGCGGGTGTTTTGCTTGGTCTGCATGTAATTCTTGGCATCTTTCTATCACATAGGCCGTCCAGATCAATCTCTTCTGACAGCTGAACTGCTTCATAAGGATATGCAGTTGGGAGCTCTGAAAAAGGGGAATCTTAAATCTCAGAGAGAAAGGAAAAGGTTGTTCTTTATATGCCGTAAGGATMCTACCCTGTAGGATAGGTGGGCTTTTTTTGACAGCTTGTTTTGGGTCTGTAGCACAGCTGCAGTGCTGACTTCATGGAGTTTTTATAATCCCATAATGGGAAGGGAAGACAAATGACTGCAGCAGGTTTCAGGCTTTGAGTGTAACAGTGCCTTAAATATTAAGCTCTGTCAGGTTTTAACTGAAGTGAGCTATGCCAGTAAAAACCTTACCCTACAAAAAATAGTGGGGTGGGAGAGAATAAGGCAATGGCAGGGAATCGGGGTGCTGGCAGCTGCTGCCCCTTCTTGGTAGCAGCTTTGAGATTTGTTTGCTTAGGCTGAAGCAACATATTTATTAAGCCCAAACGAGCAGGGTTTACTATCCATGATTCTTTGTTCTTACCTTTTCAGCTACCTTGTGCTCTTTAACCTCTGCACGGGGTTGAAAGGTTTGTCACCCTCATTTGACAGCAGTTTGCCTCCAAATAAACAGCACATTAAAGGCTGCAGGAGATTTCTGTCTGTATATAGGTCTCAGGTACATAGTTTCCTCTTCGAGACATAGTTTAGTTGCAAGCAAAATATGTAGGTAATGTCAGTTGAATTCCTGCCAAACGTCTAATTATATGGAGTGACAGCATGGTCTGATCTTCTGTCCCATGACTGCTGGAAAAGGCAGTATCTTCAAGTAAGGAGAAGGTGAAGTTCAGGCATTAAAACGAAAAGACATATAAATTAAATCATGAAGTATCAAGTTTTCTTGTGTTTCCTCTTAATACATTACTTGTCTCTCCTTTTGGCATCACCATTACTATTTTTCTTTTTTTAAGAGATGCTGATATTCTGGCTCACTATCTCTTACATCACTGTGTTTCCAATTTATTAACCAGCTCTTATGGGGAGTTTCTGGTGATAATCAGGTGCAAATGCTCAGCAGCATCACCATGGCATTTTACACTGACAAGACCCAGCACATGCAGTCTTTTGATCTTTGCAGCTATGTTTTGGACATAGTATTATCTACATGCTAATTAATACTAAGCAGAGGGTGCACTGCTGCTTCAGACCACTAGCAAGCATCATCCCAGGTCTCTACTTAACCTGGTTTCAGGGGCTGAGATCCTGAATCTGACCAGCCATGTCTGAAGCTCTTTTAAGGAGCTGATACGAGCCTTGGCAGAGGTTTGATGTCCTGATCTGAGGCAACCAAGAAACTGTTCCGCTTATTTGTCCTCAGCTTTTTGAGACATCCTGGGTATTGGTGGGACAGAGGAGAGGCAACCTGTTTCCATCAGGCAATCAGAAGCCGAGTTTGGGGACCTAGAGCTCTACTCTCAAGTTGGGGTACAGAGAGCCTACAGCTGAATCCCACTTCCATTACTGTTTTGTAATGACGCTGTTTTTATTGATACTGGGTGGCACTCGRCACAGATGTGTTCTTCCACAGGGGAAACGGGAACCTGATGAGTGCTTTTGTTCATCTTGATGCGTGGCCAAATGCTTCTCAACACCTCTTTGAATTAGTCAGGGCTGCCTGTCAGCTCGAGCTGAGTTTCACTGACGCAGCTTCTACCTACCCCTTGCTATCAAGGGGTCTTCATTTTTCTTTGACCCTGTCTATTCAAGTTCACGAGGACTTTTCTTCTAGTAAGAGGCTTTTCCCACACCCTACACGCACACACTGTGAAAGCTGTGTTGGCTCTGAACTTAATACTTGCATTCCTTTCTGAAAGCAGAAAAAAGCACTTCATGGTTTGGATAGTGCAAAGGGGGGTTTTCTTGTGTTTAACCGCCAAATTTACCAGTCTTTTCAAGCTCTCTGAGCCTGTCAGCAATTCATCCTCCAGGCTTCTTTTCCTTGCCAGGCGGTGCACAGATAAAACAGTCGTAGACTATTGAGGTGCATCTGTGTTAAATTATGCTATAAATCTGCAAAAGTGATTTGGCTTCTAGTGATCCAAGCCTGCTCCAGAGCCCAAGCCGCAGTGGTGGTCTTGTCGAGGACTTTGCTCGTCATTGATACCAGTAACTGCAAACTACATCCATCAGCCACCATGGAAGCACCTGAATCTGCCTGATGTGGGTTATTCCTTGAAGATGCACGTGGCTGTCTAGAAGTCATCTCTTCTCTGGTAGGCTTTGCCCCTTTCTTCTTCAAATCCATTGCCTGAAAGGAAAGGGGGTGGTGAAGGTATATCTGGGGCTCTCTTTTTGCTGTTAAGCGACCCAGTAGTTTAAGATGAAAAAAATACAGGTATATGTGATGCCTGGATATCAGAGAAGAGAACATCTGCAGGGTTCTCATCCAGCCCCGGGTCTGTTGCAGACCCTTTGCTACTGCCAGGTTTTTTTCTCATTTCCTCTGTAGCATCCTCATAAATATCTGTTTCTGCTGGAACCTGATCTTACATGGCCTTACGCAGACTATTTTTGCGAGCAGAGATGGTATCCTAAACATCATGCTTTTTGTCAGTCTTTGAGAAGCTTTTCAAACACTGGATTTTAAAGTTGGGGTTGGTTACTGTATTATCAAGTGGTAGATCTTAAAAACTCTGATGTGATGGTTTCCTCCCGGGGCAGTGGCGTAGCAGGGGCTGCAGAACTCCTGGGGCTGCTGAGGATGCAGCATTGGGGCCGGTGGTGTGCAGACAGCTGTGTGTGGGCTGAACACCTGCGTCGTTTGGAGGTGCTTGCTGCTGACAAACGGGGATTTGGCATTCTGTCAGGCTTTTATGCAGAGGGATGTGTGTCTGACTTCTGCAGCAAGCCTCAGAAGATAGAGGGGAGCTGATCTGGCGGTTGCTCTTCAGTCTTGTCTTTTCTCTTCCCAGCCTAAAAAAAATTAAAATATGCAGAGCTCAGGTTTCATTAGGGGATTTTTTCATTTTATTTAAGCGTTCAACTGTTCATTTAGCTGTTCCAGCATAATGCAACTCTTCATAAAGAGCACTAACACTCTTTTTCTGGCAGATTATGGTCTGTAGTGCTTTGTTAAACGTATAGGAATATGGGTACATGGCTGCTGGCATATGTGTGGCTTGAACTCGAGTGGGGAAGAGAAGTCAATGAATCTAGCTTGCATCGCACAAACCGTTTCCCTAAGAAATGGTCTATTTTTTTGTTTTGACTCTCTTCGTGTGGAAAAACTAAATTACTAACTAAATTACTTTTTCCCTCCCTAACATTCCTGGCTTTCATGCTGAGCTTGTGTAGAGGGTATCGAGAACAAAGTTCAGGAATGAACTTACAGAATGGGTGCTTGGATCGCTCTTGGTGAAACAATCAACCGAGACTTATTTGGAAAAGTAACTTGCTAACACATTTAGTTGAGGATTATACAATTAATGTGTTTTAGCAGGTTCACAAGGTCTTCGAGGCAAACACTTCATGGAACTTCACTTCCCTAGGATGGAAAATGGTATGAATTCGTTTGGGTTCATCCCTTTCTGTAAAAACTGTGTAATTGTAGGATGTCAACTTGACAGTCCTGTGTATTCATGAGTAACAAATGAGTGTAGTGATCCGCAGTTGTCCATCCTTCTCCTTTCCCAGCAATTTAGACTTAAATACTGTTTGTATTCCTCATCTTGTAAGGCATTTTTTCCGCCTGTGAAGCACTGAACAAAACTAACTGCACAAGCTGAAGATTAAATTGTTGGGTCAAATGATTCAACAGAAGCAACTCAATGTTTAAAAGGCATCTGTAGTCTTCGAGGTTGGAAAGAACCTCCCAAGTGTGGGACATCTGACATGACGTGCACCTGCTTGCTGTAGTCTGCAGCCAGCTTTGTCGATGCTGTTACCAGCTTTAAACTGCAACAGAGAATTTTGACCTACTTTTTCAGTTTTTCTGTTGTTTTGCACAACATTGAGGACATTGAAACCAGGTCAGTCTAGTACTGTTTGGGAAAGCACAGATAAATGCTGATCTCTGTGTGGAGGTGCTACTGGGATACAGGCAGGTAGTTGAAATACACTCCCATAATAGGAAGCTTATTGGGGGAGTATCTCCTAGTAGAAGACCCTCTAGGTAAGTGGAAAGCTCTTGAGTGGGAGAGAAAAAGGCAAAAAAAAAATTGTATTTCTCATGGCTGAGTGGAGAGAGCATTCTGCCTCTGCATCCTCCCTTCCTACTAGCTTGTGTAGATAGCCAAGCACCAGAGCAGGATCTTCTTCCAGGTCAGACCAAGATAGGATATTTGGTTATCTGTTGATTTTTCTCCTTAGGAACAGGGCAGATCTCATAACTCTTTTATTTTCTTGTTAGTAGAACAGCAACTTTACCAGAAGTGAGTAATGGGGTGGCTTCAGAAAAAGAAATTTTTGTTGGGGCCAGTTGGAAAGTAGCATTGGGCAGAAGCAGGACAAGAAGTGGAACGTCATGGAAGGGAGGAGGTGATGTGGTGGGATGAGAAGGCATGAAGGGACCTGAAGCCAATGGAGATGTGTGTCCACATAGGAGAGAGCAAAGCTGTAACTGAAAGGTTTACTAATCACGCTTTAATATAGGAAGAGCAGTGACACCTAGGAAGCTGTTAAGGTATGCAATGAAGCAGAGGACACAAAGCCAGCTTGTTCCTCTAAACTTCGGGGTGTAAGCTAATAAAATGAGTTGGCAGATGCTGAGAATGTGAGTGAACACATCACATGTCCTGGTTTCAAAATATTCCTCATTACCTGCATCCTGGCTGTTGCATCTTTTCCAGAGGGTGAACCGTTTGTCCCAATCTGTGGCAAAGCAAGCAAAGTTTTCTGCTGCTGAAGGCTCTGCTTTTTACACAGAATGAGGGTGGAAGCTGGTGATCTCATATCTGTATGCTTATAACGTGTCAGTTGAGAGCCCTGGAGGATTTTATAGTCTTTGAAGTCATGTGGGAAGTAGCAGATCTTGTCTGGAAAGCACTCCCCAGATCAAGAGACTTACCAAAAGTATTACACAGGCACCTGGGGTGGATGTTGGAAAATACAGTGAGAAGGCATGTGCCTTGTCCTAACACAACGATCTTGGAGTTGCTTTAAGAAATTGAGTTCCTGTTTCTGTAGAGAGCGGGATGAGATCACCCATCTCAAAAGAAATTGGGGCTTGCTTGAAAGTCTCTTCTTAAAAGAAGGAAAAAGGAATTGTAGGGCTGAACTACTTCTGCTTGTTAGGGTGGTGATCCATCCGCCAAGCACTCGCAGTTTGATTTCTAGTATGTTTTGACTCCTTCGTGAATCAGAAACACACACAGATGTGGATCAGGTCTGCTTGATTTGATTTGAAGAAAGGGGGATTCATTTGCAATTTCAGTTTGGACAGATTTTCTGAAATTGTGCCACAAAACAAGACTTTGACAGCTCTTGTTGTTATCTTGGAAGGGTCTCCAGAGTATCTCAAGTAGGTCAAAGAAATTTTCAGTTGTAAGGAAAGTGAGCTTTTCCTTTGAAGGGTAGGAATAAGGATTGCTCTGGCTTCTTCACGCCAGTCTCTTGTTTGCGTTGTCCTTTACTACAGCTGCTTTCAAACTCAAGGACTTAACTGAGAAAACTGGATGTCTGTGAGCAATGTCTCTGTGCTGTAACGAGTACTCGGTAAGTGATAAACGTTCCTTCACGCTGGACTGTGCTACGGATCACAATGTGAACGGCAGCTGCCTTCAACACTGCCTAGAAGCTGGTTTGTAGCTCTAGCACTGCGGTTTTATTGATGGAGGTGAGGTCGTGATTTAGATCTCAGATCCTAAGTGTTTTGAAGTGTGTAGGATACAATGTTGGTTTTTTTTTTTTTATTTAGCTAACTGTGCTTTAAGTAATTTCCTTTCAACCCTGTATCTTTCATTAAATAACTGTTCCTGTGTCTCCAACTATATTGTAGTGAAATGAATACTGGAATTGGACTGAGTCATCATTAGGGAAATATCTTCATGCAGCTTTGTTTAAATGCAAGTAACTTTCAAGAGCAATCTTGCTGAGTGGGTGGAAAGGTAGGAAGGAAAATCGTTATGAAAAAGTTTGAATTGTGGCAGGAAATAGTCCTGGTGTTCTGAGTAGTCTTTCAATATTAATGCGACCGACTTCAAATTACAGTCTAGTCTTCATTCTTCTGCCACTCCTCTTCCAAAACCAAGCACTTTGTTAGTCCTCAAAAGCCATATTTGATGCCAATTTACTACAGTCATTTTCAGTATGTAGTAATTGATAYATTCAAATAGTGAAAGATCTTTGTGTGATTTGGTGTACCGACAGCTGGGATTGGCTGTAATAAAGAGGTTATCAAATGCTTCGTTCACTCATTCATTGCTGATCTGAATTCCTGTTTGCAGGAGGCTTTCAGCTGAGAGAGAGGATGTTTTAGTGTTTGCAAACTGTCAGGCGTGACCTTTCCATTCTTCTCCCTGGGGAGACCTTATACAGATGGGGAATGGGGGGAGGATGGAGGCGTAGTAGCTTATAACTGTTAACATCTTATTTCACTAGCCAGAAAATGTGTGGTGGAGCTCTGTACTTAATCTGCCTGAGAAGAATGGAGTTGCTTGTCCCGTCTGAGATGCACTGAGCAAGATGGTGTAAGCGTCAAACCAAGCAGTATTTCTGATGTTGGATCTGAAACTTGGCACACGGGGCTTGCGCCGAGTTCAGACTTTAGTCTGGAGGAGGGGGAAGCTGTATGGAGGCTCAGGAGGGCTTGTGCTCACAAGAGGCTTGAGCAACCCTTAGAGGAATGATGTACTTGTGTCATCGAGCACTGACAGAGCGTTCCCTGCCCTGCAATCGCTGAAGATCAAGGCCAACTTGTATCAACCATTTGAAATGTTAAATTGTGCGCCTTTACCTTTTGGTGGCTTTCAGCCCCATTTTATCATAGCTGGTAAAACGCTTTTCTGTAACAACGCTGTCTTGTGCCAGCAGGTAGCCAAACAGCTTTGAAAAGATCTGCACCTAGGCATCAGGTTCTGCTGCAAAACCACCTCACTATCTGAATCCATCTACTCTGCAGGTCGAAAGCTGGTAGTACTTCGTGGTAGAAGGAAGGTTAAACAGCTTCTGGCATCACACAGGAAAACATTGTAGTGCGTTCTTAAACAGCCTGTCTCTTCCCAGTCCACCTCATATTCATCAGGGTTATAAACCCCTTCTGGTGGTTTTAGCTTATATTGACTTTTCTTACGCTCTCTACTGGCCATGTAACTGTTAGCTAAATGAGCAAGAAAAAAAAAAATATCTGTTTGCAACTTTATAAAAATTGTATCATTCTTCCTTCCTGTGCTGTAATCAGTCCCCATCATGCAGATTTTGCCTCTTTCTTTCAGGGTTTTTAGCCCCTTTTCCATGTAGTCCTTCATAGTAGTATCTCCTCAGTCTACAGAGCTGTGCTGCCCTTCATGTCTCTCACAATGCCGTGCATTGTTTTTTCCAAGGTAAATTGGGCAGGGTTTGTGCTCTTGCTAGAGACTTCTTTTTTACCCTTTTGTGAAGTCTGTAGTTGTTGCCCATGGATTATCCAACCTTGATGAAAATAATTACTTTGGTCTCCAGGGAAAACAAATCCTCCACTCTGGCTTTGGTGGGATCAAGTGTGTTTTCCAAAGTGCTACTTTTTTTGTTCATAGAATTCCTCTGTTCTGCTCATCTTTCTTAGTGATCCAGCCCTAGAAGCACTCCATCATCATCCTCACGTTTGATTTCTGTTCAGCAATAAACTTTCTTAGTTTCAATGACTGTCCTTTTTTTTTATGTTGTTTGTTTTGAAGCAAGTCTCTCCTCTCAGGACAGGTTGGGGTGGGGTCCAATCAAAGTGCTTTTCTGATATCTGATAGAGCATCGTCATTGCTTCTGCAAGCTGGTTTCACAAAGCAAATACAACTGTGCTTGCGTCTACGCAAACAGCTTTGAGAATCAGCGCTAACTCACCCCCTCAAAATGAACGCTGCAGCTGAAAGTATGTTGGGATGTCTATGATGAAAAACCAGTTCATCCTGTTTGCCTGTAACGGATGCTTCCTGCTTATCCATATTCAGTTTTAAGTATTAAATCTTGAATTAGTTTGAGGTATAAGTAAAGCTTGGTAATACTAAGTATTGAATTTCTTGTATGTGAACATCTCCAACTCTTCTGTCTCTAGGTAGGCCAGCGGTGCTTAATCATGAATGGCGTTTCACACATTACTTAGTACCACGTTGGGAGCTTGACACTGCAGCTTCTGGGTCGGTATGGCCAAACTGGTAGTATGGGCACGATACAATGGTTCTCAGATGACCTGATGATTTTCAGACCTCCTGGATTTGCTGCAAACAAGCTATATGACATTTTCTGCAGAGATCCACTTTGTGCAGAGCGACAACGAGAATTCATCCTCATTTCACTCTAGAAAAGACAGCTGCTGAGTCATGGACTAGATGAAATATCCTGTGCAGCCTGAGCTAGGTTCTAAGCATTAGTATAAACTGTTAAAGATGGGTGGTTTTGTGGGATTGTTATGTTGTATGAAGCATCCATTCACATGTATGGATGTTTCTTTACGCTATTATCAGTTCCTCAAGGTCTTCCTAATACACTGTGGAGGGACACAGCATCCTTCCTATGAAGATGGAGTCTGTTTAGAGTCCTGCAACGCCCTGTCTGATATAGAAGCCTGCAATAATATATGAACAAAAGCAGTGGAAAGTAATTGTAAAGTGGTGTTTAAGTTGTGCATTCTCTGTATTTAATCTTTGCTTTTTTTGCGGAAGTATTTAAAAAAAAAAATCTAGGGAGGAGGCTTAAGCTGGGGACAACTGTGCCCTCTTTTGTGCAAACACACAGAACTGCAAATGGAAATGGATAGAAAAGGTCAGAGTCGTGCTAAAGACTAGTTCAATATTCAGAAACTGGAATTTCCAACTGGTAGCTACCTGCATTTTCTGGATCTAGTGTGAATGACTTCTGCCTTGTATACAGATGCCTTAGATCAAAACAAAAGTTTCCAGAAATAAAAGTATACCACAGTTGAAGGCTAGGGAAAGCATACTCATATTTCAGAAGGACTAATGCTTTTGTTCCGTGCCACTGGTTTGTGGATGGGTGATAATTCTTGTCTTTTATTTTTGGATAACTGGAAGTAGGTAGGTTAGCTTCATTATCTCATGAAACGAACAGAAGAAACCCTTGCTAAATTCTTTACAAATGTATTGCTACAGGAGGACTGAGCCAATTGCCTTAGTAACTTTTGAACCCTCGTAAATATGGTTGTGTTTCTGGGCGTATCTGATAGTGTTCGATTGCTGATGTCTTTCCACATTGACTCTTGTTTAGGTGGTTTCATTTAGCACTTCTCTGCTGACTTTGGGGGTATTTGCTAACTTCCATGCAAACATTGAAACTTCTGCGTGGATGCCTACAGCTGAAGTAGGACACAAACCTTGTTTCTAAAATTATTCAGGCACTCTTCCATTCACATCTGGAAAATTGTGAATGCAACAGTGTCCCCTAAAGGAGTACAATCCAGTACGTATAGGTCCTGGGATGTGGGGGATAGCTCCAGGTATGTTTATTCTAGTTCTTGCTTAAAAATGGTGCCACAAGCATCTCCAGAATGTCCACATCTGCTGCCTAATACTGGCTCCTGATGCAGTGTCTGTATAGACAAAACATGCTGCAACCTTTCCCTTCATCCTGCTGATTGCTTGGGAAATGAGGGGAAGCTCACCCACCACCAGTGGTACCTCTGGACTGTCCCATCAGGCCGCAATGGTCTGTTGCTACAGGGGCTTCAGAGGTTCATGCCTGAGTGGTAGAAATTTCTTCTCACCACAGTGGGGCCGAGCTGAATCATTTGGCTGCACTAATGATCCAGTGTGAGTTCACGTCCTAGGAAAGGTCTCATGGTGAGATGTCAATCTTCCCTGCGCTCCCTGGACTGCACTTCTGGAGCAGGACCTCCTGGGTCTGTACAGCTCCTGCCTTTTTTTTTTTATGCTGGTCCATGGGCACAGAGGAACCACTTGACCTGCATGGGTTGAGAAGCATCTATTTCTTGTCCTCTTTTGACAGTGTTAGCAGACTGATGCTCATGAGATGCACCAATGCGCTGTCTGGAGTAGTCCAGAGTTGCCTGCCCTTGGGGTTATGGTGGTGACAAGTTTGGACGCGCAGGCGGAAGCTGTACCTCAGTTTCTCTGGGAGAACTGTCGGGCTTTCATTTGCCAGTCATGAATGCAGGCTGCTGGAGAAGATCTTGGCCCTTGAGTCCCTCACCCAATTCCATTAGAACGTCTGGTTTTCCAAAACCTCATTTTTTTTGGCAACTAAATCATGTTAGTAATGTGAACTGTATGTTGATACAGCTCTCAGGAAATTCCTAGCTTTTTTTAAATAATAAATCTTGCTTTGGCTACTAATTTTGGTCATCTCTGTAAGACAACAGTTTTAATTAGCAAATATATCTGAGGTCAACTTTAAAAGATGTAAAATGAAGGAGAATTTATTTGACTTCCTGAGTGCTTCAATATTTTCTTCTCTTGGCACCTTTCATTTGCCACTCTTTTTTTTTTCCTGGCTTTTGTGTAATACTTTAAATGTATGAAGTGAGAAGAAAACAAACTTTACACTTCACAGTTGCCTTAAAGATGGGACATGATCTCCTTGCAGTTTCCACCTGATGTGCTGGTGTAATTGAAATTGCTTTTGTTAGTGTGTGCGGCATGAATCCTGATAACTCCAGTAGGAAGCAGTGGACAGGCAGCACTTGCATCTCTTTGACATCAGGGCTTTTTATCAGAAGATTCTTAAGAAAATGGTGAAGTTCCCATATAGCTGTTAATTTTCTCGACGCTGGGAAAGTTCTGGATGTTGGTCCTGTTGTACATTTCTTGCTTGGTATTGTAAAATAATGACTCTTATTTCATATATCCTTTTTCTTTTCCCCAGGTAAGAACCAAAAGCAACCTGCCTTTACTGAGTTCTCAAGAACATAATCGACCCCTTGGTACATTATCAAGATGCATTAGGAAACTGGATACGGTGCCAAAAGAACTCCATGCGTTTCCATGACTCTCTTGGACCCTGACTCGGATACTTTTGGATATATATTTCTATTCTAAGGAGAAGAGTGTGTACTCCAATTCCTTTCTGCCAGCTTGCTGGCAGAGATACTTCACTGAGATCATGGACCATCCTAATAGGGAAAAGGATGAAAGGCAGCGGGCGACGAAAGGAATGCCAGGAAGGAGCGGCCACGGTTCTCGACCAAGCTCATCGGCGTCTTCTGGCGTTCTTATGGTGGGACCCAACTTCAGAGTAGGCAAGAAGATTGGGTGTGGGAACTTTGGAGAACTCAGACTAGGTAAGAAGTAACCATTTTAGTGGCCTGCATTATCCAGATTAGCATTTCACCACTGGAATATAAATACATAAAAACTTAACCTGGCTTGAGAAATGTGTGTGCTTGTCTTGTTTCCCAAGTGTCAGGCTGCCTTACTTGAAGCTTCTGACTCAGAAGATGTAACTGTTAGCATTATTTTTATTTGCATAAAGTCAAAGTGAATACACTGGAGAGGCCAAAGATGCAAATTTTGAACAATCCCAAGAATGAAGACTGTTCTCAGCACTGAATGTCTTGCCTAAGGTGAAAAAAATCTTAACTGCCTGGATTGCTAAATCTTGCTCTCAATTTCTTGTTCATAAGCTAGGGTGCCTATTAAAGTAATGGGTGAGACTCTTTCCCAGGACTCGGCCACATCTTCTCCGTTTCATGTCCCTCACTAACCTCGGTGCCCTAGTTTCAGCCCCATCACCCGCTTGCTGACTCGCTGGCAAAGAGTGGGGTGTGCCGACTGGCCATCTGGCTGCTGCCTCTCAGCTGCTGAACCGGCCCAGCAGCCTGTGATTTTTTTGTGGTCTGTTGGTCTTCTAACCACATGTCTTGCAGCTGGTCACCCAAACAGATGGCTATGCTAATGCATTGTTTGTTTAGGATGACTTAAGAGGCCAGTGCACTGCAACAAATGATGGTTGTTTTTTAAATGAGGTGGGGGAAGCAGCTGGTGTTTTTAATTACATGCCCCTGAGCTCCCAATATGTGGTTTTGGGGTAGTTGCTGTAGATCAGAACCAGCACCTTGTGATGATCTTGATCCTGACTGACTTAAAACAGTTGCATTTCTCCTCTTCTGCTGAATGAATTGGATTGCTGTGGTAGTGAACTTGAGGGTGCTCAAGACAGGTTGGCTGACATAAATAGCATTTGCCCAAAATTTGGTAGGTATTTGCAATTGAAATTAAAATCATTTGTGCATCAGGCACAAGGGATGATAGATAAATCAATTGGGAAATTGCTTCAGGTAACCAAAGGGTTATAACACATAACTACTGATGGTATCTTTGTAGATTATTCCTGCTCAGAATCTATGTAATCTTAGATTAATCTATGTAATCTTTCATTCTAAGGTTTGGTTATTGCATCTATATGATGTACCACTTCTCCACAGTGTGAAGATTAACCAGCTGGCTTATGATCTGTCTCAGTAAATGGGTAGTCTGGTTTCAGCATTACATCAGAGAAGTTTTATTGATTTGCAGGAACAGAGATAATGCTCCAAAGGTGGAGAGAAACCAAGGGCAGGGACAAAAACTCCCACCTTAATGAACATGAGCATATGAGCATAATTGGCAGCTGAAGATACGTTACTGTAAGGATCCAAACTTAACATGACTAGCTGTATTGCATTTTCAAAGCCCCCCCCCAACAGCAAATGTCATGATAGCAGAATCCCCATGGAGATGTTGAATTGCTTTGTAATCCAAGCTCTGCTTTGAGGTTCAGCAGCTGTAGTGGATCCCTCCAGGTAGATGGCTCTTGGTGTTTATTTGGCTGGTGCCCAAATGCTGATCCTGTTTCCATGGTGGTTCTCCTTCATGTTTCTCAAAATTTTAGCGGTATTGGATTTCTGAATAATGTATTTTTTCAAAGCACAGATGCTACACAAGAGATTTCACTTCTGAAAAAGTTGATTTACAGAGAAGTTTAGTTTTAACTGTGGAAAAAACAACACCTGTTAATTGAGTGGCTCTTTTTCAGTACACTGATAAATGTCTTGCTAATACTGGTTAACAAAGTAGCACGCTGTATTTGGGCAATTGGCCATACGGACTGATAACAGCAATTAGGTGTAAGGTCCTTACAGAAGCTGTATTACTTTCCTTTTTTTAAACTTCTATTGCTTTTTGCCAGTCTTATAGCTTTAAGAACTCCTGTTTGCTCAAATAGCAGATATTTCTATTGCACAGATGCGATGCTAATAATTGCTTAATTGTGCGGGGGGGGAAGGAGAAGTGGCGTGTCTGAAATACGAGCAAACGAGTCTCTGATAACAGTTTTGTCCTGCAAAGATGAATGGCGTGCCCTCTGCTTTTTGGCTTTTTTTATGTGGTTTTGAAGAAGTTAAGCACCAGTGAATGCTTTTCGTAACACAGGAAGAACAAAGTCACACACTGATAAACAAGGGGAAAATACATATTTCTAATTCCCCGAAGAATTTCTTTTTCAGGTGTTGTGTTTTCATTCTAAGCTGCTCTTGTATCGCGCTCCAGTGCCGGACAGAGGACTGATTGTTCAGGGAGGAGATGGCATGTACGTATGGAAGCTGTTTTCTGTGAATATCAAGCACTCACTGCTTAGGGTTGATCTTTCTTGCTGCAAATACAGATAGCCTCAGGGATATTATTTTTTTGAAGCATGTGGGAGCAGCACAGTTGGATTCCAGCCCACAGACGAGCTGAAATGGGAAGATGAACGTGAAATTCAGTGTCTGGCCCAGAGTAATAAGATGAAATGGTGTTGACCGGATGCTGTTTCTTCAGACAGGCTGCAGATTAGGTGGTCTGTAAGAGCTTTGGTTTCCGAAGCGGCTCAACCTACTAGCAGGGGTATGATGCTAGCAAAGAGCAGGGGATCTTGCTTGCCGTCCCTGGGCCGGACTCTACGTGCTTACGGGCATTCATTGCCTTTCATGCAATGCCAAGCCCTGTCGTGCAGCTCCCGGTTGTCTGCCAAGTTAATTCTCGTGCTGCCTTGGGAACTGGAGCATGCCTGAAGTTTTATAGCACGACTTCTGCTGTTACGAGGTCCTACATCTCCACCCCAAGCTGATAGGAGAACCAGCATTATGTAAAACAGCCCGAGAACAGACTCATTGGGCTGTAAAATCRTGTGATGTCAGTAGGTGCTCATAGCTCAGGAAAAATGTTAAAATCTAGTGCTGTGATAAGCCATGGCTGTAAACTTCACCATAGAAAAGATATTGCCAGCTGAGCCTACAAACCGCCTCCTTATATCAACTTACGGACTTACCCAGTGGGTATTTCTTGTATTTACCTGAAATCCTGAACCATGAGCCATGTTAGGGATAAATAAGCCTCTTCAAATGTCTCATTTTTCCCAGTGTTTGGTACCCTTATTTAGTAAAGCAATTAAATAGGTACTAATGTAAAATTATTCCAGTTTCAGTAGGTTGGAGGGTTTTCTAAAATAAGCATTAAGTTCTGGATAGACCAGGGGTTTATTTTAATGCAGAGCTGTAGACTGGAGCCCAAATCTTTTTGCTCTAATGCAAACATTATCTGGCATTTTCAAAACAGTGCTTTCAATTATCATTTTAAAATGACGATTAATGCAGCTTTTCTCTCTGTTTGGAGAAGAAAAAAAGATGTTAGTAGGGCTAGATCCTGTATGTTGCTTGTATCCTCCCTTGATAGGCTACTGCACCAAAGGGATTTTTGGAGAATTTTGTGTTTTCATGTGCTACCCAAAGAAATTGTGTAGTGTACAGAAGTCAGATGTTAGCATGATTCACGCAGAGGGCTCATGAAGATTCAGTGCATCTCGGCAGCAAGCAGCAAGCCCCAAACTAGAAGAAAAGCTGCTTATTTGTACGTTGCTAAGTCAAAGCAGGTTGATCAGATCTGGGAAGGTGTTCCCTCCGAAAGCAAGAAATGCCCAGCTGACTTCTAGGCTGCAGTTTGAAGCCAGGAGCTCTGCTTTAAAACAAATACAACAAGAAAAAAATAATGATAATATAAATTATAAATATTATTATAAATAAAAAAAGATGATAATAGCATCTGATATTGGGATTGGTTTTGTCTCTTTTTCCTAAATAATAAAATCATCATGTGAATATAGGGCTAGAATAATGCTAGGTGTGGAGGGCATGGGTAAGAGTAGATCTGGTGTAGGATCCACACTAAGAGCTGTTATTTGGAGGCACATGCTCTAGAAGGGACAGCAAATCTGGCACTACAAAATCAATGTGAACTCATGTTTCGGCTGCCCATGGGATCTGGTCTCTCTGTAGATGCCATGCTGCCTGGGGTGAGCTCTGCTTGGTCTTTAGGATGACCGGTTGGATGTTTGCTCCATTACCCAGCCCTGATCTGTCATCAGAATGTATTGTCCATATAGCAACAAGCTAGAAGGAAGGGTCAAAGCATTTTTGATTTGTGTCGTTCATGAGAGGTTGTACTTGTGGCTCTTAACTTTGACCTGTGGGAATGGTGCACATGAGAGATTCATCACTTTGGGCTCTTCAACCGGTCTACAATATGTCCGTATATTCGACACATCTTACTGCCAGGTCTTGAGAACTCCACTGTTAGGTTTCCCACGTGAATGCTGGTGACTTAATGCATCACTTCTCATTTAGAATACGTAGTTCATAATTGTCAGTGGAACTACCCAAAACTGAGGCATGAACTTAATCGCTGCTCCATCAAAAGCTTTGCCTGAACTTGAAAGGCTTTTGTTAGCACAGTTATATCATCTCAGCTGTATTGCAGATCTTTTGTCTTACTAAGATAAGACGCAGCTTCTATTCATGGCTTATTTTACTGTGCAGATTCACTTTCTCCTGTGAGCAGTACTGCCTTTACTCTTCCATCTTAATACCAGCGCTGCCTTGTAGAAGGAGGAAGAAGAAACCATTACACCTTGGACAGTGTGATAGCAAAACCAAGGGGTAGGTCTCAGTCTGGAGCAAACTAACGGAGAGATTTTGGGGATGCTGCTGCTCATGCTGCAGCTTTAGGAAGGGTTTGGAGTTCAGAAGCTGGACCCATTTGCACCCCCTTATGTTTAGAGTCTCCTCATAGTGTGTGCTCTGAAGGGGTTGAACTGGAGGATTAATTAGTTCATTTACCTTTGGCTGCTGGCCTGACATCTCAGGCTAGTGTTTTGCTAATCCCAGTTTTTTAACTGAGGAATTTAATTACCAAAATTATCTTCTATCTAGTCCTCAGCCTTATGAACCAGACCATAATAGGCTGGATTATGGCTCCACATACGTGGAGGGTGTTGGCAATGTCCTTCTCTGCCTTGAAATGAGCTTGGCAGAGCACTGTTTCCCCGATATCAATATCCTACGTTGGTGGGAGAGCACAAGCGTTGCTAGAAGGTCTGTGGGTCATCACTCCCTGGATGGACTTACACCCCTGCACGTTGCGTGCCAAAACTACCATCTCCAAGATTGTGATGGAGGTCATGGGATCTGTAGGGGATGGCATTCCCATGCCTCCCTCCTTGTTTGTTTTGGTGGCTTTTTTTTTTTTTTTTTTCTTTTTTTTAAAGCATCTGACTTTCTCAAATATTTGGGCTGGAGCTTCCCTTAGTCTGGCTCAGTGTCCTCAAACTAAGTATCTTGATAGGAGCTCAATCCCTATCAAGAGGAGGGGAGGAGAAAGTGTCAGTGGGTGAGCTACAGCTGGAGCTGCTGTTATGACTCATTTGCTGGTAGCTAATACGGAGCAGATAATTTAAGTGTATATAGGCTGCCTTCTCTTAATGTCCTTGCATGTTCTCCCCCCACCAGCCATCGAATAGCATCAGGCTGGAGCCCTTATCTGTCTCAAAGGGTGAAGCAGTTTATCCTGCCACCTGTTTTTCCACTGATTTGGCCTTCCAGCTCTTTCAGTGCTTTGCATCCACTTTCCAATGTCTGAGTGTTCCTGATGCGACTGCAAAACCTACTTTCTACCCTTCATTTCCAGCCTGGACATAATAGCTTTTATTAAAAGATCTAAAGAAATGGATTCAAACAACCCTGTGTTGCGAGGGTTAATGTTGGAGCTCAGCTTACACATCTGCTTGCATAAAACACTTCCTCTAAGGATATTTAACCTCACATTTAAATGCCTGCCCTGTGTTAAACTGTAACAGATTGAAGCTTTCCATAATTTTTTTTGCTTCCCAATGAATATTAAAGCAATCTGCTTGGTGCAGGACCTGGACTGGGGGTGCCCAATCTGAAATTCGGAGGCCAGAACTACACCAACAATATAGCAGGGATGGTATCAAAAGAAGTTGAATGCAGAAACTATGAAGCTGTTATAAAGTAAAAAAAAATAAATGGGGAATTTCCCCTGATAAATATTTCAGGATTTAAAGATGACTGTTTGTCTTCTCTCATGTTCATAATGTCTTTAATGTTATTGAGTCTTCCAATGCTGTTGCTGCATGCAAAGAGTATCTGCATGTAAGGGATGACATGGCATGTTTTTTAATGGTGTCATGTAGCTATGCTAGAGCTGCCCAAACTCCCCTCTGCTCTGAAGTATGTCACTCCCCGTCCTGGACTTTCCCAATAGCTGGTCTGTTCTAAGCATCAATATCTGTTACAGGAATTGGAAAGTAAATGTGTAATAGAGCTGGACAAAGCTGATGCTACAAACAAGCACTGATAACTTCAAGTATAGATTGTTATTGAATTTTGGAGCTACACAGTCACTCAATGAAAAAATGACTTGTGCTGTAGTGGTGCTAGCAATGATAAGCAAAGAAGGTCAGTGCTTCCCTGTATAAAACCATGGGGAGCTTTATGCGGTGGAGGCTGCCCTCCTCAAAGGATATGATGGAACTAGAGGAGGTCAGAAGGGTAGCAGAGATGTCAGGGTGATGGGACAGATCAGGTACAAGGACTGCCTGAGCATCCTTCCCCAGTGATATCTCTTCCAGGAGAGTTTGCTGTCAATCATGAGCAATATGGAGAAGGTAAAGGGGGAGCAATTGCTCAAATTACCTAGCAGAGGAACTGGAGGATATTGAATGATACGATAACTGGCAGCTTCAGAACACACAGAGAGCTGCTTCTTGACATGTGTAGCTGTGCATCTCTGCCACAGATCGCTAAGGAGGCCAAGGGCTTGGTTCAAACACCAGACAGGTTCCTGGAGGAAAAATTCACCTCCAGCTGTAGCACACACAGGTACCAACTCTGGCTCAGAGTCGTGGAGTTGCAATATACCGGCAGCTGGCTGCGTGCTTGCCTGGTTATACTCATCCTAGGCTCTTGCCCTTCATGCTTGCTAGAGCTAGTATCAGACTAGACACTGCTCYGTGTTTTGGGGTCCTGAGAATGGGTTTCATTCTATTTGCATATTTTTTTAACATCATTGGTACTATATTGCAACTGACAGGTATTGGCCTTACTGGATTACAAGGATTGCCTTTGTGCCACTGGCATACAGAAGGCATTTTATACACGCTGCCCACCTGTTCGTAGAGGAAGAAATAAAAGCTGTGTGTTAGTACAAAGGTTATTTTCATATGTCTCCTTGCAGTAGTTGCTTTGATGTGTAGCACGATTGAGCTAGTGAAACTCCCTATAGATCATAGGATAAAATTGTTCGGTGTCCAGCAGATTCAAGACATTTCTGAAAGAAATGATGCTCTGACTCTTCATTTTTTGTTCCCCAGACTTTTTTGGCATGATRTGTGTAATAAAACCTAATGTGTCTGGGATACCTCCTCAAACGCTTGCATTGAACATAAGTGCTACCATAAAACATGATTACTTTATGCTGAATGGAAGATAGTGTTTGCCTGCCCTGGTGAACTGCTGCAACTTATTATTTTGAGGCTTACACTTTGTTGAAGGCATGAACTTCAGTGGGGAACTGAGAAAAGACAGCTCTTTGCCATCAGTGACATTCTTCTGCGTTGTGTCTCTAGCTGCAAGTGTTGAATGTGGAACTAAAAGATCTTTTCGTTTTCCTTCGCAGGTAAAAATCTCTACACCAATGAATATGTAGCGATCAAACTGGTGAGTAGAAGCTTCAGGTGTTCTTAAATGACTTGTACTTAATGTTAAAAATTCAGACGAAAAGCAACAACTTTCTCACTTTGGGCTTAATGCTGCTCTCACCCTCAGCTAGAATAACTTATTTAAACTAAGAGAAATTCTTGAGAACCCTAAAAACGAGGAAAGAACCCATCCCTTCACCTGCTGAACATTTTAGTACTTAAATGGTCTGTAGCTGTCTTATACCAGTGAGAGCCTTGTTCCTCTTTCCAAGCTGGCTGCCAGGTCCCGGTGAACAGCACTGATTGAGGGTTTGCTACCTCTTCCCACTCCCTGGGATGAGCCTTTCTCTTCAGGACTCCCATCAATTCTCCAGACCCTTATCTCTCTCTGGATGGGCTGTTGTCAGAGCGTTTGGTTAGGAATGTGGCACTGTGCAGCCTGCTGCTCCACGTTTGTGGAGTCGAGAGGTAGGAAAGGGGGTGTTTCAATGGTTAAAATTCCCTTGGGGGAGAACAGCACAACTCAGTCTGGTACAGTGCTGAGAGACTGCAGATTCAACAGGCGAAACAAGATCCAATTCAGCAAAGGTCAGTCTTTCCTCTAGCTGATTTGGGTGGCCGAGGATATATAGCCACAGCATCTTCACAATGATTTTCTCCTTTTATGTCACAGGGTGGTAAAAATGAATCAAATTAGCTTACCAAAGCATTGCAAGAGTTGTGTTAAAAAACCCAAGTCCCAACAGTAGCGAACTTCAGAACTTGTGCAAGCAGTTTTGTTCACAGCTCTCTTCTCATTCAGTATTACAAGCCTCAGTGTCAGTTATAAGGTTATTTGCTGCCCTGCAGTTGATGTAGCCCTCCCCAGGTGCATGCAATGACAGCTTCCATGTTTCTTATACCTGGACTAGCGAGTGGTCCAGGAAAAAGTCTTCTTCGGAAGACTGCTTCAGGGCATGAAGGCACTGTGGTCAGCGGTGGTTTGAAGTAGGAGTCTAGGGGATGGGGATCGTCGTAGCTCTGCCGGATTTATAAAATCATAGCCCAGTGGTTTGTGTTTATGCCTTAACTTTTCTTATCTGTAAACTAAGACTTTAGTTAGTCTTTTGGGGTTTTCAAATTTGATGTCTTCAGCTGATGTGCTCTTTTCTCATCCATATGCTCTTTAATCACAGATCCAAACCCTAGAATCTGAAGTTGTAACACTAATTTGATATTAGCAGCAAACACGCCTGTTTGCCCAACCGATGTTGTCTGGCAAAATGACAGGAGCCATTCAGATTACGGAAGATCAAGATGGACTTGGTGCATTAACTCTGATCACGTTCAAGTGCCACAGATTTTATCTCTAGCATTTTCCTTATATGATACATAGTAGATGAAGAATAATTAGGGCTTTGCAGGAGGGACTTGTTTTCAAGCCTGTTGGCAAATGTCAGAAGATGTTCCCTAAAATAAATAAATACACCTGCAGTGGAGCTTAGGATGTCCTTGATATGGATCCACATCAGGAAGGAGGACTGGTGCTTGTTGAGTAGCTCACTTTTTAGGCAGATCTGACAATAGAAAATGCGCTGTGTATACAGACAGGTGTTTTCTTGAATCAATAATGCTTCTAATTTGCTCTTAAAGATAATCCCACAAAGTTACAGTATTGGAAGGCGTAAAGAAGTAATAATACAGGAAAAACACAGCTGTATTAGTCCAAAGGATGCTTGTTTCTCTCAAAACAGTGCCTGCAGTGACACCTCCCAGTAACCTGAAACCTTTCAATAGCCGTATGGCAGAGCTGAATGGCATTACCTTTATTGCTACCTTAATCTTACCTATTTTTTCCGGTAGCGTTCTTTCTTTTTTTTTTATTTTTTTTCCCAAAAAATATCCCAGTGTTAAAGCAGTTACTCTGCAACACATTCCGGTTTTATTTGCCCTGTTGTGATTCATGCTTAAAAATCTCTGGTCCTTCACGTTTGAAGGACTGGAATTGCCATCCGGTGGCCATCCAGGCATTCGCAGACTGGCTCCATTTTTGAGAAGATTAATGAGGGAACAGTAGAAGAGATGGGGGGTTTTCGGTCTCCTAATCTTAGACCGTATTCCCCAGGAGTAAGAATTACTCAGCCTCCTTAGCAGCAAATACGCTTCTCTTACATGTGTACTTAACTGTAACTTTCTTTATCCTTTGAATAATTTGCGGACTAGTGGTAGAGTAGTTGCTTTCCATGTACTTGAAGGCAACATTTTCTTTTATCTGCATTGTTGGACCAAGTCAAAACTTTGTTCCAAGTCCTTCTGGCTGTGTGAGATCGTCTTCTGCAACTGCAACCCTGCTGTCTCAGCTATTCGTGCCTCCTGTCATGATGTTAAAGCTGGAAAGTTAGAGAATTGTGTGGTGGATGCCAAAGAGCTGATCAGAAAGTGCCATGAAATTTAGTGCTAATGTCTCATGGTTTCTCTTTGGGGGTGAGGATTGTGCTGCATCTCGGTGGAGAATAGTGCCTGTGTTCTGACTTTTGCGATGTCACCATATAGCTCCTTGTCTTGCTCTTCAGCTGAACATTATTTGGTTAAGGGCATCTAGTTCATGGACGAGTTTGTCTTCTGAAATGCCTTAGCTGTATTTACTGGTTTAATCTTCTGAGGGTTTTTAATGCTGAATTGTACATAGTAGGAATTTCTTCCCTGCATGAAACCAGCCCATTAACATACAGATGTAGTCTGAGCCCAGGTACAAAGCTGTACCCCCTCGTAGTGATCATGATGCCATTGGTTCGAGCTGTGGATTTTGTACATTAAGCAGTAGCAATTCAGTTATTTTTGCTACAAACACAACATCTGCCAGCATCTTTAAGCCCTTGGCCTACAGGACAACCATCTGTTCTGGTATGATCTTCTCGGAAGCTGCCATGACTCTGGCAAGCGTCCAGAGCTCAGGCTCCAGCAGCTCCTGATGCAGAAGTGGCTTGGGCTTACTTTCCCTGATTTTGTCACGAGCAGCCTCATGTCCTGATACATTAATCCTTCTGCCTTTCTCCAAATAGTTTATTTGGATAAATAAACTATTCACTGAATAGGCTGAGCTCCTGTTGCCCTAAATCCGTTTGCTGTGCAAGTGTCTATAGACTTTCCCTCAAGCCACCATCAACAATTATCTCAATTTAAATGCCACTTATATAACAAACTTGGTTTTGCGTTGCTTTACATTTGCCTTCAGTACAGGTTCAGTTTTGCCTTCAGAATATTTTTCACCATTGTTTTCGAAGTAGTTGGTCATATTTGACTTCTGAAGCTTTTAAACATCAGAAAGTTGAGAAGCAACCAGGAGCATTTTTTCCCCTTGCTGGCAAACGGAGGGGATGACTTGAGCTTGCCTGGAAGTTGAATTGCCTGAATTTCTGTACAAAAATCGTTCTTTTGACTTAAAAAGAAGTCTTTAATGTGGAGTTCATGCCAAATGTGGACATTAGTCTTACAGTACAGACCACAGGTGAAACATGACAAAGTGGATCAGCTAAAGCCTTCGTGTCCTCCTGTGCAGACAGAAGAGTTATTTCACCATATTGAAGATGTTGGCTCAAACTCTTGTCTATGTCTAAGATGCTCTTGCTCTGACTCATAGGAGCTGATGTGAAACACAAAAGGACTTTTTTTTGTGTTGGTCTTAGGGGGCTCCTTTATAGGCAAACTTCTAGATGATGAGTTCATCATACAGAGGGCTATTTAGCAGGTTTTTGAAATTCAGACTAATTTTGGTGCCGTGCTACAAATTTTTACGTAGTTTTGAGCATGGAGCATTTACTTTCTCAAAAGCAAGTGAATAAGCAACATCCAAACAAAAACTGAGGCCAGTATGAACTTCCTTTTCAAAGATGTCTGGGCAGTAGGTGAATCCACATTACTGCCTATCCCAAGTGCACAGTTTTATTGAAAATGTAATTACTCAAGTCTCTTAATCCTCTCCATGTTAACTTTATATTTTTAGAAGCTTTGTAATCTTGCATGTTAATTAATGCCTTTATGGATCATAGGCATTAAGTTTTGTGCATGAAGTGCAGATGAGTAACAGTTGAGAAGTGTAACGTTTTGGGTGCATTGCAAACTTATCCATGTTTTTTATTCTGTGCATAAAAATAGAATATTCTTGAGTGCTTTGAGATGTTTGACTGACACCTGCTACTGAAAGGGGAGACTTCTTCCTGTGTTTTTACCAGATACCTGACTGCACTGTAGCGCTTGCTGCAAGCAAGATTGTAGGTTTATACAACTGTGGTCTGACTTAAAACACAGATACATGACTCAACATTTTTCAGAAATACAGGCTAGTGACCAACAAAAATACTGTGGGCAACCACAGTCCGCAAACTGAACTTGGGACTTGTTCTTTTGCAGCTTTGACTTTCCTCCTGCCAATGTCCAGGGTCATTCTTCAAGGACCAGGAGCTTTGTTGAACAATTCTTGAATTTCATTGCCATGAATGAACTTTCTATTTAAATGAGGAAGTTATTTCTCCTCCAGAGTGCATATTGCAAGTCTTACTGCTTTTTGTTCTCTGCTTATTTAAGTGATGTCTAATGGTGAAGTCTGTTGTTAGACTTTCAGTCTAGGGTGTTTTATCTTGAAACTTGAAGCATTATGTACAGTCATAAATCTTCAAGTACAGGATAGAACTTTTTTCAGTCAAACTGATTTTAACCAAATTTTTTTTTTTCTGTTTTAGGAACCAATAAAATCACGTGCACCACAGCTTCATTTAGAATACAGGTTTTATAAACAACTTGGAAGTGCAGGTAAGTAAACCCACCTTAAGCTTATAGAAAGTCTGTGATTTCTTTATTAAATCAAACATCACCATCATATGTGTTGTGTAACTCTGACTTGAACTTACTGATCTGGGCAAATTCTTTTAGCCTCGAACAAGTTTTGGAAGAGATTTGGTCAGAATAACATCATAATGATACTGGGTAATTATGCAGACCTAGAAACTCAAGTTAGTGAGGATTGACTGATATGGGAAATACCCATGTAAGTGTGTTTGTAAAACATAGGAACCTTCGATGGAGGGAAAGTTATTTATGTTTAGAATGACAGATTTCAAAAAGGTGGCATRAAGTCTTAAAATCCAGGAAATTGTGTAAGAAGCATAGAGCTTTTTAATAAAAACCTGAAATACTGTTTTCATTGATATTTACTAAATCATAAGAGTGTCCAAAAGCCCATAAGCTCAGTATCCTCTGTGTGACAGTAGTCTACAGCAAATATGAGAAGAATATCACAGGATAAGCCAAAGGTGTTTTTTATTCTTTTTTTTTTTTTTCTTTTTTTCTGGCAAGCTCTCTGATTTCCCTAATATAGGGCTTGAGCTTGTGTTTAATAGTGTTTGGATTTTTCTTCCCTGAATTTATGGTTGCTTTTTAAACCTATATAGACTTTTAGCATGTGCTGTTTCCCATGCCAAGGATTTCCGCAGCCTTGACTACCCACTGCACGAGGAAGTCTCTCCGAAGCAAAGACCTTCTCTGCTCCTTCTGTGCCTTGATCATATATTGACCTTGGGTTTTGGCAAGTTTTCTACTTTACTGTAATTTTTTTACACTTTCTTCTGATTTTATTTTTCCTGTTTTCCCTGGATGGACCCAGCTTCCACTTGCAGAGGATGTGCGCTCACATTACCAAAATACAAAGTTGAACAGAATGAAAGATATATCTGCTCTGAGCTCATAATATGCAGTGCCTGAGCAGTCGTCTTGCATTTTTCCTTTCTGCTTCTTCCAATTAATTTTTCTAATCAGTTTTCTTAATTTTGTGTAGCACATCCTCTGGAGATTGGGTGCTATTGCACTCTACATTTTGTGGCTTCTTTGCTCCTTATAGGATGCAAAATCTGGGATGTGGGAACCAAGTAAGTTGTCACTATTGGAAACACTAAAATATTGTTGTTCTTTTTTTTTTTAAACAGGACTTGTCTACTGAAATAAGGTGCTCTTTTCTATGTGTTTTGTATTTTGGTGGTAGCATCTGGTACTGTGCACAAAGATCCTGATAGGTTAATGTTGTCACTTAATTCCAGTTACCTGTGCTTTTGAGACTTAAGGCATTTCTGCTGAAGCCTGTGTAGTAAATAAATCAAATGTAGGTTCACAGAATAAGTGAGACACTTAATTCTGCTCTTCGCTCCCTACTTGAGTTCTGTTGATGCATGCCATCTCTGTGATACCCCAGTGCATGTGTCTCATGGCACATGGGATGAACATAAGTGAGGGGAATAAAAAGAACACAGTGACCTGCGGCCAGAAACTCTGGTTCCAGCCTGGTCCTTCTTTCTTTGCAAACTGAATTTTACTCTCGTACCAGGCTAAATGATGAGGAAGTCAGGTCTAAGTGTAATTACGGTGACAATGTTTACTTGATGACCTTCTACAGTGAGGTATTTAGCACCCTGTCTTCCTTTAGTAGAAAGGGTGAATCTATACCCATGTCAATGAAAAGCCTTTATGCCTCTTTGAGAGGGAACAGCAAACTGCCAGCAACAGCAGTAACACAAGATATAGGCATGGTGGATTTGGGAGAAGAGTTGCATGGTTGGAGTCGATGATCTTAAAAGGTCTTTTCCAACCTAAATTACTCTATGATTCTATGAATGAATCCCAGTGTGCTTTTTCTACACCTGTCGGCTTTCTACCACTCTTTAAAGATGCTATTGAGGAATTTTAAAACTGATCAAATGTTGGGGTCTTGGCTTTATTTTGGTTAGTTTAAGTATTTTTAATGGGTTTTCTCCTGTTCCTAATGAATCTAAACTTTTCATCCTACAACACTTACCCATGCAGGGCATTTCTGCCCTGTCTGATGCTATGCACGCTAATGGAAGTATTTCAGAGTATGCTGCCATCAGACATGGAGATCTTGCCTTCAAGATCTTTCTTCCCTTCATTCTAGTGGGGGCTGACTGTCATCTCAAGCCTTTTTGCCAGTATTTGTCAAGAGACTGTTGAGAAGCCTCATGAACAACATGACTTTTATTTCTATCTCTATGTGGTCCAGGGGCATTGCAACCCCAGCTCTGATAATCTGTTGAATACCATTAGAAGCTCTTGTGCTACAGTTTTGCTAAAACAACTGGAAACAGGCCAGGAGCTCGGGTGGAGGATGTGAGCCTCATCTCTGGTCTCTCCATGAAACTTGGAAGCTGAACGAAATAAATTTTGGTGGAGTCAGACTGCCAGGACCACGGAGCCTTAACTTGGTGTCTGCACACCACGCTGAGAATTAGGGGAAGACCATCTGTCTGTAAAAACAGATTGGTGCTAAATATGTGCCAACTCTGGGGAAATAGATGGGTCTGTTCTCAGCGATGTTGTTAATGCTAGGCTCCCCTTAATGGTTCTTGCTTAAAAACTTCAACTGCTCAAACAGCCAGCCTTGAACTTCCAGTAAGCAGGACTGGTTATTTGAAATTATCATAGACTCACCAAATTAAGACTAGAAGTGTCCAAACCCATGGTGTGTATGACTCAGATGAGAACAACAGTAGTGTTGTGTGTGACATACTGTTCAATAAATTAGCCAATTATTTTGCCAAGTAATGTGGCTGACTGCAAACCTCCCACCGTTAGTCTAAAAAATAAGACTAGTAAAAGCATTGCTGTAACGCCGCAGTAGCAGCATGGTCCTCTTGTTAGTGCAACTGCTGTGTTCAACTGCATGTACAACCAGATGGTCTCCGTGAGCAGCGTCTCTGAGAGGTCAAAATTGTCATCACCTGCAGCATTTGGAGAAAAATGGTCTTTTTCCTAATGAGAAGAATTTTAATGGTGATTTCCTTTTTCCTGGATGTTCAGAATAAACATTTTTAAAGTCTATTAGTCTTGGATACTAATCATAGGAAAACTTAGGTTGGAAGGGACCAGCTCACCATGGATCAAGTAGGAACTTTCTTGTAGGATGTCTTTGCGTTTGTCGAAAAAGATATTTCATCTCTGGTATGTGACTGGATGTGTCCATGTGAAGTTGGGACTAGCACGCTAGCATAGCCAAGCCTGGAGGGAAGTGTTTTGTGGGAGTCGGCCTTCCGAGAATGGTCTTGGATGCTAAAGACTGCAGAAAGCTTGGTGATGACTTGCTTGCAACGTACTAGATCGAGAAGTGCAACCTCCAAACTCAGGAGCTTAAAGGTTTTGTGCATCAAACCCCCTGCAGAAGCCCAACCAGTGTTCTTAAGGAGGCATGAAGTGCTCAATCACACTAGTAGGACAAGTGCTACTTCTGGAGAGAAATTTGCAACTAGCTCTGTAATGCTGACTTTGGAGTCTGGTCCTGCAGTATGTTGCACAGAAAACTTTTTGGGGGCTTTTGCCCCAAAATTTTAGAACAATTCTACAGTTCAATGCCTGAAGGATGTATGTCGGTATCTGTTATCTGCTTTACTTTTTGACATCATCAAAAACTAGTGAAATTAGTCTTTTTTTAAGATATTCAGTCTAGTTTTGCATTTTCCTTGGTGTAGTTAAACATAGTAGCAAATAACCCAATAATCCATGGCTTTGTCAAAAGTTAATTCCTCGGATGAGCTTCCGTTTGAGATGCTTCCATGTGAACAGAGGAAGCAGCGCAGTTGTGTGATAGCTGCCTCTTCCTTTTGCAGCTACTCTGTGGCTTCCTGTGTCACATGCTCCATCAGCATCGAAGTTTAAAGACTTTCTGACAAGGTGCCGAAGTTGCATCTGTTACCTCCCATCAGCACCAGCTTCTTCGTCTGCCACGTGACTCAGATGAAGATCACTAGTCAGCTTGCATTAGCTGAGGAGACGACTGGATTTCTTGTCTTGTACATCTTAAGACATATTTCACAGTAGATTAAGATATACTGGAGCAGTGACAAGTTTGATAAAGGGATCTAAACTGTATGAATGTAGCTCTTTTTGGTGCTTCTCACAATAGCTCAATAGTGGTGGATATATCAAATGGATTCAGAAGTAGCTGACGGAGATAGTACTGGGTCAGAAGTAACCAACAGACGTCTCTGATGCGCTTCTGCAGGTAATTGATGCTATCTCTGATGTTTCAATGCCTCCCTGTAGTAAGAGAAACTAATAGCTCCTTTATAATTTCCTGCCTTGCCCCTCTAAATGGAGGGATGTTTGCTTATAGAAATGGGTTTTCATGATTCTTCCTTGAACTTTTCTACCCCTCCAAAAGAAGAGGCAAGGGCCTGCTGCACAGTGACCATCTGCTGGTTTCTTCTGTCTTACTGTGGAATTAAATATTTAATAACATTAAAATAGTGTATGACTGCTTTACCTTAATGTAGGCAGTGAAACAAATAAAAGCAAACCACAGGCATGGAGTCAAAGACCTGATGGTCAGTCTGTAGGGTGTCTCAGGAAAGGATGAGAATTCCTTTAGATATTAGGTAGTCTGGGATATGATCCATTTGCTGACCAAGATAATTGGAGTAGTTTTAACAGTCTCTGTGCAAACTAGTTGTCTTACTCTGTCATCAATCCTGTAAGATGCCGGTGTCATACTGATCTGTTTCATGGTTGCTCTTTGTCCTAAAATCCATGTGAGCATGCACAAACATCCTGACGTAGAAGATTCTTCCTGGCCTGGGCTATCCCCAGGATCTCGCTTTACTGTTGGTGGCACAGTCAGTCCTGAATTTTTTTCTTGCTGGAGAGTACCTACCTGTGTATGAACATGAATAACACAGCTATCCACAAGAAGTCCAAGTGTGATGGGTATTCCCCACTATTAGGCTCTTGCTCTAGGACCCTCTTTGAGGACTGGCTGTTCCAGGTGTTCCCCTCCTCCTCAAGACTGGTTCCTCGGCTGCTGGGCTTCCCCTTGCTCTGAGGCTTTGTACAGCTACCTAAATCTGCTGCTTCCATACCTCGGGGACAAGAGGAGCTCCCCCTCTGACTTGACTGGATGCTTTTACATCTCCTAGKGCTGCCAGAAGCAGTTCAAGCCTCCAGCATGTTTCCAGTGTTAGATCAGTCACTTGAGCATGTCATTTGTCCCCTGTACTTGAAGTTTGTGGAGTAAAGGCTTGGCTTCTTACCATTCATAAAAAATCTTGAATAATCAGGCCCTACAGCTTGCAGGATGATGAGTGGAGGAGCTCCATCCCCACCGCTGGCTGATGTTTGAGCGTCTGGTTCCCCATAAGTATTAGAGTGAGGAAGCTGGTGTTGGCAGAGCAAAACTGAGTTACTTTAACCATGGTCAAACAGACCCCGCTCCTAGCTCCTGAGATGGTTGCATTTCCTGGGCAGTGTACCAAAAGGCAAAGCTTTTGCTTTGCTCGAACTGCCCGCTGCTCACCCAGCTGCATCCCAGGACCCTCCTACTTGGTTTGGGGTGAATAAAACAGTTCACACAGCTTGCAGGAGCCCTGCCAGGCCCATTGGGCCATCTTCAGCAGCTGGGTCCTGCTGGTGGCATGCTAAGATCTTAGCGATTGCATTGGCTTTGTCTTGTGGGCTCTTCTTGCTTATTGACCTGGTTTGAGGACCTTCAGCAGGAATGGTCTTTTTGTTTTAAGGCTGATTCCAGATTCTCACCTTTCCTTCAAGTTAAATTCTCCTACAGACTTCACAGGGGTAACACCTCTTCCAAAGTTTTTATTGGAAACTCATCTTTTATCAGCAAGCAGTGCCCGTATTTCCCAGTCTCTGTTTCTCGCTCTGCAGCAGCCTTTGGCTTGAGCTGCTCTTTCCCATGCGTAATGTAGACATACAGGAGTACACAGCCATGCTTTTATCTCTGCCCATCCCATCATTTGGATTTTTGGCCGCAATCTGCCGCAGCTCCTACACATCCTTTTGCATACACTGGTATTTCTAACCAGCTAGTTTCAGTTGCCCATGAAGATACTGGCCTCTCCTGTTGAGTAACTGCTCTGATCAGGATCTGAGCTGGCAACAGGGGTTGGTGCAGTGCTGCTCAAGCCTGCAGTGTAAAAGGTGGATCCTACTGCTCTCAGCTCTAGTAGAAAACACTTTAAATGGCTTTTAAATTTGTGAAGCCTTTTAAACTTAAGGCACTACTATGTTTCCTGCTATAGGAACCTCTGTATCTTTACTCAGTGCCATAAGCGCATCTCTTGTCTGCTAAGTGTTTAACATCCCTTTGCCAAAGGGAAGCTGAAGACACTGTCACGAACGCTTCTAGAAAGCTGTTGTGTTCCAGGGAAGAGAAGTGTGACAAAGCTGTCTGCACACCGGGGCGCTGGGCTGCCCTGTCTCCTGGACATGGCAGCAGAGCCCACGGAGCCACTCCATGTCACTTAATGTGCTGCAGGAGGATGGCTGGATGCTGCAGGCACCTGCCTGTGCAGCCGTAAAGCTGATGACTCTTCTCATCCAGCTGCTGTCGTATCCAGTGGAGCTCACGCATCCGTGTCTACAGAGCCTCCCAACAGAAATGAAAGCCAAATGCTGAGACTTTTAAGACGAGCTTTGTCCAAAAGCTTTTTTTTTTTCTCTGCAGCTATGCTGGTTGGAGGGGGAAAAAAAGACTTATCTCTTTCTGTAAGCCTTGATTTGCTGAGAAGTTGAGGCAAACATGTCTGCTGCATTGATGTATACTTGCAAAGCTTTAACTATTTTTTTTTTTCCCCCAAAGTATGTTTGTCCCCCGAACTCTAATCCTTTTCTCAAGGACAGGGAGCCCACTGCTGCATGACCGTTACTGTATCACTCTGAGCCCGGTTCCTGTCTCTCAGAATGTGACCACGSCTGAAAAACATCTCCACACAATCAGGAAACTGCTCTTTAATCTTGTGCTTCCATGCAAATAAATAATTCATCGTGGTCCTGGGAAGTATTGACTTTCCAGCAGCGACCAGTAGATGTACAGAAATGATTTTTTTTTTTTATTACTACATTCCAAAGCATCTCTGGCATCTCTCCTCTGTGGTTGTTAATGCCATACGTAATGCCTTCCCTGTAAGCTTTGCCTTTGGAAGGTAAAATGGAGTACTGCTTGTTTTCAGGTTTCTTTTGGCTGCGCTGAGCTGATGATCAAGTTCCCGCATAGTGACAGCTTCTGCCTGTGCACATAGTGTGAAGAAGTCATGCATTTTTGATTCAATAGTAGTTTATTTTTATATCAGCTGGCAGATGTCACACCTTCCCCCACTCCTTCGCAATCCCACCTTGGCGCATGTGATTCATAGCAGTCCGGTGTCAACATGCGTTGTTTCATGCAGTAGCTCTGTAGCCAGTGCTCGTCCCCAGGACGGGTAGGTGACATTAGCAAGTGGATGTCAAACGTAATGAGCCTCTATGGTGTCGTGGTGGAAAGCAGGAGAGGAGTTTGATATGCTGGAGAATCCGAGGAAACTGAGAAGATCTCTGCTCTCCCCAGCCCACGCAGTAGATGAGTCACAGTGTATGAGCAGAATATACTGAGTCAGGGAGGGGTATGTCATTACATATAGAATATCGATGGATTCTGTGGTTTTAATTCTTGCTCTGTAAACAAGTTCACATCTAATGAAGTATGGAGTCTGTGTGTTTACTTTTGGACCTCTTTCTGTTGCACAACTCGCTGGAGTGAAGCAGTCTGTTTACTTGTCAGGAAGTAGGACCAAGGAAAATGAAGGTGGTATAAATAACTGAGCCTTCTACATAGTCTAGTCAATATTTGCATATATATTTTTCAATGTAGCTGAGCTGTCTGCTACTCCATACTGCGTATTAAGTTAGCTTTTCGGGATTGCCTACGTTGAGCATGTTTTTTTCTCATTCTGTGTTGCTCTTGCTTTACTCATGACCTGCTGCATGTTTTGTACTTACCAGTGTCCTTTATAAAGAAATTCTTTCCATGCCAGTTGCACAATGCTGTCATTCACGTGGCAATTAGGTAGGGGTCATTTTGGTAAGACTTGTTATAAGGATGGATGTAAACAAGTCACCATGGTGGAGCATGCTGCCAATACCAGCTATTTCACGGGGAACTCCGTGTGCAATGCTTTTCCCCAAGGCAGCTGGAGTAACTTGAGGCCATGTAAGTGAGGGTTAATGCAAGATGTCTACACCCCTGTTTAATTAAGGAGTGCGAACATACGTATTAGCCGTTGCTGTCATTGCTTTAATCTTCAGAAATCCCACTCATATTTGCCACCTTGATGGAAACACTGCTGTGGCTGGGAGTTGAGCCAGCAGATCACCCCGCAGCAAGGTGCTGGTTTGGGGCATGAGGTGCTGGGTGGGGATTGCCCCTCTGCAGCCCAAAGTGGATTTGTGCTGGCGTGAAACGACACATGGCCATCTCCTGAAGCACGTTTGTGTCCTGCCTCATTATATGGAAAGGTTTGTTCATAGCTGTCACGCTACAACACTCTGGATGAGCACTGCAGCCGCCTCCTTTGAAATATTTGGAAATATTTTAGAATATAAGTGTTCAGTTACTATAAGTATTTAATAAGTGACTTATTAATATGTGCAAGATGATACAAAACTGACATCCATTTGCACGGAAAGCAACTTGTGCCTTTGGGTCACATCTCGTGTTTAATAATTTCCCTACTTCAGATCCCTGCGATAAACCCTAGCACTCGTTTTAAGCTGTTGGGTTAATTTTCTAACAGCGAGGAAAAACTCTTCTACCTTCCTTCTCAAATCTTGCAAAGAAATGTGCCATTGGAGATAGGTTTGAGATGCCTCAGCAAGGAGGCATGGTTTCATTCCTCTGAAAATGGCCTTTTTAAACAAAAAGTGCAACTCATGGAGGTCCCTCACACTTAGCTGCACCCTTAAAATATGGTGATCAGCAGCTTCATTATAAAGTCAGGGTAAGAGCAACGAGCTTTTGAACTTGAGGGATCTCTGGCTTTAGAGCTTTTGAATTGCAAAATAAAATGTAGTGGAATACTGTAACATGCCCAGTTAAAGCCCGCCTGCTTTCAAAGCTGGCTTGCTGTTGATCTCTGGGGAATAATATTTTACTATCTAAAGATACTTGGGTTTTTTTAATGTGGCAGTTCCCTTGTTAAGAAGGGCTTCCTGAATGTGCACATTTCAGCATCTCTTTTAACACCAGAAGTTTTGACTTCCTTGGGCTAAATTTAGGCTTTGTCAATTGGAAGCTATCAGATGCTTTTAAAGCAGGGCCATTAATATTTGAATATGAGATTAGGGCAGTTTCCTTTTTATGTTTCAAAAAGTCCTCATGCATCTCTTACTCTTCCGGTATTCATTGCAGTAATCACAAATCAAAATCCACAGACACTGGGCAGCGTGTGGAGGGGAATGGCAGGATGCTGGGAAGCTGAAAAATGCCTTTCCTGCAGACACTTTTCCTTGAAGCCTGACATGCCCTGCAACGGTGATTGTAAATCTGTAGCAGACTCATCTGAGTTATCCCAGATGCCTCATTGGAGGTATCGAACCTCGTTGGGTTCTTCTGATAGACGGCAATATCTACTATGAGTGGGTTGTGTGATGTGCCACTGGCCCAACTGCTGTAAGGATCCAGCTGGGCTTGAGGAGAGGGACAGGTCATTTAATCATGACTGTCTCTGTGCTGCTTCTGGTGCTTTCTAGCAAACCCCTAGCTGAAATATCTCATGCTTGCTAGCAGCCCAGGTTGCACCTGGGA
Organism: Phoebastria nigripes; assembly: GCA_035582835.1. NCBI lineage: Eukaryota > Metazoa > Chordata > Aves > Procellariiformes > Diomedeidae > Phoebastria > Phoebastria nigripes. Next base: position 654,122 of record JAYKAV010002801.1, read on the forward strand.
CTTGGAGTGCCTGAGCCATTTGAGTGAGGAAATGAAAATACTGAATATTTGAAGATAACCTTTGAATTCAGATTTGGGATGTCTATGTTGAATGGAAAACCCAGTTTGACGATTAAGACCACAATAATTAATAAGGGTGCAGCAACGGGTTAGCCTTGCTGTTCTGCTTGTCCCCCCTTTCCTAGCCCTTCTATGAAAACTTTTCAAGCTGTCGGGATGCTGCATTTAGAAACTAATTGAGGTCTAGAGCTATAAAAGTCGATTAATTTTCTGGATAGGTGGTGTGCCTGGTATTGAGTACTGCCTCGATTCAAACAAAGCTGGTTCCCTTTTGGAAGGTGGGTGCCTGATTTAGTGGGATCCCTTTCATATGTTTGTGCTTCCTAAGCACCAGAAGCATCCTATGCATGCTGAAGGTTTTAAGATGCTCTACACTTTAAAGAGAGAAACGTTTGAGCTGTGCCAGGGAGGTTTGACGCAAGTGAAGTTCTGGTATGTAGGGCTGCCCGCCTCCCAGACCGGCTATTAAATGGCTTTGGAGTTTGCATTTCTGAGCTGTGCCCTGCCTGCTATTCAAAAACCTCCTCCCACCTCTAAAAGATAAGCCATAGACTCTGCCCCTGAATCTGTAATGTGTCCAGCTATGCCAAAAGAACTTTTCAGCTAGCTCTGCCCTGGGTGGACACTTGCAGTTTTGTAACAATTTTTCTGTCTGAAAGTGGCACAATTTTTTCCTTCAGAACTCTGTTCCTACCTGCTTGTACTCAGCTATCTTAAGGTGAAACAAAGAGATGATATCTGAAGTTAGTATCTTATTTAGCATCTCTGAACTTCTGTTTTGCAGGAGGTTCTCCTGTAATAAGGGATACGAGGTTTTCCTTCAGGCTGGAAGGATCATGTGGGTAACACTTTCCTGCCAATCTCTTGACTTGTGGAGAGCTTACCTGTGTTTGACTCGGCATCCATCACTTACTGGTTTGATGCTATTGAGGAGCAAATGTCCATCTCGTGGCTTTTTAATCAGTCCTCCTGTTGGGTCCTACGCTGATGCTAAAGCAGCTTTGATGGCAGCACAAAGCATTCCTGCTATCAAGCCACCCTTCCAGCAGGATCAGCATGAGTGTTTGTGGGGCTGAGCTGCACCCACGGCTTTGCAAGCAGGTCTCAGCACAGCTGGGGGATGGCACATGTAGTTGTGCTGCCAGAAAAGCCACCCGGATTGTCCCACTGCGGTCTGGTGTGCAGAAGCTGGCCAGCTTCAGCTGCCCAAGCACCATCTCACTCCTGAGCACCCAAAGCAGGGGCTGCTACCCTTGTATCTGATACCGTTGTCTGCTTTATCCAGCTAAACTGGACCAGTCTGATCTATCATCCAAGACCCAAATGCCATTGGATCAGTGACGAATACCACCTGTACGTGCCAGTTTTGCCTTACATCGCTGTGCCATCCTGGCTAGAACGACTCCTGGTCACTGCATAGAGATGTGGGTTGCAGCTGAGCTGTAATTCAAGCTGTCAAATTCCCTCTGCATTATTATCACAGCAGTTTCACCCTATTGTGCAGCTGGCTGGCACACCATAAGCTTAAAGTATCACTTAACTCACACTATAGATTTTTGGCGTGTGGATGGGGAGGAAGTAGKGAGCCGGTAAGAGCTCTGCCTCCAGCCAACAGTCTCCAATGGGGATGAGCTGATGAAGGGCAGCGGCCACCTCGGACTTGGTGTGATCAAATCAAAATGTTTCTCTGGACAGCAGAGGAGTGATTCAGCAGAAGTCTTTTATTATTGCTGCTTTCTTATCATTTTTCATCTGCCAAGAAGTAGCCTTTTCCGTGGCAGTGCTTCTGGAGTTAAATTCGTGTGCTGCTGAGCACTCTCTTGCAACTGGGAAGTTCTGTTGTTGATTTTTCTTAAGCTTCCTTAGATTATACCTGTAATGTAATTAACTTGTTCTAATGCATAACTTGTTCTCAAAGGGAAAAAATGCAATCACAGAGCATACCCTTAGTCATCCCAACTTCTCTGTTACCTGGTTAAAACATAGAAGCCAAAACCTGCTACTTAATTCCCTTTCAGCAGGCAGAGCTGACCCAATGCAAGAACTGCACAGCCAAGGAAAACTGAACAGGAAACAATTTCTCTTTGGTATTAACCAGCAGAACCGAGTTGGCCATCACAGGTGTGATCTGGCTTTGCACTGACCGGCAAAACTCACCCAGCACGGTGACCTGCAGCGTAGCAGGAGCAGGAGGCCACATCTTTCCTGCTAGATCCACCACGCAGGAGCCATGATCCCAGCTGCAAAGGCTGCCGATAGCGCCTGTCTGGTTGAACAGCGTGGAGCCAATGCGCAGAGCAACGTACACCTTCAAACCGTGAAGCTGAGCTTGGAGGTAGAAAAGCAGCCTGGGGAGCTGGTTCACAATGTGGCTGTATTTTTTAGTTACACGAGAGCTTTTTGGGCAAATCCCATTGCCTTCAGTAGGCTGCTGTAACCCCTCACTTAACCCTCAAGAAGTTAAAAAAACTGCAGCACCGCAGCTTCTCACGCCTTTCAGCAAAAACATGGGCTCTGCTGAGTGCACAAAGAAACCCAGAAAGCAAAGCAGGAATAATTACGTGAAATGAAACCTTTTGATATTTTCTTCCACCCTTGTCCTTATATCGCAGGTGTGTGGGAAAAGGTAGATAATTAAGCTAGAACTTAAGCTAGAACTCTTTGGGGTGGTTTAAAATAACTCTTCTAAAATTATATACTGTTTTGATCGTTCTCTTAAAGTGTTGTCTTATGTGGCAGCTGCCATCGTCACTGGAACGAGAGGTTGTTGCAAAGGGTATATTGATATAAAATCCAACAGTAACGTGGAGATTTGAGTGCAGTCATTTCCCTTGAGCCCTAGAAATGTGAATTCAGTCTCCTGAAACTTGCCAAAAAAGCAATTTATTGCGTTGTGCTTTATTCTTTTGTCTTTGTCAAGAATTTAAGCAATTTCACTTGACTGTAGTTTACTTGCTAAAGCTAAAAAACTGCCTGTGAATGGGTGTTTCTGGGTAAATTTCCCAGATTTTGAAAGTCTTCCTGCAGCTTAGCCTTTCCAGCTAGGGCTGATTCTCCTCCCAATCTTTTTTATTTTTATGAATACAAATGTGAACGTCCTCTTGGTACCCTCTCTGAAACTGCTTCTTTCTTTGTGTATGTGAAGAGTTGTTTGATAGAGTCAAGCCATGATATCAGGAAACCAGCTTGTACAACTCAAGGAAAATGAAATGCCACCCCGTTTTAATAACACAACGACTGTGAAAATTGTTTTTCTGCAACTGAAGTAAAAATCAAATCGTTTGGATTTTTACCAGCAGCAAGAACAAATATGTTCTTCCTTCTGTCCTTCCCATGTCTGTTTTTCTTCTGTTCCTTTTCCCGTACCTTTTTTTTGTAGATTCAGATACTAACAAGCTACTCAAAACACAGCAGGTATTCAATATATCCTGCATATCCTGAGAAGATGCACAAAATCTGCTGGGTTTCTGGAGTGAAGCTGGAGTCTTGGAGTCTGTGTGGAAGCCACGCTTTACTTGGAAACTCATTGGAGATGAGTAGTTCTGTCTACTCATGGCTTGTACACAAATGTTGTACCATTGTGTGCCGAGTGTCATCTCTTCCCATTAAAAGCTCGGCTTGCTCTGCAGTCATAAGGGGTGAAGGTATTGATCCAACTTGGGACGTTCTCCCTTGCTTTATTTCCAAGTACCTCTCGGGTTCAGAGAGTGTTTGAGCTGTGCCTCTTCCACGTGCAAGGGCAGGGGAAGCACCTTGCTCTGCCTCTGCTCCCTCTCGGCAGCAGCTCTGTACCCTTCTCACCTGCTGACAGGCTTAAGTGGAAAGTCCTGCCACAGCTACTCCTGCTGGGCAGCAACGCTGGAGCATTTAGCATTTGCTAGAAGGGAGATGATTCATTGCCCAACCAAAGCAGGAAAAAGATGTTGTGAAAAGCTGGCAGCAGAGCGCCGAGTGTCTGGCAGCAGTTGAAGCAAACAGAGCAGGAGGATGTTTGGGTAGGGCGAGAATAAGAGGAGCTCATAATGATGCTGTAAAAGGGCTGCTGAGATGCCATCTGGAATAGGGTGAGCAGTTATGGAGGAGATATCTAGAATAAACGGGGCTGGGAGCAGAGAAAGCCAGCACAACGGCCTGTCGAGGTTTGAGGAGGCAGCTACTGTGGCAGCCCTCTCTGCTGCTTTCCGTGCTGGGCTTTGGGCAAGGGAGAGGAGCAGCTGGGACTGGTTCTTGCTAAGCGATGCTCTGCTGAGTGCGCCTTCTCCCAGAGGAACCAAAGTCAACAGTGACCCAGCTGCCTCCTAGGCAGCATCGTGGGGAAGCAGGCAGGAGATGGTGGGATGCTGCCAGATGCTCTGGACAGGTCCAGTTGCTCTTCACCCTGTTCAGATGAGAGAGAGAGAACTAAAGGTAAATTGTGGGCTCTGAAACGAGAGTATCAAAGCTCAGGAGAGCAAGGAAATTATCCAGGAGCTTTACAGTCATCAGGTGGGCTGAAAACACTTGTGATTCCTAAGCAGGTTGGTCATCTCTGTGATCTCCATCAGAGTGGTGGGAAGGGAGCTGCCGCAGTGCCTACCCATCCTCTGACTGCAGTCACCGCTGAGTCACAGTGGTGCTCTAGCCCCACTTCTGTACGTTGATGTGTGTGTGTTGGATCAGCTTGCTATTTTTAGCTTGTTTCCCTAATCTGATGCCAGTTCAAGGTTTGTAAAGTCTTGGGGCAATTGGCAAGACTGTGGTGGACCCCATACCATCACCCCCTTTTCTACCTGCAACACAGCTGCAAGTGAGTTGGTGCTAGAGTCATAAATTGCATTTTCTGCTTGTTTTCCTTTGCATCTCAACTGCTGGGTGTTTTCTTATAAAAAACAAGAGAAAATATTCTCAATCACCCAAAATCTCTGTCCTTCCCCAAACTCCTCCAGTTATGGTTGAAGGTGAAGGGCTGTACTGAAAAGCTTTTGCAGTCCTTCTTTGAAATAAGACATCTCTGAAACGTATGCAATCAAATATTTGAAAGACCTTTACGCTAACTTTATTCCAAGTAACAAGCCTATCTTAACTTTTCTCCCCTCTTTCTGTTTTTGAGGCAGATTATTCAGAAACTTGAAGGTCAGAACGAGACTTTGTAATTCCAGCTCATAGACGTAACCCGTTAACCAACTTATTTGGGTAGATTTAAACCCAATATCACGGGGCGTGTTTTAAGAGATTAAAAGATGAGATCTTGGCCCAGTCAACGCTGATAGCAAAGCTTCTGTTTCAGCCAGGATTTTATTCGGATTTGAAAATTAAGAGAAGGGTAGATCCTCATTAGTGTAATCAGCTTAAATGGGTTGACTACTCTAAAGCAATTTGTTTAATTTGTTTGGAACATGTTTAATTTTAGCTATAGATGTTCAGCTCACACAGTTGCTATTTATGCTGTTTATYGTGTAATTTTCTGTTCTGTGATTTGTAAAAATAAACTTTCTGCTCTGAATGAGAATTTTGTGACAATCTACATCCCATTCATCAGTGCTGCTTTAAAATTGCACAGAACTTTTTGTGCACTAATGCTGCTGTCGTGTCTCTGCATCCATTTCTATGAAGAATAGTTCTTGCTACTTACATAGGGTGTGTTTTTGCATCAAGCATCAGCCGTTCATTTGACGTTGGATTGCTCCCCCCTCCTTCTGTCTTTGGTTATCTAATTTGGGGTTCCTCAGGAGTGTCTCCCCTCTGCAATAGAGCTCAGCTTTGAAGCCTGCATGAAGAGAGGTTATGAAATTCTTCTGTAATTCTTCTTCTTGAAATTGAAGACGTCAGCTTCTCTTTATTTGGCCACACCACATCTAAGGTTTCCCATGGGAGCAAAAAAATTGGTGATTCAGAAGCTACCAGTATTGTTCACTTTTCACAAGTTGTGGTTGTCTCCTGGCGACTGTATGGGGACTTGGCTTTTGCACCTCCACTGAGTGCCATATGTAGCTTCCTGCACTTGCTACCTCGTCTCTTCTTTGGGTGTATTCTGGGCTGCTCGCTGTTGCACGGGGTTTATTCATAGCCTCTTATGATGCTCATATACAGAGCATCAGTAGGTATTCTCTGCCGCAGCAGATGGTTTCTGCTTTCTGTGCCTTCCACRTGGGGCAGATGCTGCAAAATCAGATTTCCCTTGGGCATAACCTTTGATTGGCATCTCTCTGCCAGTTGCCATTTCATAACTGGTCCTGGAAATAGCTTTGGACTGTCTGTATGACTTGTACATCTGATGCCTGGACTAACATGGCTTGTTGGAGTGTGCTGGATGTCTGATGAGTTATTAGGGCTGTTAGTCATGCTGTAAAGCATGTGGCAGCAAGACAGCACTACTTGAATCAGCCAGGATGCTTGATCTTGCAATGGAAATTTGCTGAAAGGTGTAGTTCCCTGGTGTTAATCCAGCTCAAATGAAGCTCTCTCCAAGAGCAGTGGTCCCGCTGTTTGTTACTGTTCCCGTTCTTGCATTCAAGCTCAAGCAAATACCAAGCTTTTTTGGGGTTGACTTATTGCTCAGCCACGTGAGCTCAGGGTGGGAGTGGGACGGGTGAGGGGGGAGTGAGGATGGGATGGTCCCTTTTGGTGGCAGGAGCGGTGAGTGTTTTAGCATCTTGGGAATCCCGAGGCCAGAGTCGTGTGGCTGCTCGGGAGTGTGGTGGAAGCAAAGTCTGAGTTTTCGGCTTTGACGTCTGCATTTGCTCTCATTCCAGCCGTGATGCTTTAATCTCCGAAATGCTATGCTACGTTTTTGCTGTGCTTAACTTGAATTTTTTCCAAGACATCGCACTGCTGAAATAGCAGAATTTGCCTGTGGATTCCAGTGCAGTGATCAGTCTGTGTTTATTGGAGTGATAAACTTTCCATGAGAGCGGGTGGAGTGGGGCCTTTTACATGTAGCCAAGCCAAATCACTCAGCAGCAAGACCAAAGCTGTTAAGCAAATTCAGATGATTTCTGCTTGCAGCAGCCTCCACTATAATAGGCTGTTTTTTCTCCAAAGGAGGACCTGCACGTCTCATGCCTGGATTTTCTTCCCTTAATGTGTTGTTCTTGTTTAATGCCATGGAGCAATTCCTTGTTTAGATGAGATTTCATACATTAATTGCGTTAAACTGATCATGGTTTGTATTTCAAGTGTTGAGTTTTACCTTTGAATCCTCATGATGAGACCTTTGCTCTGTCTGTGGCTTTTCATCCTGCACTCTTTGAATCCAGAACTGCTCATCTAGGACAGACTGCTTCACAGCGCCGTGGCTTTGTTTGACCTTTCCAGTCTTCTGCCGACACAATTGCTCACCATTAAAAACCTCAAGTTCAACTGCCCAGACAAAAGATACTTTTTCTTCAATCAATCTCTTTTGTTGGCAACGTCCTTTTTAAGTATTTACAGATCTACTGGTGATATTTGTGGAGTTCCTGTGGTTCACCTTGGCAATGGGCTCGGTGGCACCAGGACACGTTGCTTGTTGCTGAAATAGAGCCAAGCTACATCGTGAATTATGCAGATGGGCTGTGATTAAATAAAATTTTATGCAGATTTTCTTAGGCTGCCCCTTTTTACTGTTCCTAAGAAGAATGCGTCCAGAGATGCCTGTATCTCAAGTTTGCAGAGAATCACCCTGAAATCATCTAGCCTCATCTGCCTGCTTGGATCCTGCAGGCAACAGGCACCCTTTAATATTTACATCAAGCTTACAACTTCTCTTTCGAGCTTTGCCCCTTCCTAAAAAGATGCTAAATGTTGACTTGTGTTTGAGCGAGCTGAGGGTGCATTACCCTGTGTCCCTCATAACTTTATTTCAGTAACTAGTGTGGAGCTGAGGAGCCCTGGCTTGGGCTGGGAGGCTCCGCAGGGCTCGTCAGCGATGCTCCTTTGGGTCCAGGATACATGAGCGATGCAGCCTGGGTCTGAAAATTAGATATATGTTATGGCATTTTTATTATAGCAAAGCCAGTAGGTAAGTTCTTGACTGCAGAGCTGGCAGCATTGCTGCTGAAAACCCTCAGAGAAAAATTGAACCCTAAAAATATGCCTGAAACCAATAATGTCTTCTATAGGCTGGCACTTAGGATGCTTTTTTTAATGTTCTTCACTACAGCTCCTCATAGGAGCTCCCACCAAGAGCAGACCCTTCCTAAGGTTTAAAGCTGAGAAGGGTACTCCAAGCTCTTGGCTTGTAAGGCTTTGAGTGGGTAAAGCTAACTGAAGGATTTGGGACCCCAGAGTTGCATTGTATATAAATAGTTGCATTGCTTCCTTCCCTACATAAAATCCCCATCTTTTGTGTCTTGCTGCAATTTATCTTCCTGGTTCTTATGCCCAGTAGGAATTAATTTTAATTGCAATGCTTTATCTTTACTGAGTAAGGCTGTAAATGTACTCCTTTCCCCTTGCTCTGGGAATGGGATTCTTCGCCTTCCTTAAGAGCGTTTCTGCAATTTTATTCTCCCATATACCTTAATTAACACACTCCTAATCCGAGTGTTTTCCTTCCCAATTTGCACTTTTCAAGACTGTTATCCTGATGTAGAAATTGTGGTAGAAGTACTCACTGTATATATATCTTGAATTTATAATGGTCTCAGTTTTAAACTTTTCATAGAATATTCTGTTATTCTCTTCTATTATTCTCTATTATTATTCTTTTATTCTCTAAAAACTAGAGATGATGATCTTGGTATTAGAGGTAATTACGTAGGTAAGTCCTCATCAGATTTTACTGAAAACTCAATGGCTCACCATGAGTTACTTYAAGAGCTATTGCAATTATTCAGGCCTTCAGCACTAAGCTGATGGCATTAAATTATCATTTAAGTTGATTTGGGGATATTTGAAAGTGTTTTGGAGCTGCCTGCATCACATCCCATCATTGTTTGGCTTTCTGAATTGCTTCTGCATCAAACCATCCTGTTTTCTTAGAGGACTTTATTGCTTCCTAGAACGTGAAGCTCTGTTAGGAGCGGTAGCCTCCCAAGACCAGGTTGGGTAAATGTTTTACATAGGACGTAAAACTCCGGTTAGACTGGGAATTCCTACAATACTCTGTAATGTCTCATTAATGCATCCTGATGACTGACACCTAACATGATTCCCCAAGCATGTGAGTTAATGAGATTAAAACCATCCTACGGTAATGTTTGTCAAGCTGCATTTTGTACTTTTTGAGTAATATATGGGAGCATAAGTTCTGTAATGTTTAAGCTTTAGTAATCTCAGCGCCGCATTTATTGTATTGTTGGCAAGTTGATGAGTGCAGTTGGGCAGATTAATGAGGCTTTCCTATATCTGTAGTAGGACGTAAAGTTATTATGTTGCTGACATGCTCCAGCCTTAGTGTGTTTCCCTGTTTTACTGCCTTGACCTGTGCTGGGCAAGGCTGCCTGAGCACGCGATGGAGCACATACAAAACCGTGCAGTTACACGTGCAATTTAATTCTGGTGTCTGACAATTAGTGAGGTTTTTTGGCTACCTTTAATATTGATCTCTTATGTAAATATAGGTGTGTATATGCATTTACTTAAAACATGCCGTAAAATTTATAATCACTGTCCTTTGAGGTCCCATGCTATATAATTTATGGACCTCTGCGCAACTTTGTGAAAACAGACTGCGTATATAGTAGTGCTTCCCATATTGAGCCTTTACACTGAATAGCAGGACATCATACCTTCGTGTATTCAAGCAAAGATGTTGTTTTGACATAGGACAAAACCCCGTATTTCAAAACAAAACCCCTTCCATTGTGTTTTGGAACTGCTTATGAGATGTAGACTGGAAATGTATTTTTTAAAAAACGTGTTACGCAGCTTGATACTGATGCCGGGACACTGGGCACCTGCGCTAGAAAAATTTGCAGTTAGCCCTGCACTGAATTCTGCCCTGTATAGGCTGGTCTGATTTTTCTTTTTGACTAAAAGGTAATTCAAGGAGCATTGTGCGGCACAGCGAGTGTTCAGACACCAAGGCTGGGTTTTTTCCCTTCTCTGGTGCCTTTCAGAAAGCTAATCCATGCAAAAACCCACTGTCAGTTGAGTATAAATATTGCGTATTCTTGCTGAGAAATCCGTTGCTGAGCTTGTTAGGTGTGAAGGGTAGGCTCTGGCTTCTACCAGTTGGGTGTTGAGAGTTTTGTGTGCAACTTACAGCTAAATGGTTTGCTCATATGCTTAATGACTATGATTGCTTATTTTTACATGGTGATGGGTCAAAATTTAAATCTTTGCTCTTTTTTAAAGGAAAACTTTTTTTTTCCTTTTCTGTGAGTATAATAAGACTAAACTTTGTGTAAGGTTGTGCTGAAAAATGACAACTATGTATTATCTTGGTTGAAAAAGCAGCCCTTTTTTTGACATGCATCATTTTCCACAAGAGCTATCATCTTCCTAACTGCTCAGATGAGTGCCAGCCCACGTTTGGGGTTGTAATCTGCCTGGTGTTTAGTGCAACGTAGGGAACTCCGTGTCTTGTTCCATAAGTCCAAGCATTTAAGCTGCCAAACCTAGACGCCTTCATGTGGTTGTGTTATTGCTTGGAAATCCATTTGTCTATTCAAGGGTGTAGCTGAGCAAAGCCTGCACTGATTTGGCCTTCGGTTCATTCACAGTGCATGCTGAAACTTATTTGCTTGCTGGGCAAGATCAAACAGAAAGGACACTCGAGAGGTAAAAATAAAGGCTCTGCCTAGTGAAAGATTTACATGCAAGAGGAAGGGTATTAATGTTGTCCCATTGACTGATTTCAATTCTTTTCATATTCTTCCAGCTGAAGGGCTTCCCCAGGTGTATTACTTCGGACCGTGTGGAAAGTACAATGCCATGGTACTAGAGCTCCTTGGTCCTAGCTTGGAAGATTTATTTGACCTCTGTGATAGGACATTCACTTTGAAGACGGTATTAATGATAGCCATCCAGCTGGTGAGTAACAGCGGGCAGGGCTCTGCCCGGCAGCCTTCATGATGCCAACTCGTGTTTATGTCAGTCCTGGGTTAGCTGAAGGATGGTGTTGGTACAGTGCGAGGTTCAGGGGTGTCTGTTGGTTGGAGAGAGAATCTCCTTCTATCGTAGAATCACAGAATAGTTTGGGTTGGAAGGGACTTCAAAGATCTGATCCAACCCCCCTGCCATGGGCAGAGACATCTTTCACTAGATCAGGTTGCTCAAAGCCCCGTCCAACCTGACCTTGAACACTTCCAGTCATGGGGCATCCATAACTTCTCTGGGCAACCTCTTCCGGTCTCTCACCGCCCTCATTGTGAAGAATTTCTTCCTTACGTCCAACCTAAACCTACCCTCTTTCAGTTTAAAAATGTTGCCCCTTGTCCTGTCCCTACAGGCCTTGGTAAAAAGTCTCTCTCCATCTTTTTTATACAAGAAAGCTTCTCAGGTTTGAGAAAAACTCTTGCTTGTTAAGGGAAGGTCAAATTATGCTTATGAGCAAACTTGCTTCTTGCGTAGCAGAACCAGTGAAGCTGGATTCCTATGGACTTGCATCCTATGTCCCCTACACGCCCCTGCCCCAGTATCTACCCCAGCTCCTTCCCTCTGTTTGGATATCCCCCAGAACATCTCATTTCTTACCCGCTCCCCAGGACACAGGGAGCACAGCACCCTCCCACACTCCTACCAGTTTTACTGGTTTGGTGCTACCAGACTGCTCATAGACTGAAACCTCTCAGAGCGATGGGAGCTGAGCTCTCCTTAGCCAAAATACCAGCATTTGAGGTCTCTGCCTTGGTCAAATTTGGTCAAATTGGCCAATGGATTTAAATGACTAACAGTTGGAAAATAATAGATCTATGGGCAGCATCACAGAGCCCCTAATTTGCCTGAAAAGGAAAGGAGGCCAAGCTGAAAGTAGTAGCTTGGATTTGTGTTTGCGTTGAAAGTGGACAACATGAAAACTGAACGTACTAAACGTGGTGAGTGAACTTCCACAAGTCAGTAGGGCCAATCAGTTATCATTTTAGTTTGGCTTTCTGGTTTTCAACCTGTAGTCTGCAGATACCCAAGGGACATAGCAGAGGTGGGACTGTATATTCATGTTAACACATCTGTGGATAGAAGTGTTGAAGGGAAGAGAAGATGGTGAGGGAGTGAGAAACACAATCCTTTCTAAATAAACTGAAGTTTGCCACAGCAGAATCTCAAATGGAAAATTGAGGTCACAGATGCAGAAGTTTGAACAGCACCTGCCTGGTATTGGGTTCATGAAGTTGTCCTCCTATGGCTGAGCGGTCTAGTTTTGTTGGCTTTGAGTGTTCCTTCATCAGTGGAAAAATAGTATTGTTTTTGATTAAATCAAGTGGCAACAGATGGCAAAGCCTTGGATATAGCTTGTATGACCTTTTGGTTGTAAAGATGTAAAATGTAAAGATGTAAATTTATTCCCATGTGACTGCTGGGGAAATCAAGATTGTCACACCAGTGTCTGTCTGCCTTTTGCCAAGCCCTAGGGTTGCAGATTAGCTCTGTACGTGGAGGGTCTTCATCTGGCATCATCTGCTGATCTTGTGACCTCAACCAGCCTGCCAACTCATCTAGACACGGGTATCAGTTTGAAAAACAGATGCTAAGGGTGACGCCAGAAGCAGTCGTAAATGGAGGAGTTGATGTTCTCCAAAAGGAGCAGGCAGTGCTGCTCCTTTCTTCATGGGGAGATGTTTTAGGACCTTTCCAATCTTCTCAGGAAGATTACATGAGTTACCAGCTTGGAGTGTATGCATTTAAGGAGACAGATTTAGCATCTTCGGGTGTGCCCCATCTCCTTCCCTGGGAGGTTTCCTGGGAGAAGGGCTCAGCTGGTCCTTGGAGATGTGTTTTCTGAAGGGGCTGGCACTTACTGCTTGGCTGGAATGAAAACCCTTCGCTCCAGCCACAAGGCTGTGGGGGAAATTGTCTTGGATTTATCTTAGTTCCTATACTAAATCATTGCAGTCACTGTGTCATGCTCCAGTGTCGGAGACACATCAGAGAAGGAAAGTTGAACTGTCAAATTCAGTGGGTTCACCTCCATAAATTATGTTTTGCTCTTGCTTTTGACCAAGCCAAGCCTGCTTAAGCTGCTGTAATTCTAACCACAGGCATGAGGAGAAATAAAACTTCACTGCCAGAATCCAGTGCGTTGCATGAGAAGTGTCTCTCTCCTCTGATGCTTGACACACCTGTTAACGAAGCCTAATATCCAGGGAGTCTTCCAAAAATGTGAATGGCCTGGTACCACCCAGACGGCAGAGAGTAGCACCCTGCCCTGATGTAGGGAGTGAGGGACAACTCAGCACATTGCAGAAAACTGCTGCTCCAGTTCGGTTCTCACCAAAATATCATCAAATTATTGGGGTATTTTAGCCCAGGAAGACCAGCCAAAGGTAAAGCAGTGCTACTCGTCTGGGAGGCCCCTCTGCAGCGTGGGGCTTGGGGAGCTCCCAGGAGATTACCCCGATGCCGGGAGTCACCTTTGCGTTGCCTCTCCTGCCTTGGGCTTGATTCCCTCTGGAGAGGGAGGAAGGAGAGGTCTGCTGTGGATTTTTTTGCGCATGTTGGGAGCAGCAACACTGGCAGCAGGAGTGCCCTGAGCTAGTGGGATGTTAAGTGTCCACCCCTTTGTCCCCTAGATCTTTCTCAGCTCGATCTTTCTCCCCTCACTTGCATGTAATGATCCCCATATCTTTAGGAGCGACCAGTCCCTTCTCTGCTGTTTGCGTGGTTCCTTGCCTGCCGCAGGCTCAGCCTGACAGCAGCCAGCTGCTGCTTTCAAGGTCCCATTTAGCTGCCTTCTCCCCCGTCTCCCTCCTTAAGCCTGACCGCTGCTACAGCACATCTCTGACACATCTACATGTATGCTGCATGCTAAAACTAGGCAGGAACTTTGAATGCGGTGTGGTGGCACTTGATCTCCTTTTTTTGTGTCCGGTGGTCAATTTTTAACCAGAGGCATCCCTGAAAGATGTTTTTTAATAAGCGTTATTGTGCTTGGCTGGTCTTACTTAGCTTGACAGGTAGCAGCATCTCGGGGCTGGGGTGGATCCTTTAACTCTACAGATGTTAGAAAAAAGAAAAGCCCTCTAGGAGAAACAAATGTATCATCATTGTTTTAAGGAGTGTCACTTGTAATTATGAGAGAATCTAAACATGGTTTTACATCAAGAAGACTCTCCTGGCTGAGGGAGATAGAGACTGGACAATAATGAGTCTTCAGGAAGGAGAGCCTGTTTTGGAATCTTTACAGATGAGATGACACAGTAGGAAGGTCTGCCTCAGCAGGGGGATGAGCCACACAGCCTTCAGGTTTGTCACTAGGCTTGCATGTTCTTCTGGTAAGCGTGCATTGTGTTCAGAGCTGTGGCAGCAGCTTATCAAACACAGCTTGAGTCGAATCAGAAACGCTCTCAGTCTAATGCACCGTTTCATACCTCTCAGTGAAAACCTGCATTGAAGGAGTCCTCTGTTTTCCTTCACCGGTGGAAGTTTTCCAGCTCTGTTACTGCTGTAACTTGTGAGTCTCCAATGCTTCATGCTGCTCTGCTAAGAGCATCAAACTGGAACTGCTTCTTCCATCCTCCGCATGCAGCTGAATAGATCAAGTGGTTGACGTTCCTGAACAAAGCAAAACTTGGCAATTAGAAACGTGTTCACTAACATGAGTCCCTAAAGACCATAAATCAGAAGTCATCTTAGGGCTTTGCGGAGCTGACTCGGTGTTTGAGCTGGGGGAGAATGTTTTGTATTCTGGCTTCAATTTTTCACTCTTATCCAGGTCCAACAGGTGCGATGCTCGTTGACAACTCAGTTTTGTCAGGAGTAAATGTTATTTTCACCCTTGCTTTAAGTGCGTGCTGTCAGACAAGGCCTGTTGTGCCAGGCACTGTGCAAATACTTCTGGCTGCGTTCTGGACCAAGTCATGGTGAAGTTTTTTTTACTCGTGACCATCAAAATCGTCTTGCATAAGAGACACCAAAAGAGCCTTTAAACAGGAGGAATTTTTAATCACTGCTGATCTGATCTATATTCAAGCAGGTGATGTGTGGAAGGGCTCAGATTTATCAGGAGGGCCCAGAGATGGGATTGCCAGCGAGATCAGGTCTTCAAGAGTTACCTTTTTGGGGAAAGAGGGTTTGTTACACTTGCTTCCTTGACAGGAGAAAGGAAAATAAAAGCATGGGTTTCTTTGGCATCTGATTAAACATCACAAATATCCTCTCATTTCTCAGCCACAGCACAGGGGTCCTGCTGTGTGCCAGGGGATGCTCTCCCTCCCAGGGGTTTCTCCAACATCTGAAATGGAGATTTGTGGCTCCGAAGATGGACTCAGCCGGCCGTGGCCATGGAAATCCTGCTTTAATTCACAAGCAGAGTCTCCCATCCACCCCTACTGTTCCTGTGCCCTATGATAAAATGCCATAGTCTGTTCTTATTACTGTTAAAATAACAGAGCAGATGTTAACACTGCTTCACAGTCACTGTTTTTCCAGTGTAAAAGCAATTCCAACGGTTAGTCCCAGCTCCTTGCAGTGGTTTCTCTGTCCATAGAAGAATTAATGCACAGACATTAGAGCCTGTAGTTCAAACACAAAAGGAGCGGGCACCGTGTCTCTGCATCCAGCGCATGTCTGGAGTGGGAACTCTACTCCTCCTCTTCAGCTCTGCGATGGGTCCGAGTCAGGCTGAGGTTGCGCTGCACCGGTGCTGCTCGTTTCTTCTCGGGCAGCAAGCCTGGAAGGGCAATGCAGTGCAGATAGTCACCGGCTGCCCATCACTAGCAGCCACAAGCAGGGTGAGTGTCTTGTCAGGGTGAATAAGGCATGGAGGCTACTCTGGGAAACATCTTTCTGACTTGGAGAGCATCTTTCAGCCGTCGTTGGCTCTGGCAGCACATCATGAAGCATCCAGGCAGGTGGAAGTAAAGAAAAAGGAATATGAAAGACCCAACAGCATCTGTGCATGTGTGGTGGAAGCAAAAAAAGCAGGTAAATAAGTATCTTCAAGTGCTGCTGGAATGTATCGGTTCATCTGACATCTCACATCTGACATCTCAGCTGTCCGGGTCATTGTCCTGGCCAATGGACTTGCTGTGAGGTTTAAAGGAACCAAAAAAATACACTTTTTTCAGGTTGTGTAATTGCTGTTGGCCATTTCAACAACTGAGCTTCTCTGGTAGCAGAGACATATCAAATGAGCCAGTCAGGCTCTGTTTGAAAGCTCGTTATGTATGGAGAGGTGAGGAAACCTTTGTTCCAGTTTTAAGGGTTGCATCTTAATTTGAATTGCCTCCCGACATACCTTTTTGTCTTCCAACATGCTGCTGTGTCCTGTAGGTGATTCAAAGCGTGAAGAATGGCTGAAGTGCAGAGCATCTGCTCTGTTCTGCATCATCCTATAATTGATTAGAAATAATGGCTGTTAGCTGTGAAACCCATTTTCTCAGCGCATTGAAATAAATCACTACTTAGAGGGGAGGGGAACGGCAACATGTGCTGTTACCTTCTTTGAAGAGCCTTTGAACAAGTCCTATTTTTTTAAGACTGATTCACCTGCAGTCAATTTTTTCCTGTCTCCTGCCCTCCCTGTGCAGTGTTTTTTATTTTATAAGGAACGCTGCCCCCTCCTGCCTGTTACTTTTTTCAGAGTGGTGGAAATGCAGCAGGTTTTCCTTGAAAGTAAGGTATTTAATAAACCTCTGGGAGCAGGATGGAGTGATCAGATGCGCGTGGAGCTTTCAGCCAGGTGTGGATCCGAGATCTGTAAAGAAAGAGAGAGATCTGGGTTTGCAAGCTAAGGATGTGTCTGGATTCAGAGCGATAAACCAAAGAGCAGTCAGGGTCTATCAGCCCAATGGCCCTCATGGTTGAGGCAAGCGGGTCAGTTGGAAGGACCCGACGTGGGGTTAGTGCTGTCTGGGCAGCTGCTTAGCTGAGGGATCAGCTGGCTTGGTGATCCAGTGTGGCATACGCTCCAGCCTGCCCCGTGCAGGAGGTGCGGAGCTGTCCTGCCAGTATCAACCCAGTGCAGAACTGCTTGGGAACCAGTGACTCCCCACAGGGAGCTCCCTGGGGGATGACCAGCTGGTGGCTCTCACCTTAAATGTTCACCAAATCTGATAGCATCACGCCATGAGGTCCACTGCAACAGTGCAGCAGTGACCTCTGCGGACTAACACTCGTTAGTGCAAAATTTGGAGTGTGCTTTGCAATGATTTTGTAGTGTTGCAAGCCTGCATGCAGGCAGGTAGATGGCCCTTCCAAAGAAGCATCTTGCTCAACAAAGCCACCATGTGTGCAGGGCAGCCATGGACCAAGACAGCTGTAAGTGGGAATTCCAATGTTTTCATTCAAAACCTAAAAAAGAAACTAAAAGGTAATAAATTAAATGGAATTGTGAATTATTTCCAATTGGAATCATCTATTAAGTTAGGAACCCAAAGGAGAACTGCTTACTGACCTATTCGAACTTCATCTGCAATATATTTAGTTTCAAAGGCAATATTAATGATGAGCATCTGAATAAGGTACGTTGTTAGAGGGCAAATGGCCCTCCATCACCTTGGAAGTGGGATTCCTGCCCTTTTACCTTCCCTTCTCAGTCATACTGCCAGAACAAAGTTAGTTAAAAGCGAAAAATATTCCAGCTATTTCTAGCTGACAACTGATGAGATTATTATTTTTAGTCAGCATTGAGGATCATAAGGCTTCCGCCTGCCCAAAAATCCCCCATCCCCCTCCATGAAGAAACTGGCATGTCTAAGACAACATATGGGTCGAGGGAGGAAGGTGGTAAGACACAGAGCAACAAGGGAAGGCTGTGGGCAAGGGAAGAGCTCCTGGTAACCGGTTTAGTATGTTTAAAATCAATACAAAAAGGCTGCTGCAATTCCCTGTGGCATCCTTCCAAGARCTGTGTGCCGTTGGTAACGTTTCAGAAACAGACGTTGCAGTTTCTGTTGGGATAAAGTCAGGGAGCACAGTACAGTAGCCAGAGAAAGGAGGGGATGACTAATTCCTCTTCCAACTCTGCATCAGAGGACGCGACCCAGCTCTGATCGTAACTTCTGCCTCGGTTCGCTCCATCTGTTGTTGCGTTTCTCGTAGAGTAGCTGAAATCTGAGATAGCACCAAGCAGAGGCTTAGTGATGGGCTAACGAAACCTTGCTGCCTCGTTAGCCAGGAGAGCGCGGTAGCTGGTCTGCTTGCAAATAACTTTTGCCTTGTTGTTTTGCAGATATCTCGAATGGAGTACGTGCATTCGAAGAACCTCATCTACCGAGATGTCAAGCCAGAAAACTTCCTTATTGGCCGGCAAGGCAATAAGAAAGAGCATGTCATTCACATCATAGACTTTGGATTGGCGAAGGAGTACATTGACCCGGAAACCAAAAAACACATACCTTACAGGGAACACAAGAGCTTAACTGGAACAGCGAGATACATGTCCATCAACACTCATCTTGGCAAAGGTCTGTGTGGTTGGTGGGAGTTTGCCGTGCCGAGTCTTGTAGACCTCCAGTGGTAGCTTGGCTTATGGCGCTCTCATGCCCTTCGAGCTATTTGTAAACCTCTCAATGCTGTGATGCTGTTTACAGTTGTGAGGCTTTTTTTTCCCCCCCTTTTGAGGACTTGAGACAGCTGAAATGTTGGAAGCCTCGTAATTATAGTTTTTATTAGGAACTAAATAACTGGTAGCAACCCTGCACTGATAAAAGGCAAGTAGGCGGGTAGTAATTGCCGTACTAAATGATGACCAAATAGATTTTTATAGTACAGCTCTGTACYGGTACCTTCCAGTTTCAGGTGTTAGAGTTGGATGTTCCCTGACCTAATAATTGGTTGGAGAAAATTAATGATTTAACTAATTTTAAACCTGGCTTTCATCTCCTCTCCTCACTGCCTGCCTTCATACCAGAAGATTACATTTCTGTGGCTGAAAGGCAAAAAACCTTATTAAATGTTTATATTCGCTTAAACTCATAAGAGCAGTAAGATAATGGAATATTCTTTGAGTAGCCTCCCAGCTATGAGATCAAGGCATCGCTGGCTTTCGTGTCTCCTGGAGAGCTCACTCTCTTTGGGGAGTAAGGAGGGATGGGCCCAACTTCTAATTTTGAAAAACCTGGTGAATAGTCAGGAAGGGATGGAGGAATGAGAAGCCATAGTGGGAACACACTCAGGAACTGCTGGTGCCGGGGATGTGCTCTGCAGGTGGATGTGGAAAGAAGATCTGCTTGTGTTTGAAGTACACCATGTGCTTTCTTTAGGACCCATTTCCCTGCAGGTTTTGCAGCTCATGCTGTGGCTCGTGCAGGGGAAGAGTCAGTTCTGGGCGGGTGTATTTGAGGAGGGGAAGGTTGGCTACCAGCTGTGCGGGGGCCTGTCTCTGCCCAGAGGGGTTTCATGGGGCTGATGCTTTGCTGGTGAGGCCAGCCCAGGTGGAGTTGGTCCCTTCACATTTCAGGACTGAGCAAAATAAAGGAGTTTGATTGCAATTTTTCTGAAAGGTGAGTGCATTCAACCATCTTCCTGAGAAGTTCATCTGCATCATTGCACTAAATTACCCAGTACATCCTCTTTTTTTTCCTTTTTACAGCTGTATCAGGGTAACCTGCAAGAACTGTCATCTCGGTTCTCTTCTGCTGAGTGTTCTCCCAGCATCTTTTGAGGGTTAAATTTGCTGCTGCTGCTTTTGAAGGAGAGTCATGCTGTGCAAAGCGCTGCCTTTTTCTCCTCTTGCAGATAATGCAGCATCAGGGACAGCTCACATGCACTTTGTCGTGGCGTGTGGGCTGCCTGACTAGATCTGCTCCGGATTGCGGCTATGGAGCACGTTATTTGCTTGCAGGTGGAGATTTGGAAGAGAGGAGATTGCATCAAATTGGTCTGCGTGCTCAATGAACCCAAGACTGCATGATGCAGGCCGGCACAGCGGCAGTCCTGTGCTGTTGTGCTCCAGATTTGTCATTCTGTCTTGTATCCTCCCTTGGGTTTTTTGATACATTTTGGTAGATTATTTTAAGGATGCTTTTTCCTTTGGCTTGAGGCCCCTTTTTTCCCCCCCCCCTCAGTTATAATCATAACATCTGCATGGCAACAGCAGCAAGTGTTTCACAAGGAAGAGCAGTGCTAGAAGGAGCTATTTTTGATCTGCTCTGATGTGATGAGCTGCAGAAGCGATTGGGAAGGGGTTGGCACTGTGCAACATGGTAGTTCCCTGCATCTGGTTGCAAGCGTCCCCTGCCTGTTCCTGTGTAGTTCAGAGG
Organism: Phoebastria nigripes; assembly: GCA_035582835.1. NCBI lineage: Eukaryota > Metazoa > Chordata > Aves > Procellariiformes > Diomedeidae > Phoebastria > Phoebastria nigripes. The sequence goes on from JAYKAV010002801.1 coordinate 674,446, forward strand.
AAATAACATAATCCAGCACCACATCGCAGTTGCACCATTGGCACTGGCAGTCCAGAGAAGAACTGGGGAACTGCTTTATTACTCTGTGATTAATACTTCCACCTCTTATCCATTCTGCGTAAGGCTGGGCAGTATGTCTTACAGCTCCTGTGTTATTTCATGCCTTCTAGCTGATCTTTTCTTTACGTATTTTATGGTTTTCTGTAACAGGTTCTGGGTATTTTTGCACAAGGTCTGAGTTACAGACAGCAAGTGAACTTCCCTGGGATAACTTTATATCAGAAATACATGGGGCTACTGATCAGATCTCAGATCCATTTCCACAGCTGCAGCATTAATTTGTCATCTCTTCTGTTCTAGAGCAAAGTCGTCGAGACGACTTGGAAGCCCTCGGCCATATGTTTATGTATTTCCTCCGAGGCAGCCTGCCCTGGCAAGGACTGAAGGTAGGTTTGAGCTTTAGGTTTTACCCTTTGAAACTTTGTCTGGTCTCTGCCCAAATGAGAATCTTATGGGGGAAACATTTGCAAAATCCAGCGAGAAATGCTGTCCTCTCCTTTGTGTCCTTGAAGTCTAACGACAAGGCATTAGCTTTACCTACAGGAAAGATTTTAAGATGGAAATATGTTACCTGTCACTTCAAGTTACCATTAGCTTAGCTGAATTGGTACAACTCTGGAGAGAAGATTCAGCAGAGGCAGATGAGCAGCTGGGACAGGGATGGCAATGAGAAGGCCGTTGAGCTGTTGGAGCAGCTTTGCTGTAACATGAAGCTGCCCAGAGCTGGAGTGCAACTGGAACAGAGTGGTTGTTTCTGAAATTCCAGTTACGGCACACAGTCCCCCAGTTGCATCTGTGAAACGTGTTTATAACGGGAGCAGTTTGATGGTTTTAGATGTGCAGATGGACTTCAGGTTGAAAAACTGGTTTTCTGGCAGAAGTATTGAGCTTGGCTTCCCTCCAGAGACACTGGACACTCAGCGCTTGGAAGTTTATGAAATGTCATGTACAATGTGGAGGGCTGCAAGCAATTGAGTTATGGCAACTGCAGCTAACATCCATCAGCTGAATTAACTAGTAGTAAGTCATTTGCTGGCTCTGAAGCTGTTGGTAGTTGCATCTTCACTTCTCCATCACTTTCCTGATGATTAAGCTGCTGTGTTCAACTTTGGAATTGAAGTGAGTGAAGGGATCGAATTTGACCAGGTTAGGAGAAGGTTTATTAATGAAGACAGTAACTCCTGTTAGACCTCTTAGTACTGTTGGAAAAAGGAGACAAGCTTTTGGGCTCGCAAGCTGCTCAGCAGAGTGCTGCTGTGGTCACTGGCAGTGGCTTGTGTGATAGACCTTGTTAAGCTGTTTTGTCACCATCTATCCAGAGTTAGTCTCAGCTTAGCCTTATCAGACTTGTGCCAGAAATGTTGGTGACAACTCATAAAAGCAAAGAAAGGGTTTTTCAAGCATGAAAGTGATTGTGAAAGAAATCAGAATCTCTCTGACTTTAAGTTCACACCTCTGTAAGTGTGTGTTACTCTATTACATATTTTGTTTCTGGCTTAGTTGAACTCATCTGCTTTAAATTAATCCTGTAAATTATTCTAAAATAATTCCAGGTTTAGACAAGATTCTACAAAATTTCCTCAGTTCAGTGCTGAACTTGATAAGAATTAGTTGACTCCTTCTTAAAATCCTGCATTTCTTTAGCTCCAGAACAAACACAGACTCTTCAGCTTGATCTAAAATATGGCATCTTCACTCTTCTAGGTTTCCTCAGCTTACATTTTTGGTCTATACTGTCAGTGCTAACATCTTGAGAGAACATCTTATAATGCTAATTATGCCGCTGCCAGGTCTAATTGGCATATTTTGAAATGGAGGCAATAAAATCTGTTCTTAGGGTGCCAAGTGGAGCAGAGTTCTCTGCTTCAGGGGGGTTTTAGGTGGGAAATCTAACTGAAAATTGTTTCATTTTCTTGATGACCAGATGTTTAATCAGTACTGTCTAAGTGATAGACRGTTTGAGGGTGAAAGGAGAGGCAGTGTGGGAGTAGCATGGGATTTGGGAGAAGTGTGACTGATGTAAACTAGTTATCTACGTGGTGGCATTCTGTTATACACAGTAAAACCCAAATTGCCATTGCAATTTATCTACTTCTACAGTTATTTATGAAGGCCTCTTGGTTGCTGATGGTGCTAAGCCTAGGACAGGATACTGATGTAGCAATACAGCACAATCAGCACATACTGATATGATGTGCAATCATAGTATATGCAGCTTTGTTTTCTTGTCCCATGAAAGCTTCCCTATACAGTCCTCAGGACTGGGCTGGTAAGAAATTAGCCTTGTAAGACACTAACAAGTGTCCTTCCTTACAAGTACTGAAGATGTTTTGAATGTGTCCCTGGATATTCTTTGCCGATAGCACGTAAAATGTATAGTGAGAATTATAACAGGGTAAGACTGTATTCCTACTAGTGTAGTCTAGGATGCAGTTCAGTTACAAGTAACATCATCTGATACCGCCCACAATTGGTATTAAATACCTTGTTTTTCTTCCCATACAGCATGTCGTTTATCATATGGTTGAACTCTTTCTCCACAACTGTTTTGTCTTTGTGCGCTACAGGCTGACACCTTAAAAGAGAGGTATCAGAAGATTGGGGACACAAAGAGAAACACTCCGGTTGAAGTTCTCTGTGAGAACTTTCCAGGTAAAGCCCTGATGGGACCATTTGAGGTTGGACATACCTCGTTAAATATGATGGTTCTGAGCTCCTCTGGCAGAAAGTATTTGGATGATGTGTATCCATTATGTTGTTCCTCAAGCTGGCAGACATCTGGAGCTGCCGCTATAAATTAGTGGGGCCTGAGGGCTTGTGGCTGTGGGTTAAAATGAGCATAACTCTTCTCATCAAGGAGGGGGCACAATGCTCAAGTGCCTTGTGTTCCTGCTTTGCTTCTTGGCTTCCTTCCAAAAGCGGGCCCTGTTATTTTCCCTCTCCCAAGTGACTGTGTGGGATCTACTGAGTTAATTCTTTTCCAAATGGAAGGTTTTACAGGTGTTAAAATCGTAGGTGGCCAGCTTAGAAGATGGGATGATGTATCTGTCCTTGAATTCCACCTTCTGACAGCCATTTTAAGGAGAGTATTACTAAAGATGAGCTTCTAGGCAAGCCCAACACCTTTTCTCCAGTTAAACAAAAGTCCACCTTGGAGCTAGGAAAGCAGAGTACAAAGTTAAAGCCCCCCAGGTACCCTGTGGCCTTCACAGAGTGGGTTTTTTGGGGGGTTTTTTGAAATCCTGACACCAGGGAGAGCACCTGGGTCTCCACAATCAGCCCCATTCCTGTAGGAGGCGTTGTGTCACATGGCTCTTTCCCAGTGTGAGGAGCAGCAAGCCTGGAAGGGGATCGTTGTTCATTCAAGTCATGCCAATTCCCCAGATGTATTTGCATCCAAAATCCACCCAGTTCCAAGCAGAACAGCTTCAGCTTGTCTGTTCTTATCTTTTTCCCCAATACTCCTTCCTCAGAGCTCGGTCACACCTGCAGGTCTGGGCTGAAGGGAGATGAGAGAACTTATTTCTACTCCTTGCTTGCCTGAAACCTGTTGGTCCTCTACCTTTCAGAGATACTAGCAGGAAGAGGAGATTACCTTTCTTCTCCTTTATTTCCTCTTTTACCTCCATGTGACATGCAAGCTGCAAGCCACAGACAGAGTTAAGTATCAATAAACAATGCTGTTCTTATTTTTGTTAGCTAAAGGCAAAACCCATGCTGGTGTATCAGTCATACTGCAGTGCACAGACTCGTACCTCATACTGAGCTCTGCTCAAATGTCCTACCTTGGCTTAGGCGTGAGCCAAGGGAGAGCTGGGAAGGGGCAGGATGTGAGTTACCAGGGCTCAGTTCTCTGTGCATGCAAAGTATGACCCAGATGCAGGAAAGCAATTAATTAGCTTAACACACACTGTTCTGTGTGCACCAGGTAAATTAACGTTGGAGCCTCCCCTTCGAAGTCTTGTTTTGAATATTCAAGGCTATGACTGATGTAATGACGTTGGGCAGCACAGTTCTCTGGGCAGCCAGATCCTAGTTGTTGCTGGAGCTCAGGGGTGCCACGGGGTGCCTACCAACATCTCCTGCTTTCCTTCCCCAGATGAAATCGCTGTGGCTATTTTCAATGTCTGTGTGAGCATACATACACGTGAGCATCCTGTTGGCAGGTTCAGTGAATTGGCATTTATTGTACAGTGTGTTTTAGTGTTTGTTTTTATACAAACGTATAGAATAAAACTAGTTGTGGAACTCAGATTTGAGGTGGAGCAGCAGCTCTCTGGAGCAGAGGTGGGACTTCCATCTTTGCTTGAGAAGTGTTTGAATTGATTTGCATTGTGGACCATTACTAAAAAGCACTACTTCTATAGGAAAAGCCAGAGGTAGCACCGGTAGCCCAGACAATTCTCTCACAGCACGATGCTCAATGCTAAAACACACTTGGTTTATAACAACTCATTCAGAAGATTCCGAATAAAAGCAGACTATTATTAGACTTTGGGCAGGGCAGGAGGGCTCTGGAAAGCTGAGTGAGATTCATCTAGCAATAAAAGACTGTTGAGTAGGTCACTGAGGATGAAGACTTGTTGGATATCCTCAGCTTGGATGGCTCATCCTCAATCTGCATGGCTCAGCTGAACTTAGTGGAGCCTGGACAACTCGCATCACTGGTGATCTGGCCCTCAGCCCAACTTTAAGCACCAGCTTTGAGCCTAGTGCCATGGGCAAGCCTCGTTGGAATTAATTGAAAAGCGTATTTCCAGTGTATGTGTCGGCTCTGAGAGGCTTGTAAGTGATGGACCTTGTGTGTGAGCAAAACTGACGCTGCTGCTTTTTTCCCCTTTTCCCACAGAGGAGATGGCCACATACCTCCGTTACGTTCGGCGATTAGACTTTTTCGAGAGACCAGACTATGATTATTTACGAACCATCTTCACAGAGCTGTTTGAAAAGAAAGGCTACACCTTTGACTACGCCTATGACTGGGTCGGCAGGCCAATTGTAAGTTGTCCCTGCAAAACACAGTGCCTTGCCTTCCAGGTGCTGCTTCCCTACTACCTGGCTCTTTGTTCCTGATAATCCCAATTAATGCCAGTGAGCTCAGGATCAAATCTTTCACTTCTGTTCTCCAGCTAACATGGGCTCAACATAGTGAGATGTCCTGACGTTGTGTTCAGGGGGTTCTTGCAGTGCCTTGAAGTTTCCCTAAGGGGCAGAAGGCCCTGTCCCACCTCTTTGGGCTTGCCCTGGTGGGGCATTCAAACCTGATTTTCCCACTTGTGGCAATGAATGTGACTAGACTTAATTTCCTCTAGTCTAGCACAGGATTTGAGATCAATATCTGAAGACATCCATCTTAAAGCAGGAGAGCATACTTGCTACCTCAGCGCTGAATGGTGGAAGACCTCTATAATGGTCAAGTTCTCATCGAGATGTACAGGAGATCTAGGCAAGGCACTGATGGATGCTCAGTGAATAGTAGCAGCAAACCGTTCTAAGCTCAAAAGATCTTGGGGCTTATCCTACTCCGGAGGCTGAACCAGCTCTTTATAGCACATGGCAAGGAATGTGGGAGTAACCAAGCTTCATTTAGCAGTTCCATGACACCAGATGGACCATAATCGTGATCTTGTTGCATCGCTTCTATTGTCAAAAGCCATTTATACTCAAGAAGACCTTGGCCAAAAGATGTGTCATGGGGAAATCAGATAGAAAAGTCTAAAGCTCTTCTGCTGGTTGCCTGTCACTTGTGTTTTGTGTCATTTTGCTGATATCCTTCTTGCTAATAGCCAGTCACCACACACTGGCAATGGCAAAGGCATCTGTAAATTAATTGTCACTGGTGCCAGATCAAATGCCTTCAGTGCTAAACTTGGTACCATTGCCGGTGATTTACCGACCCAACTATATCTAGCATTACCAATGTTTACTGTGCCCAAAACAGTTCATCTTCATCAGAAATCATTCCCTTTGTGAATCATGACTTTTCTCCTCATTTTTGTTTAATTACGAAGGCAATTGATAAAAAGCACCTTGTAAGACAAGCATGCTATTGCTGACAACTGCAGTGGTTGCTATGGAGATTTTGATGTTGTGAGCATGGATTATGACTTTGGTGAGAATAGAGCAGATGAAGCTTTAATTTTAACACATCCTGTTTCTATGCAAGCCTGATGTTTAAAAGTGGCAAGTCGATGAGATGAGGAAAACAAGTCTGTGTATTTTCAGTTGTAATAATCCTGTGTGAGACACATTAGGTGTGATCTGACACCGATACAGATACCTAACTATATCTTTTTAATTAATTTTTATACAAGATGTTTGGTGCTGGTGTCCACCATCAAATCACATGTCCATCAAATCATGGGGATTTTATAGCCCTGGCTGTAATTTTCCTTGGTTATTGTCAGTACCTTTGGGCAGCGTTTTGATGTTTTTCTGCTTCTACCTGATGGGAGCCAGCCTGACAGGTTAGGTTTGTGCGTGCATGTGTTAAGAGAGAGAGGCATCTTCAGCATTGGCTTCATCCTAACGAACACCTTGTTTTCCAGCCTACTCCAGTGGGATCCGTTCATGTAGATTCTGGGACGTCCGCAGTAACAAGAGATAGCCACGTCCATAGGGATCGACCATCGCAGCAGGCCCTTCGCAATCAGGTGCGTTGCTCACAACTGCTTTGGCAGTGCCGCATTGTTCGTCACCTCTCTGAATTCCTCTTGGACCAGAGAAGGAGAAACCATATGCCATTAGAGGTGGCTGGGGCCAGTTCTTGCGTTGGTCATGGCAAGCACAATTCCTGCTTAATTCAGAGATTGTGATTTGAGCAGAATTTTGTCAAAGCAACAGGTTGCTGAAATACTGTATTGGCCAGTGGAATTCCTCGGGATCATGAACCAAGTGGAGTACAATTCGGAATGGGTCATTTTTCTGTAGTTTGTGGGTAAGCTGTTTAACTCAACTATCCATCCTGGTCAGACTATCTGACCTACCTGGCCAACCATGTTCTTTTGGGTGCTTTTACTCATAGCACATGGACCGTGGAGTAGACCAACAGTTGTGGCAATGGCAGCCTGCCCCCAGGTGCCCTCTTCCCATGGACCGTGCAGCTGCAATAAGGATGTGCGCATCCTGTGTACGTGCAATATATCCTCAGGGTGTCCAGTTCACAGTGTGAGTGTTGCAGAGCATAAAGGTCTGCCAGGGTAGGGTCCCTTGGGGAGGCTGGGCATCATGGTCCAGATGAACTGCTGTTTTTTTAATTTGAATTTCCACATTTTTTCCTTTCCAGTTGTAATATTTTGTTGGTGTTGAGAGTTTGGATTTTCTGTATTAACAGAACTGATCAGAAGTTCAGTAGATCTCCAACTGCCGACTCCTAGCTAGAGCTGTTGGTGCTCTTACTTCCCAGTGAGTGGTCCTGGGCTCGCTCTGCTCCTGTAACCACAGTGTGCCATTCTAGCTCATCTGCCGTCTCTGCTCCCACTCAGCTCATGCGAGCTGGGGTTCGTGGGTGCAGAATAGTGTGTGAGATGTAATAACCTGTCTGGGCTCAGCTTTCCTTATTCCATGCATCTGGGCTCTGAATGGTACAGCCGCTAATGTAGACTAGAATATATCTAAAGCCATCAGCTACAATCAGGACGAATACCCCTTGTTAGAAGTGTTGCTTGTAGGAAGCTGGATTGTTTGAAGCACATGTGCAGTACCGAATTTATGCATGCTGATTAGTGTAAACTGGTTTGTGAGTACTAGTAAAATAATCTGCTTTAATATATTGCCTGATTAATGCATTAACCCTCCTTTTTTGGGTGGCAGTCTCTAGTTGTCCACTTTGACAACAGACCTTCATGCTGTGTATGTATGAGGCATCTTGTTTCCTTTAACAGACAATGACACCTGGCTTCATTTTCAAGCGCGTTAGTTCACAAATTACAGTATGGAGCCCAAAGAAATCTGTCCTGTTCCCAAAATATTATGCAGGCAGCCTTCAGTCCTTGTTCTTCTGAGCCTATCAAATAGTCTTGATACTGTATTGCATGGCAGCTTTTGTCATTTTTTTTTTAACCTAACCATTACTTAGGATGCTGAATTATTTAATATTCCCAATATGCAGGGAAAATCAGTTTCTTCTCGCCATAACATTCCAAGGGATGTTCCTTTTAAGTGTTAAGCAAACGATTTCTCTAAAGGAAAAAGTAGAAAAAATAAACGTCTAGAGCAGTGCATTGGAGGCATGGGTTTCGGTCAAGTGACTGCCTTGATCTCAAGAGTTAATTGCCTTATTTTTCTTCCCGGGTATAACTACTGCAGATTCTCTTTTATAATATTTGGTTCCCAGTAAAGACGCTGATGAGAGAGTGATCTCCTTTTTGTAGCCTTTTCCTCTAGGAAGTGAAGATACTTAACTATAAAAGATGGGTGGGCCTTGCCCCCTCTGTCTTTAGGTGCCAGTCTTATCTTGCAGTTTGTTAGCTGGTAGAAGGTGAGTGTTAACGGGAACTTGATGCTCTCAAATTTCACGGGCATCACTTCCTCAGTGTCACTGCTTGGGTTGCATTTTGGGGTGGCTTGGCTCAGCTCAAGCCTACTTCGGAACCAGTTTATCACGTACTTGGCTGTAGAGCTAAAAGACAAAAATCTGGCTCTTGTGGCTGCTAAAGCCTTTCCTGGAAGCTGCTTCTAGGCTCCTAGGCAGAAGGGTGCTTCTCCAAACGTTGACGTAGCATGGTACTAGTTCATCGCCTGGGCTAGCCAAGCGACCTGATGGCATGGTGCTTTGGAAGAAGCAGTACTCAAGATCTGTCTTCTACTAGCTTTTAAAACCTGCATTTAAATTCTCCAGTTGTTCATAATCTTGTGACTTGCGGCAATTAAAAAAATATTCCAAGGGAAGCGCTTCTCCTTTGAATGTCACCAAGTACAAGAAGTGTAAGCAGTGTCTCAGGCTGACGGGAAGAACATGTAATAAGATTTAATAGGACAAGCCTGGACAAGATCACCTCTAGGGAAATAGTACCTATGAACTGGATTTGGTGCCTGCTTGGAAGGAGGAGCAGCACTGTGGGTCACTCCGGGAGGGAGTCAGAGGTCACGTGCAAAGGGAACGATAGTGAATGTTTTATAAAATGCCAGGACACTTCTTTTTTTATTCTGCTTCCCTTTGCATGTATCCTGTTCTAGTTGAGTGACAATTTACTAGTTAGTGTTGAAGTTTATTCAAAGGTTTCTGGAGTCTTTCTCCTGTGTGGAGCTGCTTGTGGTCTTTTTTTTCTTTTTTTTTTT
>JAYKAV010002801.1:684245-695749 GCA_035582835.1 Phoebastria nigripes
TTTTTTTTTTTCTTTTTTTTATACAGTGGCTCTGAGTACTGTGGCTTCTCTCTTGCTCAGACCAGGGCTTGGGCTCATCGTCCATGGCTGCAGGGAGTAACACAAAGTAGTGCTGGGGAAAGGCAGGGCCTGTGCACCTCTCTTTGGTTAGCTTCTTCAGCTTCACTGCTGATAACCTGGTGTTTATTTGCTTGAGGCTCTTGTTGCCTGACCAGGTCCATGGTGTCTCTGTTCAGCATCCCTCCTGCCAGGTGCGTGTGTGCTGGGGGGACTCTGCTGCTCTGCCCTCTCTTCCTTCAAATTTGTGCTTCAGCTTTGAAACATTTGCTTGAATTTTTTATTCAAAAGGCGTCCAGGGAGACACCTTTTAAATGTGTCCTGTCAGTCACTTCAGGCTTGACTACCTCCTCTGCTGTTGGCCTGAGGCCAACTCAGATCTACCTGTTTGTCCTATGCTTCCCGGTCTTAGGAAGTGTTCCTCCAGCTGGTCGGTTGGGTTTTGATGGACTGAGATCCTCCTGGGTCTTAGGTGAATGTTGGATGTGTTGTCATCAAAGCTGGGTGACCTGTGAGGAGCTTCACATGCAAGTGCAAAGTGGTTCTTCTAATAAAACAAATAAAATTCTAATAATTTAATTGCCTAAAGTTTGCATCTGTTGGGGATGAAGAAGAAACTATTAGCGAAAGTTTCTTATCTACTTTTCTGCAGAAAACCAAAAAAACACCAACCCTCTCTCCAGTCAAGCAGGTGTGGTGGATGTTTCCTTCTGCACTGTACAGGTGAATCAGTGTGTGGAACTGGCTTTTGGTGAAATAAAATATGGCTTTGTTTTATGTTGCAAATTTGAGTTAAGAATATAAGTATTTTAGGGAGGTCGAGGTTGTGTATCCAATCTTGCTGCCGTGCCAAGTGCTCTGGTGTGTGTGACCTGACAGGCGTAGTTAAACATACTGTCAGTGTGTTTATTTCTATGCTGAAACCCATGGAAATAAAGCTATGTAAAGAAATAACTTCTTGAATAGATCTGAGCTTTCTCTTCATTTAGCAGCTAGAGGAGAAGAAGTCCACTCCTGCAGTGGATTACTGCAGACACCGCTGAAGTAAAGTATGAGGTGCACTTGGTAAAGAGAAATTTTAGCCCAGCTAAAAGTTTAAATGCCTTGCTTTTTGCAAAGAAACTAACTCACTAACGAATACCCTTTTATTTCTTCCCCTCATTCACCTTTTGCCCTCTCTTGTGTTTCTCTCGTGCTTCTGAACTTGTAAGCAGGCATCATCAGATCGCCGAGGGGAGTGGGAGATCCAGCCAAGCCGGCAGACAAATACCTCGTACTTGACATCTCATTTGGCTGCAGATCGACATGGAGGATCAGTACAGGTACCTCTTCCTCCTGATGTGTACGGCCTTGATGCAAGACTTTGTGTTGAATTCTCCTCAAATTGCAGCAACATTGTGGTCAGGAGAGCGATTTCACAGGCTGGTTTGGTCCTGTCCTGTACGTAACGCTCGAGCCATGGTTTTGTGGGACCCAAGCTGTGATGGCCAACATCGTTGCTGTTACCGCTTCAACGAAGTTTTTTCTCTGAGAGCTATTTTGAACTCAGATTTGTCAAACTGAACACAGAAAGGAGTGTATATTAGCAGGTCTGGTCTATAAAGCACCCCTCTATCACCATCTTGGGGATGCTTTTAGGTAGTAAGAAGCAGCTGAAATAGGGTTTGTTGCATATAAACCCCATTAATGTTAGGAAAACAGTTGAGCTGTTCCAGTTCAGGCTTGATAGGTGAGGTTCTGGTCGAATTCCTCCCGCTTAATGGAAATCTAGGGGTGTCAGACTGGAGAAATGCACAGGGGATGGCTGGTGCAAGTAGGCTGCACAACCACTTCTCCCTCTGGGTGGAGGGGAGACAGGCTGAACTGTTGCTGCAGTTGCAGGGTGTGGTGACCCTGTTCTCTTGCTCCCCAGTGCCTTTGCATTTTAGTTTTGGATCCAGTGGCAGACCAGCACAAGTGTAAGGGCATGGTGGCTGCAAGTTGGATCTCTGGGTGATTGCACTGTGGAAGGTGGATGAGCAGAGGATGCACGACAGTGCCAGACAGCATTAAAGGTGGCACTACAGCTAAGTTTTTAAATTCCTGAAAAGACCACTTCTGTTTATGAAACCATACCTGCCTCTGGTTGTCACTCAGGCTTGCTAAGGGAGTTTTCTTGCACTACTGCCAGAGTAAGATGGCTGGACGTGCTAAAGAGAAGATGCAAGAGTCATTCAAGCAAACAAGAACTGTCTAATATTGCTGGCGAGGTGAACTCTTTGGCAGAGGTTTGCCTGCGAGAGCTGGCTCTAGTGCCAGACACAACACTTTGAAAATTGGCTGTGGTGAAATGGGAATTAGTGCCTGGAGTAGGACAGAGCCGAGCTGAGGAGATGGGAAGTGCAGGATGCCCCTAAGTGCAATGCAGATTAGGCTGAAAATTTACTTATTCCTGATACTTGGTTGGATTCAATGATTTTTTGGCTTGATTAGCCAGTTCCTTTTTTCATTTAAAGATATTTTTCTGAGTAGCAGAGAAATTGAAAGATAAGGAGGAACTAACATATGTATAGCTTTGATCTCAGACATGAGCAGACAGTAAACTGGAGAAGTGTTCAAGGTCAGGTTGGACGGGGCTTTGAGCAGCCTGATCTAGTGAAAGATGTCCCTGCCCACAGCAGGGGTGTTGGACTAGATAATCTGTAAAGGTCCTTTCTGACCCAAACCATTCTGTGATTCTATGAATTCAGCACTCAGTAAGTACAGAGTAGATGTTTTTATTAATTTTTTTTTTTTTTTTATGTAAGGGGAATAGTTTCCTTGTGCCAAGGCAGCATGAGCTGTGTCTCCCCATGAACAGTGCTCTGCCAGAGTAGCTACAGCAATAAGGCAGTCCTAGTCTGAATTGGACTGGGAGGGTTGCCTACCTGAGCAGTTTACAAGCCTGTATGTGTCACCGTAAGCATTAAAATTCTGCTTATCTGTAGCCAAGAACAGGAAATCTTCTGCTGTGCATGGCTGCTGGGCTGCAGATGCTTAAATTGTTTCTCAATAGACGCCCCAGCTCATGCTGAACCCTTGAGAGGTCAATAGCTTCAAGTGGCCATTTCCTTTAAGGCAACGGCTGAATTTGCCTCATCAAAATGAAGTGGCAGCACGTAAAAAAAGAGGAGGGAAATCAAAGCCTTTTATAAAATGAAATTTAACAAGTAGCTGGAGAGAAAGTGTGGGAAGATCACTGGGAATAGCACGATTAAGTGCTAGCATTTTGCAAAGTTGTGTGGGAAGTGTGAGGGTCTGGAGAACCTGGGTGGGCCTACAGCGTGATGAGTCTGGGAATGGGGGTGAAGAGAACCCAAGGGGTTGTCACTTGAGGAGAGCTCTGAAAACCACATGAGCCGAGTCCTGACCTGTCTTGGCAGAGACTGGCCATGGGACTTGATCTGCAGAAACAGCAGTTGCTGGTAGAACTTAAGTATTCAAAATGAACATGAATAGATGCACTTAATAGTGAGGGGACATCTGCTTCAATGGCTTCCTTCCCTTTACCTCTGGTGGTTAGGTCATCCAGAGCCACCAGGAATACTGGGTAGCACCTTGATCACCCCCATGGGAGATACCTCCTTTTACCTTGTAGAAAGGTGAAGAGGTGGAATGGGAGGGGAACCACACATCATTACAGCTCTGGACCCTGGAGCAGATCCAGGTGTTCACAGCAACGTGCAGGAGCCTGTCCTAACTTCCAGATGGAGTGCGGAAGGGCCAGCCAAACTTCGGTCCCATACAGGCTTCTTTGGCAGTTGTTGTGGCAATAGAGCAATGATGAATTATCCAGAAAATTATGTGCTCTCCTGGCAAATGCAGAGCTGCTGGCAGCTGGGGATCCGTATAATGGACATGCTGAAGTAAGCCATAATGTCAGCTGTGAAGCAAAAAGAGATGAGAGACCGTATCAATAGCTTTTGGGTGAGGACTGTGTAAAGAGTGAGACTCTGGTGGCTCTGGAGTGACTTCTTCCCATGGTACTGACAGGCAACAGGACTGAGTTGCTCGCCTGTAAAAGTGTCAGAAGAAAACAATCAACATAATACAGTTTGTGTGGGTATATAGGGCTGTCAGTTAGTCTTCACACTAGTGGCGTAGCCTCCCAAAGACACAAGACTTGTGCTGGGCACAGGAGTGTAAATTAGTGAACACAGACGCTGCCTGCTGTTCTGCTTGGGATGAATCAGCTGGTCTCTCCAAACCAGGCACATGATTCAAAGGCATCCAAGGAATCTGACAGCCTGCTAAGAGGGTGCAAAGAGACAGGAGCAAACGGAAGTTATTTCGCAGATTTCCCATTCCCACAGCACCCCTTGTCCAGGCAGGTGGAGACACATCACACACAAGGGGGCTTCATTAACAGGGTGTTCATTTGTTTACAGGTGGTTAGCTCGACCAACGGGGAGCTGAACGTGGACGACCCGACGGGGGCACACTCCAACGCGCCAATAACAGCACAGGCGGAGGTGGAGGTGGTGGAGGAAGCTAAGTACGTTTGCTTTACAAACAGGCTTTCCTCTGGTGTGGTCATTAATCCTCCTCCTGGGAAACGAGTGGGGATGTTTATCCGTGGTGAAGTACTTGATGCTCGTGTCCCATGCCCTTTTCCTTGCATATTGCTGCTTTTGTGCATGGTGCCTTCAGTGCTTCTGCTGCTTCTTTTTTACACTTGTCATGGGTGGAGAATATAACTCTTACTCAGAGCATGTGTTGCAAGATAGACAGTAGCACAAATACCAGAATAATGTCAACTGCTTTCAGGAATCCCGGTGAGCGTCCCCTGTTCCAAAAGGAGAACGCGCTGTACTCTCGTGCTGAGAGTGTAGGAGTAGCTTGAGCACAGCTCAGTGAAGAGATTGTTGGTCTGAAAGTTAACACTTTATTTCTGGCTGCAATAAGTGGATGCCAGGTATCCAGAATGGTCCTAAAGTAACTCTTGCAGGGACGGGTAGTTCTCTCTGTGAATTCTCTTGGTCCAGCCCAATGGAAGCTGGAGTGAGAGAAACCAGAAGCAGCCCTCCTGCTTGTGGAGAAGAGCGTGCTCCCTCTGAGCTGACCTCTCCTCTGTAGCTTGTGGTCAAGAGTGAGAACTGATGTACAAAGTTGGTGCTTTGACCATTTTGGCCTCCTTTGCACATGTGCTGCATCTGGCACCATCACATCACCTTTTGCATGATCCTCAACATGGGACCTTCTCGCTGTCTCTGAACTAGACCAGGACCCTAGCAGGTCACAGTGTAATCCTGACATTCCCTGTGTGAGGGGTAAATAGGCTCCGGGGCTGCCTTTGAACTGGTTGGTGCTGTGACATTGCCCAACTGCCTGGTTACAATTTGACTGGATGACACCGGTGTCGCTTGTCCCACGTTGTTTGTCTCAGCCTTTGTGGGAACTTCTGTTAGGAATGGCTTGTGGGAGGGTGAAGAAGAAAACTGGCAGGCGTAAAAAAGGGTATGTTGATGGAAAAGGTCCCTAGGTATGCGTCAGTCTGAAGCCAGTGCTGGTTGTCCTGAAGGTCTTCTGCTGTCTATTCTTCTGTCCCTCGGGAAGCACTTGTGCGTGATCTTGCTTGCTGGTAGCTGGCCTGGGGGTGATCCTGGCAGCAATGTGCCCAAGCAAGATACACTTTCTCTGCCCAGCCAAAGGAGCAAGCCTTGGTTTTGGTGCAGGCTCCTCATCAAGTACGGCAGAGTGGGGGAGATCTTGAGGTGCAACTTGCGGATTGGGCAATATTCCTCTTAGATATGGGTAGCGTGGCCTGCAGAGACCACCACTTTGTTGTCACAGGCTCTGTCTTGGTCAGACTGAAGTGGGTCCCCCCCAGGCATGTGGCTTGGGGTTGCCCCTAGGAAGGATGGGGCAAATTGCCACCCTTAACAGTTACTGATAAAACAACCCAATGCAAGGAAGAGCCAGCTTTTAAGATGGGACCACCTTCAGCCTATTTCTGCAGCGCCTTGTTCAGCGAGGCCAGGGTCCAGACCCCACACCTGTGTACAGGGGAGATGTCAAGACAGGTGAAAAGGAGCATGCAAGGGCCGTACTGCCCAAGCCGTGTCTTGCGACATGTGGAACTGTTCTGTCTCCCTCCAGCCCTTGTTTGTGTGGTCCCAAATTGGTTTTGGAGGTGCTGGGAAGCAAAGCATAGGCTTTGCACTGACAGGTTTGGGGTATCTTGTAATTCCCAAGTGTAGTCCACTTTGTTCCTCTTGCCACAGGGAGGGCTGGCTTCATCTTCCCTTGCATCTGTGATCATAAATCCCCTCAGATATATGCAGAGGGCAAAGGACTTTTGGATTCTGCTCTGCAGTAAAGTGGGCCAGAAAGAGCTAGAAGGAGCTGGAGCTCTGTGTTTTGAGACAAGATGTAATAGCAGAAAGGTCTTTCGCTGGCACTCCCAGCAGGCAGAGGAGCTGTGCAAATGCTTCTGCTTTGGGGTACGCTGGAGATAAGCTCCTGATCCCAGCCGTGGGTTTCGCTGAAGGGCAGGTCCCAGGCACAGATCCATGATCTGGCCCTTCTGCCACTGCAGCTGCAGAGGACAAGAGCAGATTCCTCTCCTGGTGGCCCTGAGCCCCTTTCTGATCTGAGCCCCACATAAGAACCTCACGGGGCCAATGCCTTCATGGAAAATAGGGGGTGTTTGTCAGAGGCCTCAAGACCCTGGAAAACGTGGCAGTTCTCAGTGGCGCCATGGCAAGGGCAGAGGTGGTATGAGGGCTGGGGGTGGGTGGCGGGCAGGCATGGTGTGTGTCTGCCAGTCTGCACTGCATGTTTGCATGGCTGCAGTGACATGCTTTCATCCCACCTCTGTGAACTAATTGCTCTTTCTTCCTTTCTGTGTTTTTTCTCTACACTCTCTGTAGCTGCCTGAAAATGCTCAACTTGTGGTGAGTCCCTCTCTCCAGTCCACATGCAAGGGGGAGCGGACCAGACTAGACTGGGGTTGGCAAAATCAAACTGACCAAACCCTAAAAAGGCACAAAGTCAAAGCCAACCCAGAGCTGTTTTGATTTTAGGACCGTGCTGAGGACCACATGCAATATTGGGGAGGGTGTGGGCTATGTCTGAGCGGCCGCATTAGGCCAAGCAATTCGGCTGATCTCTGAACTGATGGATGCAAAAGATGGATTTTAATCCTTTTCTGTTCAGCTTACCATCTCTCCCAAACTGTTACGTCCATGAGCAGATGATGTCTAATGGAGTTGGGCAGTCGGGACCAGGCTTGCTGAGCGTCTTGCAGGAATTCCTCACGCAGACGGTTACAAAGGGAAAACCCTGCACTGGGTATCGAGGGGAGGGGGCCAGTCGCTTCCTTGGAGAGTTTCATCTGAAGAAGCACAGGCCAGGCCCTGTATCATTAGAGAGGATGGAAAGACGTGGCCATGGAGTACTCATTAGTGACAGAGCCCCAGCTAGAGCCCCTGCTTGGAGAGCGTGGGTGAGAGATGGCTCCTTTCCAAAAACCCTGCAGTTGCCAGCTGAGGGTGCAGGTGAACTGGCTTCTCCAGGAAAGAAGGGGTTGGAGGGGTTGGGATTAGCATTGGTCCAAGCCCAGCTCAGGCATATGTGCTGTTTTATCAGGGTTTTGAAGCCACAGCTGTAGTGTCCCGGTCTCAAGGTGTACCATGGAGGTGTTCCCTCCCTCCCTTGCCCCTTGGGGAATCCACAAACCCAGTAAGCGGAGGACCAAGCGGCGACTCGGATGAGGAGTTTGTAGGTCCCAGGGAGGGCTGATGGGTGGGAATCACTATGGAGCGAGGTGACAAAGCTCGTGTGTGGCGAGGAATGTCCTTGTTGGATGGGAGACTGACCGCCTCTGCCCTGCTCTCCATAGGCATTGCCTCCAATACCTCTGGCATCTCTGGCTTCTCTGTATGTCATAGTCTGGGGCTGTTCTCTTGGGCATTGTCTGCATGCAGAGAGATCACGTTCTGTAATTGTCAGCCTGCCTTATTCTTTTATTTTGGTGTTTTGCCTCTGCCTGTCTGAACTGCCAGGACTTCCTTTCCTGAACCCTTCCCTGGACCTCTAAGTAACAGCCTAAAAAGACAGTCACAAGGGAAAACAGCCAGAAGTCAGTCAGCTCCCTTCGTTCGGTGCCCAAGGAAACGAGTGCTGCTCAGCCCTCTTCTTCCCTTACCCACTGCATGCGAAATCATAACTCATGCATTTTCCATCCTCTCTCCCCATAATGTCCCCCCCTTACTCACCAAGTCATGAAGGAAGGTGGCTGCTGTGGGAGAGAAATACTGCGACAGGTTAAAGCAGGAGAGGGTGGCAGATGGCCCAGGATGATAAAATGCAAGACCAGTCCTGGGGTGGGGGGCTGAGAGTGCCAGCCATGCGCAGGAGCCTGGGTTGGGTGGTGCTTCAGACTGCACATTGCAGTGGGTAGTGATGGAGTCATCACAGGTCGCTCTAAGCCCGTCTTCCTGCAAGGACAAGTGCTTTGCGTTTTCTCTCGGTTCACCTCCAAACTGGGCCTGTTTAGGAACCTAAAGACAAATTGTGGATGTTAAACTTCCCCTGGCCATTAGTCCCTGCAGGCCAGAGGAACGTGTGGTGGGAGGTGGCCCTCCTCTTGCTGTGGCTGTTTGAGCTCTCCATGTTGTAGCAGATTTCGGTCTCCCCAGCAGATGATCTGTGCTGGCAGGCTTGGCTCATGGTGGGGGCGTGGTCACCCATCGCTTTTGCACCCCGTAATAAGGCTCTTGCATCCGGGGGCAAGCACCTTCTGGGGTGCAAGTGAGAACAAATCTGTTCTTCTAGCTCTGAGAGGATAGAATTGTAATGCTGACATTTCAGAGCCACAAAGGACCCAACGGAAAATAATTTTGAGAAGTTGTTACAGTGTTTTTGAATGCTTTTTGTCTGGCTGTTGGTAAAAGATGCTTGTAGGAAAAAATGGTCTTTGCATACTCACATCCGCTGTTGCTGCTTAGCCAGGCATCCCTTCCACCAGCCTGAAAAAGTAGTCTTTCAGCATCACCCGGGCTTCTCTGGAGATGGCTGTAACAGCAGAAGGAGAAAGACACGTAGCTCAGGAGCAGAACTTGCACAGAACAAACACCTTTCTTCTGTGCAGAGGATTCCTGACAGTGGGCTGAGGATGGGAAGGTAGATACGCCTTAAACACCAAGTAATTCTGTAGGAAGCCAGCAGGACTAGAAAACCTGGGTGACTGCTTTCAGTGTATCCCACAAGTGAAACCACCACTCTTCGCGGTTCAGTTGCGATGGGCATTTTTCTCCCCACCTCAGCCTCCACTATCCATCCTTCTTGCTCCCCCTAATCCCCGGGCGCTGTGCACCTCCCTTGCATCGGATGGGGGAAGAAGCAGGGGTTCTGCATATCGGCACTGAATGATTTATCCAAGGTGGAAGCTCTGGTTATCGTGAAAGGTTCAGTAAAGAAACCTGGTCCCTGAGCCGAGATCTCTTTGGAACTTGTCTTTTTAGTGAATGGTGGTGAAAACCGTGCATCTCGTAGCTGGGAAGAGCAGCCAGGGCTTGCCGTCCCAGTCCGCTTCCTCCAGGGTTCAGACAGAGGGAGTGGAGCATCTGGATCCTTGTTTTACTGCTTTCTCAGATGGCTCCTTGTGTTCCTGCCCCAGTCAAGCCTCGGGAGGGAGACAGCCTGGCTCCCGGCACTCAGGGGCTGCGCCCCACTGTCACCCGCAGCCTTTGGGCGGCGGGACCCCCCAGCGTGTGGCTACTTGCCTTTGCTGGTCTACCACCACCAGCTGGCGGTGTGAGCCATCCACCAGCATCTGCCAACCTTGCCGACCGTCCCACAGGATGGCAGGTCTGTCTGGGCCTCAGGCTGGGTGTGCGGAGGCACTGTTGCATGCAGCTGAGCGGAAGGAAGCCCAGGGTGGTGGGGGACCTTCCTGGGGTGCCGGGCATGGGGCTAACTTGCCTTGTCCTTTGTGCCCCAGGTGCTGCTGCTTCTTCAAGAGGAAACGGAAGAAGACGGCTCAGCGTCACAAGTGACCGGTGCCTCCTGGGCCTTGCAGGAACCACCACGCCTGCAGCTCCCGCCCTGTCTCACTGGAAGGGGCTTCTCTTTAGGGGGGAGGAGGAGGCATAGGAGGAAGAGAGGAAAAAAAAAAAGTGACATTTTAAACCAAAAAGAGAAGAAAACGTTCCAAAACAAACCACTCTGGGGTGGATCTGCTGAATGGTCTCCCTCATTCACTCCAAGCCTGAAGCTCCTTTTGGGACCAGGACTGTGGCTGGCTCAGGTCTTGGTTGCCCTGGGAGGGGGGCTGGCTGGCTGACCCTCCTTCCCGTTGTTTACGGCGAAGGCATCATTCACGCAAACCTGAGGACCGTGCTTAGTTCCTGCTCATTTTCCTCCCCTCCCTCCCCTGCGCTCTCTGCTCCTTCGTCCTCCTCTCTCCTTAATTAAGTGAAGATTGGCTGTCAAGAGGGCAGGAGGATGCGGTGCGGGCAGGAAAGTTGCGTGGGAGAAGGGCCTGACTGCTGCAGCAGTAAGAGACAGGTTCCCTTTTTGGCTCCTTGGGAACAGTTACACTGTAATGTGCAAGCTGTGAGAAATTTGCAATCTACTGTTCCAGTTAGGTTTTTTTTTTCCGCCTCCCTTGACACCTTCCTCCTCTGACGGTAGCAGAGCAATGTGGATTGTTTTAAAGAAGCTGACGTTGTTGCACTTTTTATTATTTTTAGCATTTACAGATGCACGTTGTATCTGTGGATCTCTGCGTGGCCACGTGGTGCCAGCGCAGACATTCAGCTGGGAAGACGGTGGGGTGCAAAGAATGCCCTCGAGTGGGGATGTCGACGACATCCACGTGACCCTTGTTGCCATTTTGGGGTTCCCAATGCCCGCCTTGGGCCATACGCTGAGGAAAGCATACTTGAATTTTCAATCACCCTTTCTAGCTGCCGGTGAATGTCCCTGCCGTGGTTTCCTACACCGTGCCTGACCCAACTGGCCGGGAGATGTAAGGCCGTAGCGTGGCATTGGCAGGAGGGAGCGGCATCAGCTTTGCTGGGCTGGAGGAGTTTGCGCTGGCTTAAGAGGTAGATCTGGATTAAGGTAACTGGGAGGCAGCCCCTTCCCAAAGCGTAGGTGTTTCTCGATGTGGGCAACCAGGCAGCCTTCTTAAATCCCTCTGGTAGGGTGGTTGTGAACACGTACCTTCTGCAAGAAAATGTTAGCAGGAGCAAAGCTTCCCTGGCAGGGGAGTGGATACTTCACTGCCTTAACAGTGATTTCATCTCCAGATGGTCAGATAGGTTTGACTGGAATAGCCTTCACGTCCTCTCTGCGAGCGTGGGTCTGGGGTACGTGGGACACCATCCCACCCCGCAGGAGAAGCCACAGTTCTCCTGCACCACTTTTGAGCCAAACCAATAGCTAGCAAAGGTCTTGGGATGCTTTGCACACGTGTAAAA
>JAYKAV010002801.1:704667-881090 GCA_035582835.1 Phoebastria nigripes
GGAGACAGAGCGGACACCCCTGGCCAGGGACACTCCCTCCCACTCCTTTCAAGGGTAGAGGGTCGTCCCCACTCCAGCAGGCAAGAACCTCGACTCCTGGGGCATGTGGGGAATCCCCCCCTCTTTCAAGGGCAGTGGGTGCCCCCCCAGCAGAGGCCCAGGGCAGTCAGGGACCTCCACCTGCCCCAGGCCCAGAGGTGACTCCCAGGCAGGGACGCTCCCACCATTCAAGGGTAGGGGTCATCCCCCGCCCCAGCAGGGACCCATGGGAGCAGGCAGAGACCCTCTACCCCCTGGGGATATGTGGCAATCTCCTGGGGGCTCTTGGGGACCCTCCACTCCATGGGGCCAGAGGGGACCCCCCAGGCCAGGGACCCACCCACCCTTTCAAGGGTAGAGGGTTCCCCCCCCCAAGCAGGGACCCCTTGGGGCATGGGGGACCCACTGGGGACACTCAGGGACATCCATCCCACCCAGGCAGAGAGGAACCTCCAGCCGAGGTGGCTCAGGGTGGGGGGAGAGACAGGACCCCAACTCCCAGGGCTAATGGGGATCCTCCAGGCCAGGGACACCCCTCCATCCCCCTTCAAGGGTAGAGAGTGCCACCACCCCCCCTCCGGCAGAGATCCCCTGGTGGTCAATCAGGGACCTCCACTCTTAGGGCATGTGGGGACCTCATGGAGGGCACTTTGGGACCTCCAGCCCCTGGGTCAGATGGAGATCTTCTCCCCTCCCCTGGGGCAGATGGGACCCCCGGGAGCACACAGGACCCCTGGGACAGATGGGATCCCAGGGTTGTGGGGGAACAGGCAGAGACTTTCAACCCTTGGGGCAGGTGGGGATACCCCCAGCGCAGGCAGGGACCCCCAGGGACAGGCAGGGACCTCCACCCCCTGCAGTTAGAGGGGACCCTGGAGTCAGGGAGCCCCCCTTCTTTAAAGGGCAGAGGATGCCCCCGGCAGGGACCCAGGGCAGGCAGAAACCTTCATCTCTTGGGGCAGGTGAGGACCCCCTGGGGACACTTGGGGACCTCCAAGCTCTGGGACAGATGGAGATAAACTGCCTTCCAGGGAGGTGAGGACCCCCTGGGTGTAATCATGGACCTCCACCCCCCCAGAGCAGACACGGACCTCCACCCCATGGGGCAGGTGGAGACCTTCTCCCCTCCCCTCCCTTGGGGCAGATGGGACCCCTGGGAGTAGGCAGGACCCCTGGGACAGAGGGGCAGGTTGGGGCACCTCCAGGCAGGCAGGGACCCCTGGGGACAGGCAGGGACCTCCAACCCCTCGGGAAAAGTGGGCCCAGCATCACCCTCTCCCCAGGGGACAGGCAGGACCCTCCACCCCCAGAGCCAGAGGGGACCCCCGGGACAGAGGCACCCCCTCATTCAAGGGCAAAGGGTGCCCCTGGCAGGGACCCAGGGCAGGCAGAGCCCTCCAACCCCTGAGGGCAGGTGGGGACCCCGGGGACACCTGGGACCTCCAACCCCCGGGCCAGAGGGGACACACCCACCCACCCACCCCCTGGGGCAGGTGGGGTCCCCCGGGGGAACTTGGGGACCTCCAGGCACTTGGGGACCTCCAATCCCCAGGGGAGGTGGGGACACCCCAGGGCAGACAGGGACCCCCCCTACCCACGGGTGCCAGAGGGGACCCCCGGACCAGTGACACCCCCCCCCTTTCAAAGGTAGAGGGTCTGTCCCCCCCACCAGCAGAGACCCCTGGGGACAGGCAGGGACCTCCACTCCTGGGGCATGTGGGGACCCCCTGGGGACACCTGAGGACCTCCAAGCCCCAGGCCAGAGGGAGACAACCCCCATCCACCCTCCCTGGGCAGGTGGGGACCCCCTGGGGACAGCCAAACCTCCGCCCCCCGCGGCAAGAGGGACCGCCCCGCCGCTCCAGAGACCCCCCCTCAATAGCCCGAGGGCGCCCCTCACCGTGTGCGCCTTGTCGGGGCTGCGCGCCGCCGCCTGGGGCTCCGCCGCCGGGATGGAGACGGCGATCATCGCCCGCCGCCGCCGCCGCCGCCGCCGCCCGGGGCCGCCGGGGGGAGCGGGGGCGGCCGCGGGGCTTTGCGCCGCCGTAACCTCCCGCAGGCTCCTGGGAGGGGCTCCGCGATCGGGGTCAGCCCCGCTCCGGGCCAGCCACGGCTCCCGGGCAGCCACGGGGGTGACACTGGGGACCCCAAAGCCAGCCAAAGAGCACCCCAAGAACGGGACGTGCAGCCCCAAGCTCCAAATCCAGCACACTTAGCGGGGTTTTTTCAGCCTGGAGGTACCACAGGGATCCTGCTCAACAGGGACAAGGGGAAAGGAAAGTGGGAAGTCAGCACAAGCCGCCTTTTGCTTTCTTTAAGGCAGAAGAGGGGGTATGTTTTGATGAAATCCACAGCTGGGGTCACGGGAGGGTTTGAAGGAGCAAGAGCTGCCCCTTGGCCATGGGGGAAACAAGCATCACAGCCCCCAAAGGCTCCACGCTGGCTTCTTGGGGACCGTGTCCCCCCCCAAAGCACACGGAATGGGGCCACTAGACAGCCCCACTGAGCTCAGATCCTAAAAACAGCCACCCCCAGCTCATGCTCAGAGCAAGGCAGAAAGCCAAAGCTTAATCAGGGGCCAGAACAGGTGGCTGGAGCAGTGCCCAAGGTCACCCATGTCCCAGTCACAACAAGGCAGGAGGCTCGGCTGCCTCCCTCGGCATCCGCAGGATGCGGCAGTTACCCCTCCCTGCCCCAGCCCAAGAACAGACAGAGCCTGTTTGCCCTGATAGAAGTTTTATTACAGAATTTTAATGGCACTGCAGGAGTAAGATAGGCATTAGAGCCCTAAAACCCAGCCTGAAAAATATACGTTTTACATATATCATTAACCCCCTGCTGCAGGTCTGGTCTTAAAGCAGGAAACTAGTTTCTCTTCAGTAAGAAAATATATGTTGCTAAATGAAAAATATACAGTTAGAAGAGTTACTGGCTTGCAAGCTGCTTCTCTGGGGGTTAAACCTCTACCAGCTCCAGAGTGTTTAACTAGGGTTCGTTCATGTGTAAAAGAGAAAGAGGTATAGTGTATTAAAAAAAAAAAAAAAAAGGCAAAGTTCAGGAACACTCATTTGCTCGGTCCAACTAAGAAATGGCCTTGGCTTCAGGTAGGAATGCCTCCCAGTACTTCACCAGCTGCAGAGAGAGGAGGGGGAGAGAGTCAGGCGCCCACAGGTGCTTTGCCAGCACAGTTCAAGCCCAGAGCAAGTCGAGAAGCAGTCTGGGGGGGGCAGAAGCCCCTCTACAGGGCACAGCCTCCCTAAAAAAGGCATCAAGGGGGATGCAATGCTTATATTTTGTCCTGCTCCAGCCCATGGGGGTTCATCCCTCCCCACATGTGGGGAGCAGGATGCACCCACGATGGGGGTTCACGCTTGAGCAGGGTGCAAACTCGCACTGCTGAGCTTCGAGACATAAAACCATGGCAGGGGCTGGGGCAGCTCACCTGTTGCTGAGAGTTTAGTAACGTCTCAAGGTATTTAGTGACATGGTTTCTGAAGTCCTTGGATTTCTCTTTCTGTAAGAGATGGGTGCAGGAGTGAGTACAAGGCTGAACGAACCACCAAAACCCTCTGGCTTTTGGGGGGAAGGACAAACCACCAGGATTTTCCTGTTCCTCCTGGGGCTCTGTTGGATGATCTCAGCTGCCCACATGAAGCAACCAGCATGAGATGCTGAGGACGAAGCTCACCTCTGGCCGCAGCCTGATGGCTCAGAGGATCTTTGCCCACCCACCCTCATTTTAATGGATACTCTTCTCTGCGTAGAAGCCTCCTCTTAGCCAAAAGACATCAGCTCTGCCCACAGCAGCAATGCCCCAACTCACACGTGTCCGGATTTACAAATATTGCCAACCACCGTACTGAGAGCAGGGTCAGGAGTCAAGGCGACCCTTGGCTAGCCCAGGCTGGTGTTCCCAGCCAAGGCACATCAAGGCCAACCAGCTGGAGGGTTGCATGCCAAGGGCTGGGCCAAACATACCTCAAACCGTATCACTTCCTTGCGGATGACAGCAGAAATCCGTTCAAAGTCCCTTTCGTACTGTGTCACACGAGACTCCCACTGCAGAGAGAGGAAGCGTGCTGTTTCCAGGGGAGGGGAGGTGAAGAAGCTCTCGCTCCCCTCCGCAAGTGGTTTCGTAGCCATGACTGTTCGCACGAGAGGCGCTGCTGGAGCAAAGCCCGACATTTCTGGTCCTCGCCGCCATGGCAGGCTGCATGCCCTGCTTGCTGCAAGCTCAGCAAGGAAGCCACAGGAGGTGGGACCGTGAGCAGCCCCTCCTGCAGCTTCTGTGGCTTCCTGTGGGGCTTGCTCAAGGCTGGCTTATCCCTTGATGCAAGCTTGGCAATAGATACCTGTCCCTTCAGCTCAAAAAGTCCCCTTCTCAAAAGGTCCCCTTCTTACTGCTCAGCAGCAGAGCATGGAGGGAAGGAGCTGAGCAGAGACCCCAGCAACTCCTCACCCCCTACCTCCGAGATCTCCTCTTTGGCCTGCTGCAGCTTGTCAGGTTTGTTGGCCCAGAGCAGTCTGGCCTCCATCTCCCTCTTCTTCTGCAACATGGTCTGGGCATCCTGCCACCGCTGCCAGGTCTTCATGCGCTGGTCAAAGGCTCCCTGAAAGGCAGGAGCAGATACTGAGCTCTGCTCTGCCTCTGCTACCACACCAGAAGCAGCAGGCAGCTGCAAGGAGCTCTGCTGACAGTGACAGCCACACCTTTGGCAAGGGGGACATCAGCTAACAGCAGAGCTGCTTCATCAGTCAGGTCCTGAACCCATCTCAGCGTAACCAAAGCTGAGCCAGAACATGGACTTGCTCTACTAGTGAAGAAGCCCAGGTGCAACATCAACGAACTCATGCTTCAGGAGCAGCTTTGAGACCTTCCTGTGTACAGGGCTGGCAGCACAGGATTTGCCCACCTGCTCTAGGGTTTGGCAGAAGAGAGTCATTGGAAAAGCCCCAGCTACACACGCAGTTCAGCACAAGTCTGGACAGGCCTGAGGCCACCTGCTGAACTGGCAGCATCCCAAGCATGATGTCTAGCCCATCCCCAAGCTCTGCTGCCTGCCCATTTCAGTCCTGCCATCGAGAGCGGCCAGTACGAAGAGCTTCCCTTGCCTGTCCTACACTGGATCTCCACCGTGAGCTCCTGCAGAGCTAAATGCTCACAGCTCCTGCTGACTGCACAGCATGCTCCAGCAGCAGCTTGTAGACATCTGCCAGGAGGCCAGATGATTTTAGCAGGCCTGCAAATCACCAGCCCAAGCAAGGAAGACCCATTAGACTTCTGAACACATCCAGCCAGATTGTGGGGAAGAGCTAGAAAAGCAGAAAGCAGTGTCTGATAGCCTGGTCAGAAGGACAGAGCAGCCAAGAGACAGGTAAAGTCTGAGGTAACACTAGGGCTCCTTACCAGAACATCCCAGATAAGTCTTATTACCTCCAGCACTATCAGAGATCTTGGTCCTGCTCTGGAGCACCCAGCACACCTCCCAGTACAGACTGGCAGACCAAGGAGGCTTGTGCCTGCTCATTTAGGCTGCGTTCTGGCCTCTGTAGCCTCCAGAAACAACTGCTCAGATACAGGACAAGTCTGGGGCAGGAACAAGTCAGCCCGCCAGACTCACAGCTCACTAGGGACTTGTTTCTTTCAGCCTCCAGCAAGGAGGCCTGTGCACCAGGCAGGCTGCATGGACTTGAAGACTCAAGCTCTTCCCCAGTAGGCACATAGCAGATCTATTTGCAACATCCAGATCACAGGTTACCAGCTCACAGCCTCTGTGGCAGCTGCAGCCTTCACCTCTGGAAGGGTTGAGGCCACTTATGAGCCATGAACTTGCTCCACACCCCTGCTGGAGAACAGTAGCACAGCCAAGCCTCACCTACCCCACCTCTCCAATCTAACCACTCCAACACATGCACAACTGGACAAGCAGCGAGTTTTGCCCTCTGCCTGGAGAGATCAGGGGCGTGCCATGCCCTGTGCTTGAATTTGGAAGATCAGCTGCCTCCTGGCACACCTAAGCCTAAAATCAGTGCTAGGACCAGCAGCATAGCCTAGAGCTTGCCCCAAAGGAGTGCTTACCCTTACAACTGAGAGGAGGCGGATGTAGTCTCCCAGGAGCTCAGCCAGGAGGAAGAAGTCATTGTTAGCCTGTTCCTGGTGCAGCTGTTCAATCTTCTCTTCCACCTCAGCCAGCTGGGACAGCGCCCGGGACAGGGCTGTGTTGTCCTCCGAGCTCCCCAGCATGGCCAGACTCTTTGCAAACTGGGCTGTATTCAATGCTAGCTCTAGTGAACGGAATAAGAGAGTCAACCAATGGGCCTTGCTACACCAGGTGCTCTGCAAGTAAAGCCCCAGCCTAGAGTTCAGCCCAAGGAGTTGCTTTTCTGTAGCCCCAGGAGACATCAGCTGGAAGAGCCAGCAGTCTCGGTCAGAGCTGGCAGCTTCTGCAGCACAGCAGGAGCAGGGCTAGGCAACTCCAGCCAGGGAGGAGAAGGGAAGCAACAGAGTGGGAGGACAGGCACAGCTTTGCAGAAGTCAGCCAAAACATGCAGAGGAACAAAAACCATCCCTGCTCCCTGCCAGAGGACAGCTCGGGATTAGTAATAAGATCAGCTCTGCTCAGGTTTGCTACAGCAGCCTTCATCCTGCAGGACACTGGTTCACTTCAACACTGTCATCCTAAGCTTGTAGGGCTGGACAGAAGAGGCGGGATTACCATTTTACTTCTGTCTCCTATGATGAAGAAACCAAGAGTCCTTTATAGTAAGGAAGCACTGTCATATCTTCTCAGAAGTGCCTCCTAGGACACCTGCATGCTGGTGACCTCCAGTCAGGGACCGCACAAGGCTCAACTGTTACAGGCCAAGCTACAGAGCAAGCGGTACCAAGCTTGTTACCTTTCCTGTGGTTCACTAGCGTTTCGACGACAGCATGCAACTTCCGTAGCCGCTGGTCCTCGCACTCCACCTCCTGCAGCTTCTCCTCGAACCACTGAAATGGGTAAACCCAAAGCTGATTCCCACAGATGGCATCGCTGCGGGGCTTTCCTTGCATCTCACACCCAAAGCTTGAGCTGGGGAGAGCATGCCGCTCCAGAGCGAGGACAGCCCAGAGGTGTCCAAATACTTACTATGTCCGATTCATTCATCTTGATGGTCATTTTACTGACAGCATCTGTAGCTTTATTGAACATCTTCAGTATTCCTGCTCCACTCAGGGTCTGGGTGCCTACTGCTCTTGGTAGCTATAAAGAAATAGAAAAGTTTGCTTTGCCAGGAGATAAAAGCAGCTCAGAGAGCAGCCACCACCGTGGCATCATTCTCCCATGTGGGTCCCTTGACAGCAGGTTTTCTGCTCACAGCTACTGCAAAGGATTAGCCAGACACCTCCCAAGCAATGGCATAGGCTGTACAATATTTCAAGTAACAGGACTGGAGTGGTTTTCAAACAAATGAGGAGTTCTTAAACCTTACACTGTATCTGGGGTCTGCCTGTTCTGCTTGGCCAAGGTAACACAGATCTGTAAGAACCAGCAATACTACTTGAATCCCTGAACCGAGGGCTGCCCAAGCTGCCACAGGTCACACAAGCACGTAGAATGCTTTGGAGTATCTCTCCAAAAGCCAGCAGCAGTTTGCACTGCTGGAGGACACTAGAGTAGAGCGGTGCTTTGATGCTGGGAAATACTCTACACCAGCCACAACTATTTTCCAGACAGAGCTGCATCTGCTCAAAGTGAGGTGTTTCCATGATGTCTGCTCCTACATCAGAGCCCTCCAGCACCGCATTAGTGCTGGAATCGCTTAGGCTAGGGTTTCCCCAGGGCTCAGCCTCTTTAAGACTCTGACTTCTCCACATCAGGTGTGCAGTTGGGCATGGTCACACCCTCCTTGGAGGAGCAGGGATCACATCGGTCAGCTCTCCCTTAACATCCGAGCAACAGGCCAAGCCAGCACGGGACCCCCCTCACCTCAAAACAGTGGGCTACACTCCTGTCATGGATTTCAGACAACAAAGACTACCCATGCTGTCAATGTGTGCCCCACCATGATGTAAGCAAGCTAGGCCAGAGCTCGTAAGTGTACAGTGCTTAGCAGAGCACTGACACACAGAAGAGAGTCCTGTTCTTGTCATCACTGGTTAAGAGCTCTTACAGGGTTCTGCGGCTTCTCGCTGAGCTTTGAAGCATCATGCCTTGTTAACTGCTTGTGTACCATTTCCTTCTGTACTTCCAAGGTACTTGTAGCTACATTACTCCACACTACTGACCTCCTCCTTTTCCAAGAACTCCCTGACATCTGGGTCCTGCAGCATTGTTGGATGGCTGACCACTCTCCGTAGGTACCTGCAGAGAGGAATGCACCAAGAGTTACTTCAGTTGTACCAAACATGGCTCTGAGCCATCACAGTGAGCTGCAACACGCTTGTTATTTACTCTGAAATGGCAGTTCAGTAGCTGGGAGTCAGGCCCAACACGCTGTTCTCATCCATCCACCAAGAGTCCTACCTCCCTATGGGCTCTAGTGAGACCAGACTGCAAGACCAGACCTTTGATTAATACTTGCTATAGCAAGAAAGTTACTTGATATGCCAAGTGATCAAGATCCAGCCTTGTATCTTGAACTCCGACACCTAACAGATCTTTCAGAGGCTGAAGCTGGAGGGGGGGATCAGCATCCCGGTGCTAACTACAACAGTCATCACAGGTGGCAGAGCAAAGGCCACCTGTGGCTGTGTAGTTAGGGTGCAAGTTAGACAGAGATAGAGTCGTTTCTCACCTGATCTGCACTGTTTGTACCATTACTTAAAATACATACTTTTGGGCTCCTGAGACAGCTCAGTTCTCTCCCTGCCACGTCAGTGGAATTTGGCCAGATTTGGACCAAACACCAGCAGGGGCTTTTGAAGCAGGAGATTGTTTTACAGAGTCAAAGCAACTCTCTGCAGTTGCAACTCTTCGGCAGCCTCCAGGTTCGCTGCAAACCTAGAAGCAGACGGCTTTTCTCATGTAGGGAGGAGAGTGCAGCCAGTCTGACCTTTCAGAGGTCCCTTGCTTGTTTCAGGCACAAGGGGATAGCTGTTGGGGTCTGTACCTCTCTAGAGCAGCCCGTCTTTTTTCTAGGAACTCTGCAGAGGAGGAGTCTTCCTTCCCAACTTTCACTTTGGTCATTCCTAGCACAGAAGGAAGACGCAATTAATGAGCTGCTTCAAACTCAACACACAAGGTAGCGTGGTTTGTTACAAAGTACAGACTATCAGGGTGACAGTAGAGGAGAGGCATTTTACAACAGGAATTAGACCTTGCATCAGCAAGAGCTACTTGAAAATTTAAAATCTGTTTATACCTAACGTCTAGCAGAAGTCGACATCCAGAAAAGAGGCAAAGCAATGCCAGGCAAGACTGGAAGGGTTACAGGTCTGGACTCAAGTGAACAGCAATTCAGTGACAGTGCAGAGGATAAGGTTTTACGCTATGTCAAGCAGATACAGAGGCATCTACAAACTCGA
Organism: Phoebastria nigripes; assembly: GCA_035582835.1. Lineage (NCBI taxonomy): Eukaryota > Metazoa > Chordata > Aves > Procellariiformes > Diomedeidae > Phoebastria > Phoebastria nigripes. The sequence goes on from JAYKAV010002801.1 coordinate 714,215, forward strand.
ACAAGGCTTTAAGCCCAGAGCTCCAAGTATGGAACCAGCAGAATTTTGTCTGTGCCGCAGAACCCAGATTATTTTCCACGCCTGCTTCCCATGGCTGCTCTGCAGCTTCCCTCTCAGCTTTGAGACAGCAGGTAGGCCTGTCCTTTGGGCACAAAGCTTGCCATCAGAAGGACCAGCTCTAGGGCTCTGCACCTCCACCACTCACCTATGAGACTCTTCTCGGGTGGTGGAGGAACGATGAACCCATTTTGGGCATGCTTCTCCGACAACTTCTCATAGAGACCCAGAAAGTCACTGAACCTCCTTTTCACTGAAAACTGCTTGCTCCTGAACATTGGCATGCTCGTCTGGGGGAAGAGACAAGACTCAGATCAGACTCACCCAGGGAAGCTTGCCCCTGCATGCACAGCCTTGCTAGCTCTATCTGCTGTCACTTCTGGGGATGAAGTAGGACAGCTTGAGCTCTGCAAGATATGAGGAATGAATAGAGCAAGCTTCAGCCTACGTTTTCAGCAACTTACCTCCTAACAGTTCTCCTTGGACTGAGCAGCAGTATTAATGCCACTAAATAACAGAGCAGCTGTTACTGCAGCCGCAGGCTGCTTGGTAAGCCCTGCCCATTGCCTAATCCCATCATCCCTGCTCCCCACAGGAACAGGGATCGCTGTCAGGTCAGTCTTCATCACTTTAAGACTACAGGGGCCATGAGAGGTTTTTGACTGTCTTTGCAGAGCAGGAGTGGAGGCTAACAAGTCCCCTAGTCCCCTTCACACACCATCAGCTTCAGACCACAGGATGCCTGTAGCCCAGCAGCCGCTGTACAGACAGMTAGGAATAACTTTTTGCAGAGCTCAGAGCAGCACCCCAAAAGCTCCAAGCAGGGCAGCAGCTGCAGAAGGCTCGATTTCTTGCAACTAGCCCAGGAGAGCAGGTCCTGACATGAAACTAGCTACAGCAGCAGCTCTTCAGTGAGAGCTGAGTTCAGGTCAGCTTAATCTGATGTGACCATCGGCACAGAACAATTAGCAACAGCCCCAGTATCCGGGGCTCTCCCTAACAGATGTCATTCCTGCTGCTCACTCCAACGCTGAGCACCGGTATCAGCCAGGACTGCAAAGAGGTAACTGGATGAAAAAAAAGACAGCCTCCTTTCAAACAGGTTCAAAACCTATTTCTCAGCTAGGCTCATCCTTTGATCTGTGGGAGTAGATTATAACACCTGAATCCATGTAACAAGGCATTCAGACCTCCTGTCTATTTAGGTCACTACTGGCTTGGCTAAGAAAGGACAGTCCAGCTGTCTTCAAGTGTGGAAAAATAATGACAACCCACCTCAGGAGCAACGAGTTAGACATACCTGTGTTGACACTTTGTACGCTACATACGCATTCATGCCATCCCCTATGGAAAACAGAAACAAGGCATTAGTATCACAAGATCAGCACTTTCCACTATCACCTGAATGCAAAGTAGAAGGCTCCTGCAATCTTCTGGCCTTTGCCTGCTTCAGCAATTCGCATCTTTGATCTGACGGAGCCTCAAGTCTTTGCACAGAACTGCAGGCAGCATCATACTGTGGGACCCTGGACCCCTGCCCACTATAGGCATTTCCCCGACCTGACTGCTTAGCCCTCCTTTTACTTCCTAAGGCAGCCAACACTGACAATCAGGCGTTTGTTACCCTGACAGCATTTGGGCTGACTCCATGCATCTGCTCAGCACGCAACAATTCAGCGGCTGTACAACACATGAAGCAGTCTATTCAGAGGATGCAAGTCAGACGGCCCCTGGCTGCATGTGGTTGGATTCTGAAACATCACAGGCAGTTTTCTCCAGCTAACACAGAAATCCCCTTGTTTGGCAAAGGGAGGGTTTACCTGGTAGTTCAACTGAAGGGCATCTGCAGAAGTCTGATGCCATCCCTAATATACCTCTGATTTACAAGTCAGTACACCTCCCAGCTCCAGCAATCATGAGAAGAGTGAGAACAAGCTGCCACGCGTGAGGCTGCTCCACCAGCTGGGATCAGATGTTACTTGGGGTTCTCTGTACCCCAGGGACTGCCACATAGCTGGCCAAGGTCCTCTGATTCCCACTTTCAACAGAGAGAAACCCTCTTGCTTCTCAGTTTGAAGCCAGAGCTGCTTCCCTGGCAAGCACAGCTGCTAGGGAAGGTGCCAGAGCATGGAATAATACACTTTGTTTTAGGTTAAGGCAGTTTTGCCTCCCCCTCACCGCCTGCACACAGGACAGTGCTGCCTGGAGGTCAAGTCAAGTTGGTCACCACAGTTGCAGACACCAAGCTCTGCTACTGCAAGCATCACATTTCACCCTCCCAAAAAACCCACTCCTGGCTCCCTGCCTTTGGGGTCCCTGGCTTTCCAGAACCTGCTTCTGCCTCGCTTGTTTGTGACCTAGGCATTTTGCTTTGTGTAGCTTCATTTCTTCTAGATGTTGGAAGAAGTCTTGGAGAAGTTACTCCAGGATCAAGTTTGCTCTTACAGAGACAGCTCAAAAGCTGGAGCTGTGGCACATGGAGGTGATAGCTGCATTCGGTCCTACTGCCAAGCCTAGCTTGTCTAACTGTGCTTCACCATGCAGCAGGACAGGGTATTAACTCACCAACTTTCTCTGGGTCACTCACTCCTACAGTCAGCTCAAATTTGTCATCCTGTTCCTCTTCTTCCAGCTGTTTGGAGTAAGCACACAAGGACAGCAAGTCAAGACGAGAAAGCCAGGCTTCAATCCAGCCCAAATCATGAAGTCCCATTACGGGGAGCTTGTCACAGTGCCAAGACATCTTTGGCACTTCAGTCTGGCCAAGGCCATTCTAAAAGTCCTCGAGCTTCTCACTTGTGTCCAAGCTACATGTTCCAAGGATGCCAAACTAGATTTGTCTTTACAACACTGCTACTGGCACAGACCAATGTACAAACTGCTCAGCCCCAAGGTGAAACTCTGCAGAGTCCAGCCTCAGCTCTGCACAAGATAGTTCCTTTTGGGCTCTTTTACATCATGATTTCAGTTCTCATCTGAAACAGTGCAAGATACTGAACCCATGCAGAAGGTAAGTTGTACTGTGTAGGCACACAGGGATGGAGAGCCAGGATAGCAACTGGCAGACCCAGTCTGAATGGGTCTTTCCATCATACCCTGCTTTGCTCTAGGCCAGTGGGTGGCTATACCAGCAGTACTGCCTCTGACAGACCACAGAGGCTTCAGGCTTGCTTAGAGAGCATTGCAGTACCTCATTAGTGGAATGGCATTAAAGGGCTGGGCAAAGCAGAGCTGAGACTGGCCTCAAATGGCCTTTGGTCTATGAACCTGAAGGTGACAGCTTATCAGTTCGCTGATCAGCTCAGCATCCTGGCCTAGTTCTGCATTGCTCCTTCACTTAAGCCAGTCTGAAGCCAATCTGAGACACTACTCCTGATGGCACTGCAGAGTCCATCCTCATGAGCTCAGGGGTGCTTGGGGCAGAAAAGGAGCACTTTCCTTGTCTCCAAAATAGTTTCAGTCTCTCTACAGGAGAAAATCCAGATTTAGGCCAAGGACGACCTGATTAACTGGGCTTGGCAACCAGACTACAAGTTCCACTTGAGGACCCTGTGCTCTCATGCCACCCAGGAGACTGTTTCTTTTAAAAACACGGACAAGAGCAGCTACACCACTTGCCCCATCTGCGGCACACAGCGTGCTAGAGCTCCGAGTCAGAGCTCAGACCCTCAGGACCAGATCAGCCATTGGCTATTTCAGCTTTGGAAGCAGTCTGCACCACCACACGAGCAAGAATGCCGTCAGGCTGACCTGAACTCCACTTCAGCGGTATCAGTCCCAGACTGATGGCCTGAGATACAAGCCAGGGCATCCAATATGGCAATTACTTTAATTGCATCATTTAAGATGCATGTTTACAACTAAGTAAACAGACAGGTTCCTGCCAATTGCAGTCTGAAACCAGCAGGGCAAGTTGGAAAGCTCAGAGCAATTCTCACCTCCTCATAGCTCTTTGGAGGGTTTCTAGAAGAAGAGCTTGCAGCTACTTCTAATGAGGGGGCAGGATTGGATGCTTTGGCCAGTTCCTTCTTCTGGTTGTTTTGCGTGCTGTCTAGAGACAACTCTACAGTGGCATCTGTCAAGAGAAGTTTGCAAGGGTCAGCCTCTCTACTTTGAGTTTCTGGAAAGGTAATTTCAATATTCTCAGAGAAGTTCATGGGATCTAGGGAGTAACAATAATCTTAGTCAGGAAAAAAAATCCATAGAGGAGACACCTGCAAACATTAGGAAGAGCGTGACTTAATGCATCTTCACTGCAGTTAAGAGCATTTGATCAATCCTGCTGGAGAACATTAAGTTAATCCAATGAACTTCTTATTCTAGAAGGAGCCAGACAGCACCTCCTTGCTGTATGCTAGAGGAGCTGCACACTAGAACAGCTGACGCTGAGCTGGATTTTTACAGGGCACATAGGCCGGTCTGGAAGGTAGGCTCCTTCCCAGTACACTTCTCCACGCAGAGGAAGTAAAAACTTTCATCTGTTAGCAGATGCCTCCAGAACTGACTCTCAGATGCCTCTGCCAGAGGTGTCCCACCATGCCAGGGCTGGGGAAGGTCTGACCCTCCTCATTTTCCCCTACTGAGGGGTGTTATGTTTCCTGTTCCTTGGGAACAGCCACATCTCAACCAGAGATGCTTCCTCCACCTGCATGGAGGGAGGAGAAGGTAAAGAACAAAAGCCTTTTAACTCCGGGAGGACACTCACCACCTTACAGTTTAAGGCAACAAAACTAAAGCAAACCCCATTTTAATCATCTTCAGCTTCCAAACAGTTAATCCTGCCACCTGATTATGCTAGAGACCTGGAGGAGGCTACTCCGACCTTCCCAAAAACACCACCAGACCTTAGTGCTTCCAGAGCAGACTGGAACACGAGTTTGAGATAAGGACCTGTGATAGTCCACAAATATTCATGAGCTGCATGTCATGCTTAAAAGCAGATCACTCCAAGCTTAGACTTCAGAAAGCCCCAGCAAACACCCAGTAGATACAGACTCACCTGCAAATAAGTCCCGATCATCTTGCTCCACACGAACCCCATTCTCTTTGGAGGTGCTGCCCACAGGGAGAAGAGATTCCCTTTTCGGTGCCATGGGCTTGCTCTGCAAGACAATTAAAAGCACATAAACAAGAGGTTATTTACACTGGGAACAGAGGCTGAAGGACTAAACAGATCACCTTCCTAGCCACTGCCACACAGGGTCACTACGAGGAATCTCGTGTGAGCACAGTGGCCAGARGACATCACAGACTGCTTCCCTTCCACCCACCCTTGAGCGTTACAATCTCTGCCAGCAAGGCTATACCGAGGCATCTGAGCCATTAAGGACACCAAATGTCACACGAAACTTCAGAGCCAGTTTTGACCCTGATTTTTAGCAGAATGGGAGCAGCTAGCAGGTCACTGGGTTGTGCCAGCCCACAGGCCAAGCCTCACAGCCCCAGTCCTTCAGCTACAGGTGTCGGGAGCAGTAGGCAGCCGAGTACACACAAGTGCTCCTGTTCACAACACCCAAAACACATCCAGCCACACCATTTCCAGGTAATGACTTGCACACCAGCACTAACGCCACATCAAGGCAGGTGGGCAGCACTAGGGAGCCTCCTGCACTTAACCATAGTGAGCCAAGCACGCTGCCGACAGGAGATCCCTTGGGAAAGCCAAGATGTCACCACTGGCGGCAGAGACCCACGGCAATTTGCTTGCCTGAAGGCAAGACGCCAGGGAGCACAGGAGCCTTGTCAGCAGCTTAACTTGTGCTAGCAGTTAAACCACCACCACAAGCCAAGCTGCCCTTCCCCAGAGGGCTGGTTAGGGCCCATGTGATGGCAGCCGGGCCGTGCTTTAACACAGCAGCTCACTTCTACTTCCAAGCGGTGCCAGAGGAGCTCACGGACTTCACTGCCCCACCACTGCTGGGAGCCAGCTTCATGGAGCTGCATCATCCCCTCCTACAACACCCCTCGCAGCAGAGACAAGGCTGCCATGGCTGGACTAAAGCCGGGCATGGCTTTTGGTGTTTTGCAAAGCAATGCTGGCAAAATCTCACACACCATGCTTTGCGACCCAAAGCTTGTGCTCCCCATGGCTTGGCCAGGACAAGCCAGCCCCAGGGCCAGGACTTACAACGCAGCGGATCCTGCCACAGTAAACAGCCCCTTGGGCATGCAGCTTCTCCGGGGGGGACCGTCCCAGCTACCGGGAATGGTCTTGGGGACAAGGTGAAAGCCGACTGGAGAGCTTGTACACCAACCAGTCCACCACAGCAGAAGGCAGAGCTATTTCTGCATTCCTGCCGCAGGCAAATGCTACAGACGCCAGCCTCACAAATCATCCTTCATTTTGCAGGCAGACAAGCAAGTACAAGTTATTCCAAGCAAGAATCAGACAGCAAGTGCTATTCTTTAACATCTTAGCAGAGAACAGAACAGGTCTTTGATGGCCAGTAAATGGAGCACTATTAGCAGCGACTCCGAACTGACAGGCTCCTTGGCGCTTCCTTCAGCAAGAAAATATCATCAATTCCCACTGCTCCTGAAGGAGTAAAGTGGTGCTAACACAGTTTGAGGTGGGCCCAAGTCTTTGGGTACATAAAACATCATCATCGTTTGATGGCGAGTCCTCCTGTATTTTAGGATGTTTTCCTGGAGGAGAAAGCTGGGACCGCTCCCAGCTTGGATGAGAACAGTTATAGGCAGGAGCTACATTTGCTAGTGATAGAGAGTGGGGAGCAGAGAAACCCACGCCAAACATCACACCCCGACCCCCACAGGGTCCTCCAGATGGACCTCCAGCTGGTGGCCAAGCCAACAAGAGTGCTACCACCACAGTGACCTCCAGCCAGCAGTCAAGCCAACAAGAGGGCTGCTAACACCACAGTGACCTACGTCAGGGACATTTGTAGCAGGTCTCATTCAGATCCTCTGCTTCTGCAGGAGCTCTTCAAGCTGGTAAAGAAAACCCCACTCTACATGGACAAGGTAAGGTGGGCTCTGAAGTTTCTCTAATGAGTCCTTTTCTGCATTTGAAAGCTGGGAGCCTATCTACTTTTCTACCATAACTGGGTTCTCAGTTTGCCTTAAATTTAGTTTCTAAGACTATGAAAGTACCACGCCCTATTCCTACTTCTCCATCTGCTACTGCAGAAGAGCCGCAGCCTCTTTTAGATCAGCCCATGACACAACATCAGGCATGCAGGCAGAAGCTCTCTAGGTCCCCCAGTGCAAGCCCGATGCCTACCATGGGGAAGCGGACCTTGGGTCAGAAGAGCCGGCACTTGAGGGCATCCCTAGAGAGGGCTGTGATCACGCAGCGATCCAACTTTCGTCAACAGACAGATGAGGTCCAGCTCTGGTTATATTTGTGTCTGACCCAAGTGCTTCTTTGCTGGCTACTGTGTTACAGCTAAGTGCTGTCAAGCCACCTGAATGCTGGCAGCCGGGTGGATCTGCCCCAGCCCAACTCCCCTGCTTCACAGAAAGTGTTTTGCTAATGCTCAAGGGCAGACAGACAAGCAAAGCCACCGGGTCGCGCAGAAGAGCCAAGTATTAGTTATGACAGTTGCTTCAACAACACCACTAAGCACCTGATAAGCTGCTTTAGCTTAACAGACTCCAGTTTCAGTGAAGGGACGCTTTATTTGCATGAAAGCCTGCAGCAGTTGGCACTTGTTCGTTTTGGTAGGCTGCCTCTACCACAAAGCAACAAGCCACCTACTATATCTTCCAGTTCTGCAATGAAGAAAGGTCCTGAGAAGTTCAAGACCATCACCATGCCCTGGTGCTGGCCACAGGTACCAGCATCTTCCTCTTGCAAGGCCAGGGTTGCACTTTCCTGTGTTATTTTCAAAACATACGACTCTGCTGCTCCGTTATGCCCAGACCAATGCAAGAGTTTCATCCTCACAAGGTCACACAGGGCAGAATCTACCCATTTCCCCAACTCTGCCTTGTTCCCTGCTGCTAAGCCACCAGCAGAAGACAGCCTGCTGCTGAGTGAGCATGGCTCAAGGACACCAGGGCAGCACCAGGTCAGGAGCTTCATCAGAAGTAGGGCAGACAGCTCCAGTTTTGTGCCGGTGGCTGGAGAAGCTTGGCTGGGCCAGCTCCATTCCCAGCAGCAGGCAGGTCCGCATGTTCACAGCCGTGGTCTCCTGCTCAAGGCCTCCCTGTGCCCAGCCCAGGGAAAACATCAGGGCTGGGAACTGCAGACAGGAGAAGGTTCCTGGAGAGCTTTCTGCCAGAGACACCAACTCCTCCTGCCCTACCAGCAGGAGCAGGCAGGCTGGAAAAAGCCTGGGTGAGGCAGGCAGAAGCCACGGTGTCAGCCCTCGCAGGGGACAACATGACCAGCCTCAGCTCACAGAGCTTAGGAAATCAACCCTAGTACCTGCAGCGTTCAAGCAACCAGCTTCCTGGAGGAGCCAGCTTCTGCAGCCTCTCTAGCAGAGATCCTCGCTCGGTGCAGACGCTGAACCCAAGAACCTGAGGCCAGTGGCTGGCTGGGGAGGGATTCAGCCTGGGAAAGCACCAGCCAGTGTTTTAACTCCCCTGCTGTCTGCTGGTCACTGTCTGGAGCAAATGCCGGCACAGCTACCCAAAGCTGGCATGAGTTAATGCCAACAGCCTTCAACAACCAGGGATTCATGTACAGGAGACTATTAGAAACAAGAAAAGGCGCTGGAACCCTTCACCATTCACACCTCCACCTTCAGCGGGGAATTCGTGCAGCCACACAGGGACCTGGTTTGCTGAACAAGTACCACCAAACCTTCCTAGACCCTCCTGCAGCCGGTGGTGCTGGTACAAGGTAAAAGAGGGCACCAAGGTGTTGGTGACCCTCCTCACTGTGAGCAGGGGTTCATCCCCCAATACCAAATTGAAGGCAGCAAGCACCACACCAGCACCCTCTGGATGTTGAAGGGACAAGAGCTGATGCTGGGGGAAGACAGGGCTTTTCCCCGTGAAGTCTCACAAGCTGTGCAGCAAAAATGCTGAGCGACGGCCACCAGCAGGTTTCAAATCAGAGAGGTGGCCCACTCACGAGTTACTCTGACCCTGCTCTGGGGGGTACTGAGCAGCAGGCAGCTGCCCCCAGCACCGTGCCCGAGCCACGCAGGAACATCTTCACACTGACGGGCTCCTTCGAGACACTTAGGTTCTGCAAGAATTGACAGGTTATAACCCTGGGGAAACAGAGACCAGCCTGGCACAAGCCGTTTCGCAGTCCTGCAGCCAAGGGAGCCGCCTGCTCCCCGACCCCCGGGCACCCACCAGGCCCCCATGGCACCCCCCTCCACTGCCACCCAAGGCGCTTGAGGTGCTCTCAGGGAGGGAGGAAAAGCCGGGCTCCCTGCAGGAACAAAAGCCCAGCAGCATTGCAACCCCCCTTTTATTTTGGGAGGGTTTCCCCCTTTTTTAACCAAACCCAGAGCATGCCACGCCGCTGCCTGCAGGCACCGGGCCGCCCCTCAGAGAAGGGCCCACCTGCAGGCACCGCCGGGCCCGGGCTCGGGCCCGGCCCCGCAGCTCCTCCCTCACCGCCGCCCCGGGCCGGGCCGGGCCGAGCTGGGCCTACCCCCGGGGCGCTCCCCCACACACACCGCGGTCCGCACTCACGGTGCCGGTGAAGATGTCCTCGCCCTCCGTGTCGCTGTCGGCCGCCCCCGGCGCGTCGCTGTCGCCGCCGTGGGGCTCGGGGAAGGGCGGGGGGAGGCGCTCAGCGGGGGAGGGGGAGCGGGAGCCACAGGCGCCGCCCGACGCCATGTCCGCGCTGCCGCCACCGCCGCTTCCGCCTGCGACAGCCGCGCCGGAAACCGCCGCCGCCGCCTTAACCCACCGGGCGGGGCCGGAGGAGCGGGCGGCCTCCGGATTGGGAGGTGCCTCCGCCCGCCCCGCCCCCCCGCCAGGGAGAGCCAATGAGCGCCACAGTTTTCCTCCGCTGGCAGGCGTCGCTCCGTCCCCATGGAAACGGCCACGAGCCTGGAGGGGGGCGGGGGGGGCGGGGAAGGCTTGCAGGGATGTACCATTGCGCCGGCGGAGGGGGAGCGTGCCCCCCCCCCCGGGGGCAGTGGGAGAGCCCAGGCCTGAGGGCAATGAGGGGAGAGGGGCGGGGGCCTCTGCATGGGGAGGGCGGCAAGGGCGGGTGTCCCCCAGTGGCTGGCACCCTGCGTCCCCTCAGTGCCTGGCCGGGATGGCCATGGTCCCCTCAATGCCCCAGCTGAGATGGCCATAGTCTCCTCAATGCCCCAACCAAGATGGCCATGTCCCCTCAACAACCCAACTGAGATGGCTGTGGTCCCCTCAATGATCCAACCAAGATGGCCATGGTCCCCTCAACACACCAGTCAAGATCGTCACGGTCCCATCAATGCCCCAACCAAGATGGCTATGGTCCCCTCCACTGAGGGGACCCGACTGAGACCCAATGGCCGCAACTGAGATGGCCATCAACCCCTCGATGCCCTAACCCAGATGCTGTGGCACCTTTGATGTCCCAACCAAGATGGCCACAGACCCTCCATGCCCCAGCCAAGATGGCTGTGGTCCCTTCAACGCCCCTAACATGCCACCCTCCCTGGAGTACCCGAACAGAGGTGGCCATGGTCCCCCTCAGTGCCCTGACCAAGATGGCCACAGTCCCCTCAGCACCTCAACCCAGGACAGATGCCATCCCCTCCACGCCCTGACCAGGATGGCCACCTGTTCAGCTCAAGGGTTTCTGGGAGGAGCCCAAGAGAGGCGACACTGCTGTAAACCACCTTGATCCTTCCCTCTCCCCACCTTTGATTCCTCCCCTAAACAGCCTGTAGTAAGTCTTGTGCAAGCCCCAAATGCTCTTCCCTGCATCCCAGTATGAATCCCATACCCTCCAAGACATCCCAGGATGAGCCCCATACCCTGAAGGCATCCCAGGCTGAGTCCCATACCTCCTGAGACATTCCAGGATAAGTCCCATATCCCTAAGACAGTGATTCCCTTGGTCCAGCTGCTCACTCATGGTGATGGGTCACCACCACCCCACAGTGCTGGTGGCTCTTTCGGGACAGTGCCAGGAGAAGCTGGGCAGGGCAGTAAGTAAAGCAGAGCCAAGTGAGACACCCTGGACTTTCCTCAGCTTTGGGTTAAGGGAGAAGACTCCAATGCAGATAAACCAGACAGTGTCCCTGAGCTGCTGGACACCCCTCAGTTGAATTAATTCACTGGGTGGTGCCCCAGGGAGAGGGTCTCTTTCTCCTGGCAGGAAGTAACAAGGGGGCTGCTGGGTGGTGTGGGTCCCTCGGTTGTGGGAGAGTAACCAAAAGAGATGGATTTTCCTTCTTTTGTCTCAGCTGCTTTCTGCAATGAAGCAGCAAAGTGCAGTAAAGACCTCCAACCCTTCTACGTTGGAGCATTTGGTTTTGTACGTGATTGCAACCGTGTTGCACTTTCCTCCTCCATCCCCGCCCTCTGGCTCTCAGGCAAGGAGCGCTCTTGCTAGGTCTGCGCTCTGCTCTGTTGCAAACCAAAAACATAACACGGCTTATCCTTATCTTGAAGGACTCGCTGATGTCCTCCTCTCTTCCTGTAAATCAGTGAGCAGCTGCTAGTTCCCTTCTGTCTGAAATTACCGCTAGGGTTTGTAGTGGCAAGGTCCATCCTTTTGCTTATAGGTGGGTCACCACGCAGGTATTGTCCCAGATTGCCTTGGTGGATTAAAACTATGGGTTTTCACCCTGATGACAACCTGCCAGTGTCACTCTTGAAGTGACAGAGCAGTGGATAGCTAGCGATGCATAGGGATGAACACAGCTGTACCAAAGAAGAACTTTCCAACGATAACGCGTGAGGAGCAAATGGAGAAGGCTTTGAACCTGCCTTTGGCAAACCTGATTTTGAGGGCAGAGGAAAGGCTGAGGCTGTAGGACACCAAGATGAGAAGGAGAGGCATCAGGATAACAAAGGCAGCTGCCAGAACAATCTGGAGCTCCTTCCAGCTGGACCTTGCACCCTTTTAGATGATTGACAGCCTACACCTCACCTCTAGCATGAAGAGCAGGAGTCCCCCCTAGGTCCTGCATCACATCTGTGGCATCTCTTGTCTCTGTACAGCTGTTGCTCCTCTGAAGTGTGTTTCAGAAGCTGAGATGTGAGCTGTCTTGATAAGCCGGGGAGATAAATCCCACACAACCGCTCAGCCATACCAGTCACATCCTTATTTTCTGCAAATTCTCCATGTGCATTAGTTTGACCTCTGCATGTCAGTTTAAAGGAATAGTTTCATCTGCTCTCATCTACATCAGGTTGGAGCTTGGGCACATATGATAGCTACCAGTCTGAGGATGAGACGACTTTCTGGTGCAAACCTCTTTTGAATATACACCAGGCTTTGGGTGTCAAGTTTAGACCTCTGGATGGGCATCCAGGTGCTCAGGAGCCTTAGGCACAGGTGTCCTAGGCTCAGATGTCGCACAGGGTTAGGGGAAATCCCACCATATACCCCTGGAAGCCAGGCAGGAGCCACAAAGATTTCTACAGTGAGACCAGACACTGCACCTAGGCACCCCCTCAGCCCTAGATGCAGAAGTGAGGGTCAGCTTGGGGTAGTCATGGTCAGTTAAAGTGGCTCAAGAAAGATGCTACAAGGTCATCATGACCATGCCTGCAAGCCTTTAGACTAAGTAGCCTTTGAGAGCTCAGCAGAGAGAAGAGGTGCTTTATTACCCACCCCTGTATGTTCAAGATCCCCATATCCTCCCCATGCGCACCCAGATGTGCCCTCCTGCATGCGCAGATCTTTCCTTTCTCCTCAGGGCAAACTCTGACCCCATCTTCCCCACCGCATCCATTTTCTTCCAGCCCATTCTTCTCCCTGGGGGCTCAATTCCCTTCTGTCCCCAGCCACATGGGTCCTCTGATCCCCTCTGAGCACCTTGCCTTCTCCTCCATCCCCCTTCATCCTCCTTCTGGGTCCTCTGTGCATCTCTCCCTGCTTCTCTTTCCCCTTTACTGCACACTCAGATCCCCACCATCCCCGACTAGTGGTCTCCGTGCCCAGGCAATGCCTCCAGGAGCCCTGTGCTTACAGCAGAAGCTACCCACAGGAGCCGGAGGAGCTCATTAATCACCTTTTTATTTTATTTCAAGTGCTGTACACAAAGTCACTCACCCCCAGGTGCTCCCAGCGCCCCTGTGCAGACCCCACCTTGACACCCGCTGTGATTTGGTGCTCACTGCTGCTGGGTGCGAGGCCAAAATAAGTTACCCGCCTCCCTGTGCTGTGCCCCCAGGCACCGGGGCAGGTCAGCATCAGCCCTCGAGCACCAGCCCTGCCAGTGCCCAGTTCACCCAGAGTGCCCTGCACCAGGGTAAGTGTTTGCTTCGAAACTCAAAGTCACAGCATCGGGCCCTGCCCATTCCCGGCACCACTGGCCCCGGCTCCCRTCCCCGGCTCCCAGGGCTCAGCATGGCATGGCAGCTTCTGACTGCAGCGGGGAGCACCTGCGGAGAAAGGATGAGGTTGGAGCATCAGGTTGTCACACTTGTGCTGCTGGTAGCTGCCTGGATCTGCCTGCCCAACCACCCCAGGGTGCCCTAGAGCTGCTGACTAAATTGCTGGGGGGATCCCCCCAGCTTTTTGCCCCCCACTTTGATTCATCCCATGGGGACGTGCCATCAAGGTGTGGTGAACCTGATGCAAACACAAAACCCAGTGCCAGCCGGCACAGTCCCGGGATCGCTAAAAACAGGAGCAAAGCCACAGTGGAGGTTTGGAGACTTGTGTCCTACGGGGTTCCCAGGGGGACAGAAGCAGTAAGCCCCCAATGCCATCCGCTGCATCTGAGGGATCCCTGGCAGAAGCGGGGAGCCATGCCAGGCAGTACTCACTCCATCTTGGCTTCCAGGTGGTGGACAGTCTGCTTGTCCAGGTAGCGGCAGAAGAGTGAGAGAAGGTTGCTGGGCAAGAAGAGAGGCTCCACCAGCGAGGCCTTGGGCACTTGCGACAGCTCCCGGGCGACCAGGAACACCATGTCTGTCCTGGGGGCATCAACACAGTGGGGTGAGCACCCCACTGGCCGGCAAACCCCAACCCCATCATTTGCAGAGCCCCTCACCACGTCTCGAAGTCCCTGCCGCATGGCTCCAGTGGTGTGTCGGAGGACAGCAGCCTCTCACCGTGGCTCAGCAGGGAGTAGAGCAAGGAGATCCCAAACTGCAGAGAAGCACCAGAAGGAACGTCATGGCCAGCGGCGGTGGCACTCAGGAGACACCACAGGGCTCTGCCCTCCTTGGGGCCACCTACCTGGTTCTTCAAGGCCATGGCGAGGGGGAGCTCAGGGGACTCAGGCAGAGGCCTGGTCATCTCCTGCAGGACCTCGATGAGTTTGCTGAAGGTCATCCTGCCCACCACCTCATTCAACGGGCTATAGAGCAGGGGGAGAGACTGGGCAGGGCAGAGGGGGGAGCAGGGATCTGAGACTGTTTGACCCATCACGGCCACAGCCCCATCCCAACACCTGATGGAGACGCAAGGGTCAATGTTGCACCCCACCCCAGCAGGTGGGACTGCCACCAGCACTGCTTTAACCCCTCCCGGAGACCTTTCTCCTCCTCCTCTGGGAAGGAAAGAGGCTCCTGCCTCATGTCAACCCCACCAGCTGCCTGGCCATGCGGGGACCCAGCAAGATGGGCCCCCCCATTGCCCAGAGTGCCCCCCCAGCAAGAGCAACAGGGGAAGGAGGCAGCCCGGGATGCCCCTGCCCTGGCCAGAGGTGCTCGCCTCGTCCAACACGTCCTTCTTCATGAGGAAGGGCAGGTGGTGGGTGATGGTCAGCAGGATCTTCTCCGCTTGCTCCTGGATCAGGTGGGGCAGCAGCCGGGCCGTGAGCTTCTTGCCCTTCTGCACACACAGGAGTTGCAGGAATTCATCCTCTGCCTCCCTGGGGACGAAGGCTCCATTGGCACAGATCCTGAGGGATCTGTAGCATCTCTGTCCATCCAGAAGGACCAGCATCAGCTCCAGTGGAGGACAAGGCTCGTGGGCAGGGTCAGCACAGGCCGCAGTGACACACGGAGGACAGGGTCCAACCCTTACCATCACCCAGAACTACTCATCCATGAGCCTGTGAGGACCAGGACGTGCCGCCCGCTCCCCTCTCCCCAACAGCACAAACTCACTCTTCACTGCTGCAAGCCCTGATTTTCAAGGCTCGGTAGATACACTCCACTTCTTGGCTCTTCTGCTCCTGACAGCAGGGCTGCTGCTCCTCCTGGGCCAGAGGCATCTTCCGCTGTGTCTCCTCCACTTCCAGCAGCTGCAGGAAGAGCTGGAGAAACCACATGGGGTAAGGAGGAAGCTTAGAGCATCCTCTGCCTGCC
Organism: Phoebastria nigripes; assembly: GCA_035582835.1. NCBI lineage: Eukaryota > Metazoa > Chordata > Aves > Procellariiformes > Diomedeidae > Phoebastria > Phoebastria nigripes. Next base: position 729,629 of record JAYKAV010002801.1, read on the forward strand.
AGTTATCCAGGACCTCTGCCCAGGCAGATATCCCCTCACAGAGCTCCTTGGATGAAAATCAAGTGTCTACATCATCCCATCTTGCCCCGAATCATGGCTCGCTCACCTTCTCAATCCTGTGCAGCGCCCGAAGCCGATGGCTCCCCGCAGCCTTCAGGAGGGGAGAAAGGAAGGCACAACAGTTACAGCCAGCACCAGACACCGCCGCTGGCAGAGCGCTGGGCCAGCTGCTCCCTGGGGATCAGAGGCGGCTTCAGGATACAGAGCAATCCCACGGGGAGGCCACGGCCAGCTCCGACTGCCCAGAGCCCCATCCCACCCCTCGGCAGGGGACAAGCTGCCACCATCGAGGTGGCACCCACTCCAACTGCGTGCCCCATCCCATGGCTTGGGGCAGCACCCATGCTCGGTCACAGCAGCTCCTAAAGCTCCTGCTAAAGCTGCACCAGGGCCTGGGGAAAGCTTGGAGCGGTGTCCCCGCGCATCTGGGGCACCCACCAGCCTGGCTCCCCCTCACCTACCTCCTCCACAAGGGCATGGTGCACAGCATCAATGGCCCGGCGAGGGCTGTAGCAGGTGGACACTGCGACCTGGCCCAGCGAGCCCGCGATACGCACCACTGGAAGAGAGATGGGACACTGAGACCACGTCCCACAACCCCCTGCCTGGCCCCCCGCCCCAGGCCCTCACCGGAGTCGTACGTCTCCGCTTTCTGGATGAATGGCGTGACCAGCTTGGGAGGCTCCTGCTTGTTGCGCCGGCCGAGCAGCTCCTCCTCTGCCTGTTTGCGCTCCAGCCGCTGGTAGTACGTCTGTAACGACAGGCGTAGCCAGGAGGGGAGCCACCACAAGCCTGGGCACCCTCTGGCTCCCAAAGGGATGAAGCCCCAGCCCCAAGGAGCAGGATGAGCCACTGGTGCCACCAGCAGGAGCTCACCTGGTAGTAGTAGTCATCATCCATGTTCTCACTCTGCAGCTGGATCATCTCCACCTTGACAACCCAATCTTTCTCCTTGGAGGTCATCAGCCCAGCATAAGGGTCCACTTTAGGAGACCACAGCTTCTTGGGGGAGATGCTGGCACAGGAGAAGATCGCAGCCTGCTGTGACTGCCCAGAGCTCCCCCCACCACCCCACAGCTCCCCAGGGACCCAGGACCCCCTTACCTCTGCACCTGCCCGCCTTGCTGCTGCCGCTGGGTCAGGATCCGCTGGTGCTGGGGGTGCAGCTGGGTCATGTGGCTGGGCACGCTGCAAAGGAGACCAGATGGGATCGGGGGCTGGTCAGCACCCGCACTAGAGCCATCCCTCTAGTGGGGAGGGGAGGGGAGACACCCCCCAGCTGCTTTGTGGGACCTCCTCCAGTCCCACCCGGGCACCCCGCTTGCCATCCTGCTACCTGAGGTTCAGCTGGCCGCTGGCTGAGGGACTGAAGAAGAGAGTGGGGTCCAATGAGGGAGACATGGGACCGAAGTGCATGGCGAGAGGCCGCGTCGGGCTGCTGATGTTGGGTGACACAGGCCGGAAAGAGGTCGGAGCCGTGTACTCTGCAGTCTGGAGAGGGAGAGAGAAGCGATCAAGCGTCTGAGCCTTCCCTTCCAAGGGTCCTGGAGGGGTCTGCCGGCTCCATGTTGGCTTCTGGCTCCCATCCTCGCAGGGGCCACCCTCTCCCTGCACGGAGGGGGACACCTGGGGCACCACAGCAAGGTGATACCCCCCAGGATCCTGCCACTACAGCTGAGCAAGGCAAGGGGACCCAGGTGTCACCAGGGATTGCGTGCCCCAGGTCCATCAACAGTGCCACAGCACGACACCAAGCACAACACCATGCCCAGTGCAGGTCCTGTGGGGACATCAGGACAAATAGATTTATGAAGCAACAGCCACACCGGTGGCTCCACTTTCCCTGTCGGCAAGACGCCAGAGATGGGTGCTCAGGATTAGACGGAGCTGCAAAGTCTGCCCCAGACAGCAGAGCTTTGGGGAGGCATTGTCCCCATCCCCTGCCACTCCAGGGCCACCTCAGAGGGGACACAGCAGTAGCTTGCAGCCCACTGTGTTACCTGGTTAGAAGCGAAGAGTGGAGAGGGTCTGCGAGCCAGTGTGAAGGGCCGAGGGGAGCATGGCGAGCGAGGCATCAGAGGCGACTGCTGCAGGGCAGGAGAAGGGAGGTGTCACTGGGACAAGCCTGTCCTCAAGGCTGCACCTCTGGGGAAGGGAGGGCAGAGGAAGAGGGGACGCAAGAGCCCCCCAAAACCTGTTACCTGCCGGAGAAAGCGCTGGGGGAAGGACTTGGGGGACATCAGTCTGAAGTCGGGGCGCTTGAGCCGGGGAGAACCCCCATAGCCCCTCTGCACGGGGGAGCCAAGGAAGTCAAGGGCCATGTTGGTGGATGGTGGGGGTCTCTCCAGGACCTGGAGGATGGCTTTATCCTGTGGGGAGGAGGCAGCAGGAGATTGGAACAGGGCCCAGCTGGGATCAATTTAGCTCCCCCAGCATCAAGCAGCTCACCAAAGCATTTGGTTGTTGCTCAACCAGACCATGCACCAGCCAGGCTCCCATCCTGGTGGCATCCACAGGGACACCTGGCATGGGGGTCCCGGTCCCCGCAAACTCAACAGCTTTGCCTTCAAACCCAGGCTCTGCTTAGGGTGAACACCTCTGCCCACAGCCTTGGCACCCAAGAGACAAGTCCTTGCACCTCCAGACCCACGATGAGGCTTTGGAGGTCTCCCAGTCACCCCAAATCACCTGCATGACCCTTGGCCCAGGGTACTAGGGAGCCCTTGGCTGCTCCCCAAGGGCCTGGCTGGGGGTACCCACCTCCAGCACATGGTGGGGGGGGATGCTGCCGGGGCAGGAGCCCCACACTGTGGGATCCATTGCCAGCTGGAAGACAGGGAGATGGTCAGTACGGGGAAGGAGGACAGGAGAGGGACAGGGGCCACTCAGCCTCGTCACTGGATGGGAGGGGACATTTTTACCATGTCCTCTTTGCCGAACTCTGCCCAGCAAGCACCAATCCTGCTGTCCAGCACTGCCGAGTCCTGGCTCTGCAAGCAAAGAAGAGGTTACAGGCACGTACTCAGCCCTGGCACGCTAGGTCTTCCTCCCTTGGGCAGGGACCAAACCACCCTCTGGTGCCCTCCATGGGGCAGGACCCACAGGTGTGGGGATGGAGGGGGGAGCAGCAGATCTCCACCAGCCCCTCTGCCTGCCAGCCAGGCATGGGTCCCCTCCCTCTCTGCTCACACATCACCTCCAGCGTGGGTTTGCTCTGCACGGCTCTCATCACCGCTGGGTCTCCCAGGTTGTTGGGCTCCTCGCCCGGCTCCTGGTCTTCCTCCTGTTCCTCAGTCCCCAGCTCCTCCTCCTCTTCCTCCAACTCGGAGCTGACCTGCTCGATCTCCAGCTCCATCCCACCTTCCTCCTGGGGCTCTCCCAGCTCCTCTGGCTGCTCAGCCGCTCCGGGCCCTGGTTCCTCCCCAGCCTTGGTCTCCTCTGCCACCGTTTCGGCCAGCTCAGGGCTCATCTCCGGAGGCATCAGGGGTTTTGCGGCRTCCTCCTCAGTGGAGTCTTGGTCTTGGAGGGGGGAAGCAGAGCACGTCAGGCTGGGTGAGAGCCTGGGCAGTGCCCACCGGGGTCCCTGCTCCCAACCCAGCTCCTCACCAGGCAGGAGGACACCTTCCTCACCCCCCCACCTCCATCCTCCTCACCCTGTTGGGCGCTGGCTGATCTCCCCCACCCCGGGGCTCCCCTGAGATCTTACCTAACCCAAAAGTCATCTCGTTGTACAGGTCGAGCTCTTCGTCCTCCTCAGCCATCTCCTCCAGCAGAGGCGCATCTTCCACCAGCAGGTAGTCCTCGAGGATCTGGAGTCAAAAGCAGCAGAGTCCCCGCTAAGGGAGACAGGCAGGGATGGGGTAACCCTAACCTGTCCCCAGGTGGGGGGCACCCAACCTCCCCCCCCCCCACCCCGCTGGTGGTGCCGGGCAGACTTCAGGGCTCATGGCTGCTCCGCAGCTGGAAAGGGAAGAGCGGGAGCCATGTGCACTACCAGCAAGGCCAGGACCCACTGGCTCAGAGCAGGGTAGGAGCCCACTGAAGCCTGCCGGGACCAGGGCTGCAGCCACCCAGAGGTAACGGTAGCCCCTGCCAGAGCAAGGGATGCCGGCATGGAACAGCAGCAGCGTGGCTGGCACCAAGAGACACCATTAGACTTCAGAGTGAACACCTCGCTACCAGGGCATGAACGGCACCCGAGCACAAGGCAAGGAAGGGCACCCCACCAGCACCTCCAGGACAGTGTCTTCTCCCGCACCGACCGCTCCCGGGAGAGGCAGCACCGGGGGAGGCAGCACCGGGGGAGGGGGGGGGCGTGACCCGGGGCAGCAGGAAAGGAGGCGGCCCCAGGGACGACCCAGCATGCCAGGGCGGAGCAGGGCGGGCACTCACAACCGGCTCGCCACCCTCCGCCATGCCGTGGCACCGCCCGCCCGCGTCCCTCTACGGGGCCGGGCTGCCCCCGCCACCGCCTTTTACGGACCGCCGCCGCCGCTCCGGCGGCACCGCGCCGCCACGCATGCGCTTGCCGTACAGCATGGCGGCGCCCAGCTGCGCCCCGCACCTGCGCAGTCTCTTCGCACCGCCCCTCGGCTAGGCCCCGCCCACGCAGCCGGGGCGGCCGGTGGTGCCTGGAGCAGGGATGCGGATGGAGCTGGGCGGGAAGAGGGTGAGGTTTAATGACCCCACCCGCGAAAGGGCGTGTAAAACTGCAAACACCTGTGTCGTTCAGGGCACAGAAAACCCCAGTCCAGCTTTTTCCACTGCTCTCGTCGCTCCCTGCCAGCGACGGCGTTTTCCAAACCGATGCCCCTGTGAGCAGTCATAGAAAACCAGCAGGGCGCGGGCGGTCTGGCTGGAAGCGCGCCTCGGAGGTTTACGGCAGTAGATTTGAAAGCACGGGGGAGCAAAACTAAGGCGAAGAAGCTGTAAATCTCTGCGTCCCACGAAGCGCAGCAGGCTGCCCTTGTCCCCCGGAACACTGGGAGCACCTCAGTTGTGTCAGACCTCACCCACTTCTTAAATATTTCTCTCTGCTAATAAAAGCAGAAGCGCCCTAAAAAAAGGAAGATTTGGCTGTTTGAATCAAACTAGCGTGGCCTTTTAGAAACATCACATGGAAGAAACTCGTGGTTCAGCTTCTCTTCACTGGGAAAGTCTGCCGGGTGTTGCTGGTTATGGCAGAGTCATCTCCAGGGATTCCCATCCCAACAGGGAGAGCCTAGGTGTCAGCACGGAGAAAGGATCCGTGTCCTGCAATCAGCTATTTGTGTAATTAATCCTCCCCGAGCCAAGGGGATCACTCACCTGGGCAGAGCCAGGCTAGCCTGCAGGTCAGGCTCCGAGGCAGTTACCCCTGATGCCAGTCCAGCTGCCGACACAGCAGTTAGCGTTTATTTCTGTGAGAGCCCTGAGATCCCTGATAAGGCTCTGGTGGCAGCTGTATCCCATTATCTCACAGTGAAAACACTCAACGGCAGCTGTGTGGCTGCTGGCACTGCTCACCAGGCAGCCAGCAAACCAAGCAAGAGCTCGGCTCAGAGCTGGTCCAGCGGGGATTGATAATGAGTATTTCCAGTTTTTTTCTTTGCTCAGTCTCTACTGATTTACCTGCTGCCTTTGGGTGGGGGATGTTCTCCATGCGTGCTTTATTGATTTAAAGATAGGTCTTTAAATGGGATGTACTAAGATGGCAAGTCTTAAAGGGGCTCAGTGTTAGAGGAGCTCCATGATACTGCTGTCTTCTTCCCACTAGTAGTGACTTTCCTTTCTTTTCTCTTTTTTTTTTTTAAACTTTTTAATCCTTATGCAGCTAGATGGAAGACAATATACTTCTGCTTCCCAGTCTGAAAGAGGGACTCTAAAGATAAGCAGTACGTGACCTGTAGGACCCAGAAGCCCACAAGCTCCTAGGTGCACAAAATATCTATGTGCTCATTAATACTGGTTCATTTTCCTTTTTTAACCTTGGTTTTCTTAATGCTGCTATTCAAAGCTGCCCGTACTTCTCTAAGCAGTACCTGTAGTGTTATAGAGCCGCTCGGAGGTGTACCTAGCCTAGCTGCACTATGGTGCTCATAGTTTTTCTGGCGGAGGCACCAGAAAATCCAGCTCTTTGACCTTTGGGTTCTTGTGTTTGATGTCGGGGAGTCTGTGCTGTGCTCGAATGGCAGACTCAATCCATCCCGCAGCCACTGGACTGAGACGCTGACACACAGGCTTCGAAAGAAAGCAATCCGAGCTTCAGAAAGGAAGGCAGCCGGGCTGCACCAGTATCAGCTGGTGGCATAATACCGCCCTGGCTGCAAAATCCTACGCGAGAGGTGGTTTTTACCCCCCTTCTGGTGAGGGGCAGGAGCTGGGTGAACATGTTGTAGCCACTGCTCCATGACCTGCTCCCGGCGGGGTTTCTTGACCTCAGGCATCCAGCTCAAGGCCTGGGGGAGTGGCGGCTGGGGCCCGGTACCACTTCACACCTTTAATGCCTCCATCCCTGAGGTGAAGGCCAAGGGTGGGGCAGGCCCCGGGGCGGGGCAGGACGGGCGTGGGGCACAGCCACAGCAGCAGCCCCACCCGCGGCCGGGGTGGCTCCGGCTGGGGTGGCGCCGGGCAGAGCCGCGGGCGGGAACCGGGGCGGCTCCGGGTCCGCTAAGCCGCGGGCGGTGCCTCAGCCTGAAGCGAAAGCGAAAGCAATGCTGCCAGCAGGCGGGCGGGCTCGCACAACCTCTCAGCTCCCTCTCTGCCTGGAGACTGATGACCCATGGGCACTTCCGCACCGCGATTGGCCGCGCGCGGCAGGGGCTATAAAAGGCGGCGGGCGAGCGGGGCGGGCTAGTCTGGGAGTGGAGAAGAGCGGGAGCGGTCATGGAGCTGGTGCGGAGGATGGGGTTCCTGGTGCTGATCGCGCTGGTCGGCCTGGGGGAGGCGGATGGTGAGTGCCCGGGGCGGCGTGAAGGCCCCTGCTGGGGGCGAGAGGTGCTGCGAGGGGCCTGGTACGGTGGGGAGCAAGTGCTGTGAGGGGCCCAGAACTGGGGAGGGGGGCGGTGAGGGCCCTGTTAGGAGTGTGAGGTGCGAGGGGGGGAGGTGCTGTGAGGGCACCGGTTACCATGCCCGGGTGGGTGGGCACTGGCTTTTCTGAGGCGGTGCCCGCTGCAGCCCTGCTTCTCACTGCCCCCTTACCCCCCTCTCCAGAGGCACCGAAGGTGGAGGTGTACTCCCGCAAACGTGTCACAGACGGAGAGGAAAACACCCTCAACTGCTTCGTGAGTGGTTTCCACCCTCCGAAGATCGACATCTCCCTCCTCAAGAACGGGGAGCCCATGAGTGATGTGAAGTACGCGGACATGTCCTTCAACGACAAGTGGTATTTCCAGCGCCTGGTGTACGTGCCGTTCACCCCCAAGAAGGGCGACGTCTACGCTTGCAGGGTGGCCCATTCCGCCTTCAGAGAGCCACAGTCGTTCCAATGGGGTATTGTGTGCCTTCCTCTTCAAGCTTTGCTGCCGTTCGTGTGCAGAAGCCAGAGCTCATTAATTTATAGCCCAGTGTCTCTGTTTCCCTTCTCAGGAAACACGGTGCTATAATGGGGTGGATTTTGGAGGTCTTGTGCTATAGATGGAAAATTAACTTGGTTTCAGCTGGGCTGCTGAAAAGGCTGTGTATACGTACCCGTGAAAGAGTTCGTTAGTAGCAGAGAGGGAAGACTTGCTTTGGCGTTATCTGTAGGTATTTGGCTTATGCTGTGTCTGACGACTCTTAGTGGAGCRCTCAGATCTCTTTCTAGGTGAACTTGCCTAGAAAGAGATGGGTCATGCAGTGATTTTTGGCTTTATATTTGGTGAATATAAAGAAGGATGCAGTGGTGGGGACTGATCGTGGTGACCCAGCCTGCTGCAGCAAGCAGACAGCCAGGCAAGGGCAGCTCTCTGGTTACTGCACTGGGGCTGTTTCCAGCAGGGGTGGGCTTGTCGCGATGGGCGAGAGGGGGTGCTGTTTGCCCCGAAGCCTAACGCTCTCCCCTTTCTTGCAGATGCAGACTTCTAAGCTGTGCCTGGGATAATCCTGGTGAGTTAAGCTGATGCTCCATGCTGTGCTGATAAGGGGAACGTGGACTGCTTTCTGTAGGGGGAAGTCTGTAGCTTGCAGAGTTCAGGAACAAAAGCAACCACCAAAAAAACCCCCATATCTATAGCGTTGCCGCTGATTGGGAGCGGGGCTGTTCCCACACCCTTTCTACCCACTATTTTGGCCAGTTCTCAGCCATACCTTGCCTACAAGAGTCTCCTTTGCTCAAAAGAAAGGAGCCCCTTGGAACAAAACTTCTGCAAGTCTGCCAGATATCGTTCAGAGTTGTCACGTGTCCTCTAGTGCTTCTCCAGACCCTGTGGTGTGCTGTCTTTTGTCTGGTGAGGAAGCTGCCATACCTGGAAATCCCCGTGACTTGGGGGAGGGCAGGCTGGTTAACCCTGCAGCAGGCAGTGTGTCGGCTCGGTAATATGGGATTTATGAGGCACAGATCAGTGCCTTGCTGCCAGACCAGGAGCAGTCTTGCTTCACCGGTGTMTCACGGCCTGAGTGCTCCGGGTTCTTCAAACTATATCTGGGCATAACTGATCTGGATTTAGCAATCGGGTAAATGCTAGTTTAACCCTTGAAAGGGAAAAGAAAGCTAAAGATACATGGCCTAGCTGACGTAGTTGCAATCCTGGTTGAAATGCCTTAGTTACATACCCTGGTAGAGGCTGGATAATTATTAACTGTGGCCAGGACAAGCTCTGGCAAGACCTCACTTGAAATGCCCTCCACATTGGACCAGAAAAATGTTATCAATGGCTTTTAGACAGACAGAATCATGAGTCAAACTTTGTAAATCAGAAAAACTCTCTTGGGCATTTCTTCTTGGGAAGATGTAGACGGGTCCAAGTCCTTTACTTGTCGCTGTCTAATGCTGCTCTCCCTCTAAAGCTCCCCAGCCCTTCCTTGCTATAGAGCAGCAAAGGCTAGGAGGGTTGTTAGGTTTCCAGGGACAGGAGAAAATGGAGGTCAGATGACCATCTTTCTAGTGGGGGACAACAGAAGAAGATATGCTCTTAATTTGCAGCAGAAAAGCTGAGGTGTGATATTGGGGGCTGGGGAAAGGCTCAAAAGATCCCCCAGAGCCAAAAATGGTTGGATTGGAAGGATATTTGGAAGGGATGCCGTAAGTGCTTAAGTGTTTGCTTCTAACTGCTGCTTGAGATGGGATGCTGAGGTAAAGGGACCTGTGATTTGATACAGTACAGACATTTCTAGGTAACGGAGCTCTGAAAAATTATATACAGCCACTCTTCTGGTTTGTCACTTGCTTTTGGGCAGCGGGGATGGAAACCTGGCCTGAGGGCAGGGTCTGGAGTGTGCTGTGCCCACGTAGCAGCGTGGCGAGCAGCAGCTTTGGTGGGACGTCAGTGTGAAGGTCACCAATGGTGAGGGATGCCAAGCTTGGTTGGAGGTGGGACATTGGTGACTTTGCTACAGTCTGGAGTCTCTGATTCTGCAGTTGGAGTTCCCTTGTGGAAAAAACTTGTTTTCCTAAAATAATTACAGTTGAAGGTGTGAACAGAGTGACTGACATCAATCTCCTTTCTCCCGTGCAGGTCTGAAGAATTCTGCCTTGCAAGTCAAAATCGTGAGCTTCTGTCCTTTCTTCACATCTCACTTGTGGATACAATGAAAAGCAATCAAATCATCTTCGTTGCAGAATTCCTTCTTCAATAAAGCTTGTCATTAAAATATGATTTATCCAAAGCAGTATGCAAGCCAGGCTTTTTTTTTTGAGCACATAGCTATAAATGTCCACATTGCTGATTAAAAAACAATTGTAGCTCTTCAGTGCTCTGAATTGTACAGGATTTTTATCTAAATAAATTTGAAAGACTTCAGTGGAGTCCTTAAAACGTTTCTTCAGAGTCTTAGACAACCCAAACTGATTTCATGAGCTCAGATGGCTGCTGGGTTGCGGGTGGATCTGGAGGGTAGTGGCGCCATGCTGAGGTGCACTTTTTTTATCCTGCTGAGAAGGTGCAGGAACACTTTTCCATCAAAAAAAAGAAGTATTAAAGGTTTATCTGGTTTATGTAGGACCTGCCTGGCCACAGGCTCCTGAGTTGCTCTGAAGGGGTGACACAAGGTTTAAAAAAAAAAGGGACAAAGTGGCCTCAGGGACACTGGGTCTGATCTTAAAGCTGGGTGAGAGAAAAGGGAGCGGATGGGCAGGATGTGGTGTCCACTTCAAGGGGGAGAGCTCCAGCTGGTGCTTCTTGGGGGTGTGTGGTGTAGAACTGGGCTGAGGGGAAGCAGATGTGTGTGTCAGTGACTTTCATTTCTGGTTTTCTCTTCTGCAAGCGGCTGACCCCACAGAGAAGCCCTGTTGGGGGCCGCTCTTCTGCCACACCTCGGGCGTTCATGGCACTACATGAAAATGGTACTACTTGGTAGAATCCGGCAGCCTGCTTCTATTTTAGGAAGAAGTCAGTACAATTGCTTGGTGACTGTTGGATCAAGGAGGATCTCATCAGTGCAGATCTCATGTATGTGAACAAGGATTCCTGGCAACCCAGTGGGTGTGATCTATTGCAGGTCTGTTCTTGGGTGTATTAAGATTTGCTGTGACTGGTGTCACAGAACACCAACTCAAGATTTTGAGGGATCTTGGCTTGTTTCATAGCTTTTTTCCATTAAAAACACATTTTCTGTGATGTACAAGAACAATAATAACTGTCCCGTGCAAACTTCTGGCTTTGCTTGAAAAGACATTTACCTCGAAGGCAAATTCTTTGCTACAAGTGAGTTTGCTGGTGTGAAGGGACCAGTTACAGGGACTTTGCACTCACCAGAGGAGCATTCAAACGAGGAGAAGTGGGGATGTCACAGCTGGATGGTCATGCAAAGCGCTCATCACCTAGCTTGTGACCCAGCATGGGACAGCAGGACTCACCGGAGCCACCACACAGCTCAGCCTGCAATGCCAGCCATGCTCTGGAGACCAGCCAGGGACTGCACCAGCCCCAGCAGTGGTCCTTCTGTGGTAAAAGATGGTCTGGGAGGGAGGAAAAGGTTTGGGCTTCTCCTCCAGAGACCAGAGCAGGGCAGCATAGCCTGCTGTGAGAGCCCAAGGTGGCTCGACTCATGGACCATGTTCTGGCTTCCTCACGGAGAGCCACCAAAGTGCCTACCACCACCTCAGCTTCACCTTTACTATCCTCAAGAGCATCACAGAGTAATGGCTGGGTGCATCACACAAACAGGAAAACCTCATCCTAATTAGGACATGAGTGGAGTCAACTGCAGAAGCTGAAGACGCTGTGGCACAGGCAACGTTAGACAACCACATCTCCAAAGGAAACTTAGATAAACATCTTCCTGCACCAGGGAAGTCTTTGCCCTGATTGCATCTGTGGTCTTACTTAGGAAATACTTTGACAGCTTAAACAAAAATCCCCCCTCTGGGGGAGAATGATGCATGCCAATCCCAGAGGCTGGCTAATTTTGATTAACATTTGACTTTCGGTACCATATCTAGAACAACCTTCTGTGTTTTATCCTTGGGGTCCAGCTTGGGGAGGGTCCAAAGTCATCCGAGATGTAGCTGCACTGCTGCTGCTGGCTTTTCAGCAAAAGTTCCCAGGAGATGGAGTTGTTAAGGGATATCTTGGCAAGTTTGAAGCATGAGACAAGCCTCATTTGTGCTTTATGAAATACAAGCAATTTTGCTGCCAGCAAACTATTTCCTGAGACAACCAAATATGAGTGTTTTTAGAACAACTTCTAGGAGAACAACTTAGGAGAACTTTTTTGAAGACCAACTTCTTCAATGTCACATCTCTTTGGAGTTCTTAAAGCTTCACCAGTTCCTGCATGGTAGGGAGAAAAGCTGAAGGAATGGGGTGCAAGAGGAGGGGAAAATCATTCAAGACACACAGCTGAATACAGATGTCCTCCGAGAAAAGTGGAACCAAGCAAAAGAGATGCTGCTGCACACCCAGTCCCGGCTCTGTCACCACAGCTCCAGCTCTGTGGGAATGAGTTTGCCATCCGACCCTTCTCCAGCAAGCAAACCACAGCAAGCTAGCAAGCAACCACAGCAAGCTGGGTAAAGGTGAATATCCACAGTGTGTTTTTGCTGAAATGTTCATGTGGTGTCTGCAAGAGGAAGGCTGCACAGCCCCAGGCCAGCCCTGGCTGCTTGATACAGGCTGGCCCATTTCAGCTCAACTAAACCAGGCTTACCCTCACCACACAGCAGTTACACTGTGGCCTAACACCTCTCCTTACCTTTTTCTCCTTTAATTTGACAGTGTTACCAAGACCTTCACGGAAAGGTGCGTGCAAGCAGAAGTAATTCTTCAGCTTGTGTAAAAACTTGATGAGAAATGAGTAAGAATCAAAGACCAGGGGTTTCTGCATCACTTTTCAGTACTGCTGACACCTAACTTGACTGTTTGGGGCATATTCAGCTTTGCTTAGGTATGTGCACTAGGACATCTTTCTCCTGGGACATGCAGAAAAATCTGAGCGTGGAGACTAGGTTGAGCCCTCACGTGGCTCTGTCTCACCTGTGTGTCCTGCTGGGCTGGACTTGCCCCATTTGGTGATCACAAACTGCCTGGCAGGATGGTTTGTTCCCTCTGCAGCACAAAGCACGTGCTGTCTGAAGGGGATGGGGTCTGGCGGGCAGCTCCAGGCTCTGATCCAGCAGACAGCATGGGAGGACACAAAATCCAGGCAAGGAGACGCTGTCTTCTTCTCACTACCTCCTCTTTTGCCACCACCTACAGAGAACATGAATATAGAGCATCCCCAGGGGAGCTCATTCCCCCCATGGGATGGGAAGAAGTCGGGACTGGGCAGTGAAGGAGGCCACAGTGTGAAGGCTTTTGCCTCACCTTTCTGCAGAAGCTGGAAGAGATTCAGAAGATGGTGCAGAGTGACAGCAGGAGTGGAAGCACCGAGGCTGTCGGATGCTGCTCGGCTCTGCGCTGCCTTCTCTTGGGTATGTCAGCCACAGACACTGCCTCCACTGTGCTCTCAGCTTGTCCCGTCCCCTTTCCAGGGGTGACACAAGTTGGTCAGAGCCATGGAGGGTTTCCAGAGGAGATTGAGCATCAACAGGCCCCGGACACCAGTGTTCAAATCCCGCGGCAGCCAGGGCAGCCCCACTCCTGGCCGTGCTGCGTGTAGGTGTGGGTCACCCGCAGCCATTTTGGGGCGCTCAGCCGAATGCGGACAGGCACGGGGAGGTGGCAGCGGGGGCCGGGAGCCCTCGTGAGGGGCAATTTGAAACCTGTACGGCTTCACTTGCCGGTGCCTGAACGACTCGGGGGGGGCGGCCAGCTCTGGAAACGGCCACCGCCCCTCGGGGCACCGCGCCTCTCCTCGGCGCTCACTGCCCTTCAGGTCCCCGCCGCCGCCCCTCAGTGTCTTCCCGCCGCCGCTGCCCCTCAGAGCTCTCCCCCCGCCCCGCCCCGCCCCGCCGCCCCTCAGCGTCCTCCTGCCGCTGCCCCTCAGGTTCCCACCACCGCCCCTCAGGGTCTTCCCGCCCCGCCGTCCCTCCTCAGGGCTCCTCCCGCCGCCGCCGCCCGCTTCCCACCGCGATGTTCCAGGGCCAGCGCGCCTGGTTCTCGCAGAGCGTCAGCCCGGGCCCACGGGAGCTGTGGGGTGAGGGGTCGCGGCGGTGCTCTGGGGATGAGCCATGGGGGCACGGAGCTGACACACGCCCTCGGTGGGGCACAGCAGTGGGGGCACAGCCCTGTCACCCCTCAGTGGGGCAGAGCAATGGCAGCATGGCCCCATCACATCTCAGGGGGACAGAGCAATGGCAGCACAGCCCTGTCACCCCTCAGTGGGGTGGGGCAGAGCAGTAGGGGCACAGCCCTGTCACCCCTCAGTGGGGCAGAGCAGTGGTGCCATGGCCCTCTCACCCCTTAGAGGGGGGGCAGAGCAGGGCTGAGCCCCCCATGGCAGAGCAGAGCAAAGCATGGGTTTGGCAGGTCCCCCCACTGCTGGGGCAGCCCCACACTGAGGAAAAGTCCAGAAGAGCCCTCAATGGGGCAGTGGGAGACCCACAGCAATGGGGGGCCCATCACAGCTCCCCACTTCAGGGCCCAGCCCTGTGGCCCCACAACCAGCCCGGGCAGCTGTTCCCATCCTGGGCCACCCTGAGGTGGGGATATGTTGGGGCGTCCACCTTCCTCCTCGCCTCCTCTTCCCCCCACAGCGGCCGGTGGCGGGGCACTCGCCAAACAGCGGGACGCCGACTACCTCTTCAGCAGCGATGCCGCCCACCCGGACACCTGCAGGTGGGCTGTCCCCCCCTGGCTGTCCCCCCCCCGTGTCACCCCCATGCTGGCAGGACCCTCCTTGCTTGGGAGATGCCTGCAGCCCTGTTTCACGCTCACGTTGAGCCCTCTCCACACGATGTCTGTAGAGAGCAAAAGATCAATGAAGGCATAGATAATGGTTTTAATGTATTTAATGTAAAGTATTTAATGGATGCCGACATCCTTTAAAAGTCAGGGTGGTGTTTTTAAAGTGCCTGGTGCAGGTCTGCTGGGGTTTTACTGCTTAGTGGGGTCTGAAAACTCACACCCATGCTAAACTGTAGCTAGACAAAAGCTGCAGAAACCATCCATGTGTTAGGCTGGCTTAATTCCAATGTAAATTAAACTAATTGCGCTGGTTTTCTTGCTACCTTTGAATTGATCTACTGGAAAACTAAAATAGAGGTGACACCATCCCCAAGGAACCAGGTGCAAAAAAAGCCAGCCCAAGTTAACTCTGAAAGGAAGTGTGGGGGTAAAAATGGCTGGAAAAGGGCTGAATGGCTATTTTCCTTCTGCTTGCTTAATACAAAAAATCAGAGAGCTCACAAGTATAAGGAAAGGCTATTCAGGGTCTTCCTCCAGTGAGTGAATATTTATATATATTCAATATCATGTAAATATATTTATGTGAAAGGGAACTGCAATGTTTTCTCACAATGCTCTGCAGCAGGCTTTGCTAGGCTGGACTAAGCAGCTTCTTTTAATACACGATTGCTTAAAACTGGCTTAGATTTTTGTAATCCTTCAGCCACCCGCTCCAGCTGCGGGAGGGGAATCCCGAGAAACCCAGAGTAATGACCTTCCTTCTGCCACAGCATCCTGCCAGACTGGCTTGTTCCCCCAGGGGAATTATATATAATTATATATATATTCAATGTATATATTCAGATTATTTCTTGGGAAAAATGTAATCATTATCCATACCCTCAAACCTGGCAAACAATGGCAAACAATATTTAATTCCCCTCTAAGGAGGATGGTGAGTGCTTGAGCATCCTCCACCCACCCTTCCTCGCTCAGCTGTAGTGCTGCCGCTGTTTGGGGACCACACCATGAGACTGGGCAGGGACCAGTGGGGTTAAGAATAAATAAATAAAAATCACATTTTTTCCCCCCTCCCCAAAGAACCAGTATCATCTCAAGATCAGAGTGTAGAACAGTGCCCTTTACTCCCTAAAAATACACGTTTACCTGGTCCCCAGTGTCCTTCCTCCAGGCTGCTGTCAGGAGGTGCCGGCAGCTGGGACCGTAATGGGACATTGCTGGTAGAGTCTCATAGTTAGAAAATTACAGAAAATTAGGTGCTTTTGGCAAAAATATCAGAGCAGGTCAGTTTTAATGACAATATCCCTTCAAACTTTTTTGTTTGGGGTTTTTTTCAGGCTTACCTTTTGAAATCAGCTGTCTTTTTCTCTTCCAGAATACATGAGAGCCTCGATTACTTGGAGGGCAGAGCTACGGTCTTTCACTCCCATTACCTCTCCGCATGGGCAAACACTGGCGTGGGAGCGAAGCTGTCGGTGGTTCTGGGCCACTTTGTCCTGCCACCCGCCTGCCTGCAAGAAGGTCGGGGGAAAAAAACCCATCAGGGTTTGGCTCCCCTGGGGGTTCCCCCATGAGCGCAGCCTTTCGGGGGTGCAAACAAGAACCTCCAGGTACTTCTGCTGTAGGTGGAGGGAATTTCCTTCTGCTGGGAGTGATTCTTCCTCCCCAGAGACAGAGGAACTAATGCTCCATCTTTTATATTGCATTAGTGAGCAGCGCTGTGCAGTGAGCTCCTGCCAGGGCTCCCAACGGCATTCGCTAGCACCTGTGAGAAGTAGGGGCTTGCACAGGCAGCGACTGCCGCACAGTCTTGTTATTTGCTGGTCTCACAATCATTTATTTTTTGTTCATGGCAGAAATCAGAAGGAAAATCGGTAGTTTTATTTGGGAGCAGGTGGATGATTCCCTTGCAGAACAGGTAAGATGAGAAATTTATACTACAGGAGGTGTAGCTTAAAAAAAGTATCAGTTGTATCAACTTAAGGGACTGTGGGTTTCATCCCAGACCTGCAACCCAAATACGGGATCAAATCTTCTTGTGCTTGCTGTGCTGTGTCCCTCCCAGTGTGACATCCCAGGGGGGACAGCACTGGAGTGCGGGACCCGCAGGAGGGATTTTCTCCCTCACCCAGACAGACGTCCGGTTTCCCCAGCACATTCTTCTGGGGCTGCCAATCGCCGAGATCTGAGTTCAGCCCTTTCGCGCGGCATTTTCCTTCCCCGTGTAGCTCCGAGACACTGCCCGCTCTCTTCTCAAAGCAACTTCTCAGTACTTTTGAAGCAAAAACGTGATTAGATTTAAAATTGTATTCGAAATTATGCTTGAAATCACAAGTCCTAAAAATGCCGCTCTATCGGACCATGTCTCTAGTGTTCTGCAGGGTACCCAGGGCACAATTTTAACTCAACTCTGCATTGATACTTGCAGCCCAACGAAAATCTGACTGACGAACCGGAGGCAGCGAGAAAAGGCTGTGAGGAAGAAGTGGAGGAGGATGTGCTAGACCTGGCTGAAAGGTATTTTCCTGCCCTCGGCAGTTGGATTTGGACACGCCTCCAAATTTCAAGAGATCCCCAACGCATAGGAAATAACGCACATACTTTTTCCCCCCCCCAATACAGCAGCGAAGAAGAAACAGGCTCCAGAGCTCCTGCCCAGGGGGAATTTCCATACCGTGCTCTCCAGGAATACCCGATGAATAACATGGTGACAGGTAACATTCGGCGTCGGTAGATTTTTAAGGAGTGGAAAATATGCCTGAAAATGACTGTGGATGAAGCAGGGCCCCCCCGTGGGCTCCTCRCTTCCTCCCGGTACTTACAGCAGCGGAAACGCTGAGGGTGCAACTGGAATTGCTCCCTTCCCCACCGTGCTTTGCATTTTCCATTGTCCTTGTTTCTTCGGAGAAGAGAGCAGCTCCCCCGGTGAGACCCRCACTTTCCCTTCGTAGGCTATGCCTCTGCTCGCGACATGAAGAAATACATCGGAGAGCTCCGTGATTTCATTCCCGGCACCTCGGGCTATGCGGCATATTGGATTCAGAACGAAATTAACATTTACTCTGACGTGAAGACTAAAATGAAGAGAAAATTGTAAGTAACAGGTGGCTGTTCACATCAAAAACTTCACTGCCAGAGAGCTATCGGTCGTGTTTGGAAATTCAGTCCTGTAGTTAGACGCTGGGACGCCTCCTTGCTCGCTCTCTTCTGCAGATCGATGGTTATTCTACCTGTCAGTCTGTGTTCTCCCTGTGTTTTAGTTAAATAGCAAGAGATTGGTGGTATCGAGCTGCAAATTCTGAGTTAAATCTCTGTAGAACTTAGAGGATTTATAAATTATCCCTGCTTGGCTTATCCTGACTGCAGCTCAGCGTGTTCAATGTAGATTTAAATACCTGGCTACATTTACTGTAAACATTTTCTTCTTTAAATAACTACTTAAAACAAATTCCACAGCAAACTTAAATATAGACATTTCTCCCCAAAACACAAATCCTTTGTCTTCTTATTTGTACCGGGGGATTCAAGACGTGGCTGCGAACAGTAGTTTTCCTTGGAGGGACACACTGAGGTCTCCTTGCAGGGAGAGGGGAGAAGTCACCCCACAGCACAGCTGCACCCACCCGTGGTACACGCTCACTGGTGGGACCCAGTGCTATCACGGGGCTGGCAGGATAGGCAGGGGCTGGCCCGGGATCTCCTGGGCATGCGGGGAGCTCCTTGGGTTTGCGGAGGTTTTGAGTGCAGGGCTCCACACTTCCCCT
Source organism: Phoebastria nigripes (assembly GCA_035582835.1). NCBI lineage: Eukaryota > Metazoa > Chordata > Aves > Procellariiformes > Diomedeidae > Phoebastria > Phoebastria nigripes. The sequence goes on from JAYKAV010002801.1 coordinate 747,855, forward strand.
AAGTGAAACCCACACYGTGCTGGAGCCGGTCACACAGGCAGGGAGGAGAAACCCAGGGACCCTCGCCCGGCCGGGGGTGCCCAGGAGCACTGCCTGCCCTTGTCAAGGGTGCCCTGCCCACAGGTCATGGTGCTGGATGATGACAACAGCAAAGGCTGAGACCTGTAGGTCTCCTCTGCCTCCAAGCAGAGCCTATGCATAGCAGGACAAGAGTTTTGGGGGGCAGGACAGCACCCTGGGGAAATCTTGCTGGGGGAAGKACAGCACAAGCCTCACCAGGGCCTGTCTCCACAGGGGAGCTTCCACCCCCAGAGAGAGAGCTCTGCTCAGCCCAGTTCACTCCCCTCGTACAAAAGAAAACCAGTGACAAGACTTTCTCCTTTCATTTAAGCACTTAGAAGTGACCAACGTGGTTATAAAAAGCAACTTTTATTCTGGCACAGTATGACCCCTGAGAGTTACCCGCTCGGAGGAGGCACAGGCAAACCCGGGAGGCGCCRAGGGTGAGGAGCTCTGGCAAGCTCTGAGGAGTCACCATGGTTGTCGTCTCCTGGCTGCGTACCGCAGGAGAGCCTGTAAAATAACAGCTTTGCACCTCACACCCCAAACAGCCAGGGAAGAACCCAAAAAGATGCCGGCAAACATGAAGGTGTTGAGTCCTCCTCACCCTCTGAAGCCTCAGACACCTGTATTTGGGACACGGCACCCTGAGGAACCAGCCCTCCCTCCTCATCCCTGGGGACGCRGGCTTCCAAAGACCAGGCAGGCTGAGATGGTTTCCCCACATTTATTGGAAAAGTGACATACAGCAACCGACTCAGAGCGCTCCTCGGGGCGTTTTGAAGTTCATCCCCACCGTGGGCTGCGTCACCTGCAGGTTGGACAAGCTGCCGAAGTCCTGGAAAACAGCATGGGATTGGGATCGGTGTATGCCCGCTATCTGCGCCCAACCCCGCCGAGGGTGGAGGCAGATTCCTCCTGGGAGGAGCTGGAAGCGTGAACGCACTGTGGTGGCACAAAGGGTGGATTCACGTCTCCAGAAAGAAGGGGAGACAACCACCCTGCTGTGGAGATCAGCTCATTGGTGGGAGGAATCTGGTCTTTTTATGGGCGAACCCACATTCACCTCCACCCAGCAAGAGCTGACAAGGAGGCCCTTGGGTCAGCACCCTAGGGTGCTGCGGGAGGAGGGGAGGGCAAGGAGCACACCCACCCTGCTAGCGGGGTCCCGGGCAAAGCCAGCCTGCCTCTCCCCTCCCAAGAGTGTGCGGGAACTAACCCGCCTGCAGGTCCAAGGGCGGAGGGATGCCCACCATGTGCCCAGAGCGCTGAAGCCTTCAGCCGACACCATCAAGCCCCTCAGGGCAGCRGGATCGCTGCTGGGGACACGCCACCAGCCTGGCAGGGTTACCCCGGGCAGGGGGACAGCTGGGGCCACTCACCAGGAGCTTCAGCATTTCCTTGGTGTCCGGGTCCACTTCGATGATCTCCTGGTCGAGGGCAGAGACCTGGGGACGGAGGAGAGACAGACGCAGTTTGACAAGGCCCGACAACCACATCCCTGCTGCCAGTGGGGCGTCCCCACACATCCACTCCGGTCCTGTCCCACCGCAAACAAGATCTCGCTGCCCATCATGGGGAAGGACTCCAGCAACAGAATGAGCCAGGAGGACCCCAATGGAGTCCAGCTCTCCTGCCAAAACACCGCAAGAGGCCACCCCGCAGCAGAGAGGTCCCACGCAGGGAGAAGAGCCTTTTATGGCAAGTCTTTGGAAACCCGAGGCCTAACCAGCTCCACGCCAACGCTGCCGAGAGGAGCTGGGGTCAGGTCCACAACTGCACCGGTCCTGGTGGTCACCACCGACGCTTGCGCTTGTCCTGTGATGCGAGTCCCCAAGGCCAGAGCCCAACCACCGCGGTGCCAGACAGCAATGCCAAGTGACCACCTGGGCTGTCCCACCCCCAGGACCTGAGGTCTCCTGCTCTTTAAGCCCAGAGCAACCTCCTCCAACCCTCTCTGTACCCCAAACCTTGATCTCTGCACACTTCCTTCCCCAAGAGGCTACATCACACCAGTATTTTTGTAAGAAACCGTGAATAACACGGGTTCAGCTAACGTTGCATCGACAGCTACAGCATGGACGCTCCTTCCCTGCTCGGGGTCCCTCCAGGGGTGACCTCTCCCACCAGCACCACCTCATCCTGCCTTCGAAAGGCAGCTGGAAGGCCACTATGTGCAACACACGGACAGTCGCCCCAGCCGGTTCCTCCAAGCCTCCAACACCAGCTGTGCAGGTCAGGACTGTGCTGACACCTGAAATCTGGGGCATTGAGGCACCTGTGAGAGGATCTGCATGGAGCTGCCGGTGTTTCACGCATCATTTCTAGCTGTCAGGACTGAGGGAGTCAAACTGAGCCCTGGTCTCTTGTGAGGAGCTGCGTCACCTCACCTTGGGCTACGAAACCAAGGCAGCAAAGCAGGGGGGTACTCCCAAGGCAGATCTCCAGGTGGGGGGGACAGCACCAGCCCACCTTACCACACTGCTGCGGCTCCTGTGACATCCTACCATCGTACCTGTTCTTCTCACATCATCACTAAAATAACCTTCCACGTAACCAAACCCCAGCACCGATGATTTAGGACAGCAGAGGTAACAGAACCGAGCGTTTTTGTGCAGCACAGAAGCCAGCAGCTCTACCAGAAGCCAACTAGGGAGATCTGGAAGAGGGGCGAGAAGCGCCGTCTCTGAAGGCTACAGGGTTTGGGAGGGACGGGATYGAACCCACCGAACACGGGAAATGCTTTTGGAGCTCCTCTCCCTGCACTACCAATGACCGAGTCACGGGTGAGACCTCAACCCCTTGCGAATGCAGGTTCAAGGGGTTTCACCAATCTCCTCTCTTCAGCGACATCTGCTGTACAGCCGGTTTTAAGCCACTCTGAAATACCCTCCTGCATCCCATCAAGTTATACTTTTCCTTATTTTAAGTTAGGAAGTCAAGGAGGGATATCATCTGCTGACCAGCAGCAGAGCCGAAACGCAAGAAGTCAACTGCTCCTTCCACCCCAAGCAGTGGTTTTTGAGGGAGCGCCCTGATCTGAGGCCAAAATCCGCCTCAGCCCTCTTCCACCCAAACCCTCCTCAGCTCCTCCTGGCTGAGGTTTTCGTTTAAAGAAATTTGGGGCCGCTAATGGAGAAGACACTTTGAGGCAGGACAGACAGACGCCAAAGCAGGCACTCGAGCGCAGGCAGAGCCTCACCTCGGGGACGTAGTTGTCCCTCCTCTCCCTCTCCTCCTCCTGCAGTTTGATGGAGATGCCTCGGACGGGTCCCCTCTGAATACGCTTCATCAGGTGGGTGACATACCTGCGGGACACACAGGACCATCCAGGACTTCCTGACGCTCCCAGAGCCCGTGTCTCCCTTCTCCACCCTCACACTCCCAAAATCGCACCAGGCTGAGGAGACAGAGCCCCCGCCGGAAACCCCAGCGTTGTCCCACCGCCTCCGAGGCACGTCAGGGATGGAGGAGTGTCCGACAGCAACAGGGTTTGGGAGGGAGGGGACGGACCCCCCCAAACACGGGAAAGCTTTCGGCGTTGCTCTCCCTGCACTATCGATGACCAGGCCACGGGCGAGACCGCGATCACTTTCGAATGCAGGTTGCGGCAGGAATTCCCACCCGTGTCCAAACACCACGCACCGAACCGCGCGGCTCCCCCCCGCCCCTCACCCCGCGATCTTGTTGCGCAGCTTCTTGCTGGGGATGATGGCGATCTCCTCGCACACCCGCTTGTTGGTGTGGAAGTCGTTCCCCAGGCGGGTGTAGTACTTCTCGATGATCACCCGGGCGGCCTTCTTCACCGTCTTCGTTCGGACGCGTCCCTGGGCGGGGGGGGAAACAGCGGTCAGGCCCCGCCGGACCCCCGCGGCAAGCCGGGCCCGGCTTCCCCCGGCCCGCGGCCCCTCAGCAACGCGCCTCACCCCAGCCCCGGTCCCCCCTCCCCGCCCCTCCCCGCTCCCCGGAGCCGCTCAGCGCCCCGGGCGGAGCGGTCCCGACGGCGGATGGCGGCGGATGGCGGCGGCGGGCGCGCCCGGGACGCACCATGTCGGCGGCGGCCGCGGAAAGAGAGCAAAGGATGCCGGGAGGCGCGCGGGGCCGCCGGGAGCCCGCGGCCCCCACAGCGCCCCTCCGCGGCTCGGAGGGCGCCTGCAGCGACGGGGCGGGGCGGGGCTCGGCTCCGAGGGGGAATCGGCTCCTTGCGGGGCGGAGCTCGGGGGCCCCGCGCGCTCCCCCGGGTCCTAGCGCCCGGTGGCACCGCGTCCCGCACTGCCGCAGGGCGCTGCGGGTGGGGTCGGTGCCCGGGCTGCAGGGCCTGGCTGGGAGCCCCAGGGGCCGGATCCAGCGCCGGCCCCGGGCTGCAAAGTCCTCAGCACCACTCTGCTCCCCTGGGTTGGGCTGCAGCAGCCCCAGCACAGCCAAGGAGGCAGTTCTGGGGGAGCAGGTGCCAGTCCCACAGAGGCTGTGATGGAGGAGGATACAAAGCACCCACAAAGTCACACCACCCATGAGAGGGGGTCTGGCCCCACAGGAGCATCACCCAGCCCCAAAATATGAGGGGTGGCCACCCCAGGGTGGTTGCAGAGTTACTCACTGCAGGAGATGGAAGGGGGGCATGAGGAAGGAGCCAGGGCCCCCAAGGGTGGCCACTGTAGGCAGCCCCATTGCACCCAGGTCATGCTCAGCCCCCTGAAACCCTGCAGGCAGGGCCCCTGGAGCCCATCTCCCCTGTCAAACAGCCCAGCAGAGTGTCACCCCTCCACCAAGGAGGGTGGGAATGCACACAGGGGGTGGGACATTCCAATTAACCTCTTAACTTACTGCTGCAAGTAGGGGAGCTCCAGCTGGAGCCCAGCTGCTTCTGCCCAGCACTCCCAAGGCACCTGCTGAAGGAGCCTTCGGTAACTAGTATCTAAAAAACACATCTCCCAGGTGAGAGTTCCCCTCCAGCATCCCCTCCCCATATGTTCCCCACCATGCCAGGCTGAGGCTCAGCTTCTCCCAGCTGTTTCAACACTGAGAGCCAAGGATGAGAGACACTGCAGCCCTCCAAGTTGTAGAGATCTCACACAAGGCACACAAGCAAGGAGCACGAGAGGGGTTTTTTTGCTGCAACGTGTTTATTATGTGCCAAAAACTACACCACAGCTTACTCCACGCATCTGCAGGAGAGTGCAGTCTTGCCTGCATATACTACAATGAGGTAGAGACTTCACACACAGCTTCACGAAACCCCACAAAGAGCAGCTGGGATATGCAACAATGCAACATCAGCTCAGCAGGAGAAAAAAAAAAAAAGAGGGAGAAATTATGACACTGGTTCTTTGGCACACAGCTTCCAATAGAGGGGAAAGTAAAAAAAAATAATAATAAAGTTCTCAAATCCCAGCAGCAGCGTTTCAGTCAACTGCACCATTACTCCATACGTTTCGTAAAGGAAAGGAAAAGTACTTGTCCCCTCTAAGAGAAAGGGCTCCTATGAACCTTCATCTGTCCACCGAAACGCAGCCCTTTTTTAGCTAGTTACAAAAGAAAAGTTAAGTCCTGTGACTTTGTGTGATTAAAAACCTCTATCAACCCCCCTTAAGTGCAACTTAAAAAAGTGCAACAAACTATTTAAAACTATATACAGCAGCTCAGAGATCATTTATCCGGTCCAGTTTCAAATCCAAAAAAAGCCCGTCCTGTTCTGTTGCAAACCCCTCGATTTACAACTTTCCACCAGCAGCCCCCAGACACAAATTGCAATAATGTTAAAAGCTGCCAGGAAAGAAAAAAATCTCTCGTTTCAAACGACTTAAAAACTGTTTAAGAGTGTAAAAAGGAACTGGTAAAAACCCTCGAGCGTAAAATATGAAATATGATTTGGTTTAAATGAAGAGCAAAGTCTCCTTGTTGTTACAGTAAAAAACACCAGCTGAACATTCAGTTTATGCCGTTCAGATGGGGGTTAAATGAATGGAAAGGCACTGTATGGCAACTGCAAAAAAATGGAGCCAATGAGACCTGCATTATTACCATCAGTATTGCAAGGAATGTAAAAAAGCGCCTTTAATAAATAAAAAACCTAGGTGAAGGCATCTGCATAAACACCTTCTCAACACGTGGCCCTTTTTTTTTTTTGCTTCTCATCAGCAAACTAGGAACCAAAGTCTGGGAACTGCAGAATCACTTGAGGGGCGCTCCCCCCCCCTCAAAAAACCCCAAACAAAACCCAACAAAATTCACTGTGCATTAGTGCAGAAACAAAAAGACCAGCAAGTGCAAACGTGAATGTAAGATTTTTTTTTCCCCATTAGTCCTCAGGAAGCGCGTTCCCAGCCTGGGTCTGGCACCAGCAGGCACGCTCGTGCGCTCTCCACTTGGCAGGTTAACAAAAGGACTTTCTCCTGCGCCTGCGGCAGCCCCCGAGCCTTGGCGGCCTCTTTAGCTGGAGTCTCTGTTCTTCTGGTTGCGCATCAGTGGGCGGTGGTGACGCAGGACCTCCATGGAGTGCTGCCAGTGCCAGCAGGAGCGACAGAAGTACTTGAAGCAGATCTGTGGGGAGAGCAGAGGGGCAACGCTGTGGGGCAGGGGTTTCAAGGCAAGACAAATGGACACTGGCCCGCCGGGGAAGTGGCATCCTCCCCTCCCCGGTTTTGCAGCCCACAAGCCCACACCAGCACAGCAGATCTTTGAAGCRGAGGGAGGGAATTCCAGCAATGCTGCCGGAGGGTGTGTTGTGGGTGTTGTGCTGAGCTTCCAGCATGGCCCCTTTTAAAAAGGTCTGAAAAAAAAAAAAATCATGATCTGGGCACTGGCTAGAAGAAGCCTCCTGGGGGCACTTGCAGGCAGGGGCTGTGGCACCTCTACCCAACACTTAAGCAGGGACAGGGGCAGCAGCCGGGCTCTGCCAAGCGCTCGCTGCACTCCCACTGCCATCTCTCCCAGTGGAGCCGAGCGTGCTGCTGCTCATCTCCCATCTAGACTCTGCAGGAAGCTGCCAGACCCTGGCTGAGCTCCTTTGCCCACAGTGAACAGAGGTCAGCCAGAGTCCCCTACATTTCAGGCAGCCCCAGGACCGACCGCAGTGTGATGGCACTCCAACTTCTGGTTTGTCATGGCTCACAGAGCAGCAGCTTCCCCTCAGGGTCAGCCCGCTGCACACTGCAGGCCCTGGCACTCTGGCACAGCACCAGTGGAACTGTGGCATCCCTGGCTCRAGGCAGGGTGGAAAGCTGCCTTTGCCTCCCAGTCAGCACTGGATCTGCCCCTCAGGAGGGCTGCGCCTCCTCCAAAACAAGGGCCCACCTGGGGCTCTTGTGTGAACACTTCATCCTCCCCACTCAGCAAGGGACAACAGGCATCCCCAGACACTAAAGCRAACACTGCTGCAAGCAGCAGAGCCTGCTCCTCCTTGAGGAATCCCCCTGAGTGCGACAGCCAGGAGCCGAGCACAGCCAGCAGGGGAAAGCCTTACCTGATCTCTGCAGAAGAAAGGGCCAGGCTGGGCACTGCAGACTTGGCACATAGAGTCCTCCAGGTACGGGTCAATCTGAACCTGCAGGAGAACCAGGCAGTGGGCATGGAGCAGTGCTGGGGGCAACTGCCCACTCCCTGGGCAGCCCCAGCAGCACCAACCCACCATCCTGGGTACCCCAAATCCATCACCAGCACCCCTTATAGCAGGCAGAGCAGCAGTTCACCACCCCCCTCTGCTTCCACAGGGATACAGGGCAGGCTATGCAGATCATGGTGCTCCCAGCAGTACCACCCATCACACAGAGATTCAACTCCCCAGGCTGGCCCATCAGCTCCACTCACCTTTTTAGTAAACTTGGTAGTTTTGATTTCCACAAACGCAGCAGTCACTGCCTTCAGATAGCTGCGCTGGTTGTTAAAGGTGACACGGCCAGACCCTGGAACAAGCCAGACCACAAGTGTTAGACTGACCCAGCACCTATGGCAGGAACTAGCGAAGGCTGAGGGAGCTGCTGCGAGCACCACCCCTTCCCCCAGCACAGTTCAGCCACGGGCAGGGAAGCTGCTTTTGGAGGGAGACCACAGCCAAGGCCTTGTGGCTCTGCCTGCCTCCTTCCCCAGGCAGTAACAAAAGCACAGCAGGCAGCTGGGAGCAGAAAGGCTTTTCCACAGACACCTCCAGGCTGGTTAAGATGTGAGCTTACAGGCAGCAGTGCTCCCAGGAAGACCGACAGCTGGGCAGACAGAGGGAGGCTGCCAGGGCACTGCTGAGGGCAGCGCAGCAGCAGGCTCCACACTGCATTTTGTGGCTTTATTGCCAGTCAGCAGCGTTCCTGCACCACTTGTTTCCAGCCAAGTTTTGTTAAGCTCCAGGAAAATGTATCTGTGCTTAGCTACAAGTTTCTTTTCTCGGTGTAAGGGGAGCTTTGGCTGTTACAAGACAGTCCTGCATGCCAGCAGATTGCTAAAGCTCAGCTCACCACTGACAGCCATAGTGCAAAGTGTTACCCAGAATCCATCTACTCCTCTCCTGTAGCATCACACAGGACACAGGCTGGAGGGTGTGGATCTGATTCTGGGTTATGCTGTGTACAGGGATTGCAGCTGCGCTCAGAGGCATCCTTCCTTTAAGAGGGTCAATTCAATCCCCTAGTGGGACACCCTGAAAGCCCTCTGAGAGGGTGAATTCAATCCCCTAGTGGGACCCCCTGAGAGCCCTCTGGGCAACAGCTTTCTCTGTTGACCCACATCAGCTGGTCTCAAAAGGCAGCTCCTCATAACTACAGTCAGACCCTGATTCCTCACAGTACATGCCTCCATCTCTACCCGAGATGATCCAGCACAAGGCACACACAGTGGTCTTCCCTTGAGGGGCCTTCTGCTAAGCCAGGGGCAGCAGTCAAGCAAGCCTGGGGCAGCATCTTGGCACAGGAGATGCTTCAATCAACACAAACAAAATTAGGGTACAGTTTAGTTACCAAAATTGAGTTCACATTGCTGTAACTCTAAGACAACTTCAAGGGTGGAAGTGCCAGTCTACTGTTGGGAGCCAGAGATCTCACCTACTTGAGGGAGCGACATGGGCTCTGCATGAAGCCACAGGAGGTTTTAAGGTCATGCTTTAAGACTTCACAGTGCCTCACGGGGCAGCTTGGTGTGCAAGACTTCATCCATGGTCATACAGGAACTAAGAATTTAGACTTAAAGTCTCACACTTCCACTCCCAACCCCTTGGGACTGTCCCCCCAATGCCACTTCAGTGGTAAAGCACTGCAGCACCACAGTCCTAAACCCAGGCCTTGGGCACCAAGCCTTGACCAGAAAAGCCTGAAAGCTGTCCAAGGACAGTGACAAGCAGCAGACAGCTCTGCACTACCAAACTCTGACATTGTTCCTGCCTGGCAACAAGCAGGAGATTCATGACTTGCTGCAGCCTGAGCCTGGAAAGCTGGACCTCATGCTCAAGCCATAAGGTTTTTCTACACAGACTAGTAACCTCAGTGCTGTCCCCTGTCCCATGAGGCCACCAGGGAGGTACACAGGACTCTGCTGTGACATGTTTCAGCTCCTGTGACATGAGTGGCAAATGCTCCATTCCCCTTTGGGAGGCTGTCTCAGCAGGGCACAGGGACAGTGCTACTCCCTGGATTACTACAGCAGCTGCAGAGATCATGGTTCAGGGCAGCAGCTCTCCTCATGAGCTGAGCACCAGACTTGCTGCCTGCAGCAGTTTGTGGTTTCAGCCTCATCAGAAGAGGGGAGCACTGTCCAAGAGTCACACTCATCCCCAGCACCTCTCTGACCCTAGGAAGGCTGATGCCCTGAGGTGGACATAGCATCCTCCAGCAGACCCAGTCAAGAGACTCAGGGAAGCCTCTCCACTTGTGCTACTGGCTGCTTTGGAAGCCCAAAGCAACAGCATCCTGAAGGGGATCCAAACAGGACAGTGGGGACAGGATGCTGCCCATAAGTGCTGGTTCAACCAAGCTGCCCACAGCCCTGCCCTGCTCCTGCTGCCTAACAGCTGGCTCCTCCCCAGCAGGAAGGGCCAGCAGCCAGTGGGTCTGAGTTTGCCCTGACAGGCAGCAGGAGCCAAGGTAAGACCAACAGCCATCTCTGCTCTGGGGATGGAAGAGCAGCTGAAGCAGCATCTAATGACCATTAACAGCACTGAACAAGAGCAGAAAACCTTTCAGCAATGCTTAAAGAGATACTGAAAACCAAGTTGCTCTGGAATGATCTAGGACCTTCCAGTTCCCAGGCATGTCAGCTCTGCCAGCCCTCCCCAAGGTGCCCTGGGCAGTCTTCTCCATTGAGGGACCAAGCAAGGGGCACTCCTGCAGCCTCCTCAAGAAAGCATGCTGTGGGTGACTACTGATCCTGGTGGGATCACCACTTACCGATGGGATACTTGTGCTTGTCCGTGTCGATGCCAGCGTAGACCACCCCTCCAAACAGGTCATACATGACAGCTGCCAGGGCCTCTGCGTTCAGCATCCCGTGCAGAGCCCCCACAAACACTGTCTTGCTGGGATCAAGCCGCTGTGATGGACTGCGCACAAAGTTGCTGTCTGCCAGCACCCATGGGATCACCTGCACCTGAAACCACACGCAAGCAGGTCGGTTGGCCAAGGGCCTGCAAAGCCACAGGCTGTGCTGCTCTACAGTGCCCTCGGCTGACAGCAGAAGCCACCCCAGATCCTCAGACTTTATCCCTGACTTGCAAATGCCCCTTTGTTATTGCTGCTCAGGGCCCACATTCAGGGCGCTACAGCTCTGGAACTCCAGCCTTGCTCCAGACACCTCAGGAGAGCCCACAAGGCCTCCTGTTCCCTCAAGGGAACAAAAACCAACTGCCACACTGCTCTGCTTCCAGCCAAACTGGAATCCAAAACACTGGTCTGTCAGGGCTGGCAGCCAGGAAACAATCCATGCACGAGTGGATTTTACCTACTGCCTGCACCTATGTTTACAGCCCAGTCAGATGCCTCTCTGCACAGAAGCCTGTTGTTGGAGGAGATCAGTGAAACAACCCACCCACTGCCAATTTCAACAGGAGTTTCCATCTGCTAGACAGCTGATATAGGACTCCGAAGAGGAAAAACTTCTGCCAGAGCTAAATCACCAAGCATGAAAGTGCTGCCAATAGCCAGACACCGGAAGAGCTGTCTGGAGTGCAATTAGTTTGTGCCTGTCTAGATAAGAGCTGAATCTCAATTCTTTAACTCCACAAACTTGTACAGCTGTACCTGATATATACCTAAGGTCCCCCTTCACTGGAAGGCCAACCTGAGCCTCTGGCAGCCTCAGCACCTCCACCTCCAGAGCACAGGTCAGCCAGCCAAGGCTGCACTGGGGAGCAGCTGCAGTTACAGCTGTGCATCCAAAATATCTGCCTGTGGTGAGCATGAAAGCCATTTGTTCTGCACGCAGACAAGATCTAATAAAGCACCAAAGGGATCAAAGTCTGTCTCTGCAAGCAAAGGTACACTGAACAAAGCATAAAGCAGTAAAATCCCTGTTCCTGTGCTCCTTTCCAGGTAACTGAAGCTGCTTGGCTTCATGAAGTCAGGGTCTCCCACAGAGGAGCTCCAGGTCACAATTCCTGACACAAGCTGTTGCGGAGGACACAAACAATGATCAACACTTCCCTCCTTGCCTGTGTCCAGCCCTACCGCAGGAATGCATCAATTAAAGATGGCCAAGAGCCAGTTTGACTTCTGCTGCTCTCCTTCAGCCCTGCTTTCCTGGAGCAGACTAACAGTGTGCATCCCCTTGTCTCCAAGGATCTCATCAGCATCCCCTGCTGTCATCTGTAGGGCTGCTCTCATGGGTCTGCTCACCTCTTTGCAGCGCATCCTGCGGCTGGACATCTTGAAGTAGTATTCACTGAGCCCATCAGGGCTCAGCAGGTCCTGGGAGCACGCCTGGAGCAGAGCACGCACAGATTTCTCTGACTCAAACACCAGGTAGACATATCCTTTAGAGGTGAAGGGAAAGAGAGTTGTTAGAACTGTAGCAGAGGAGAAACAGATCATCCCAGTTTGCAGACACCCTCAAAATCACTCTCAGATGCCACCTAAAGTATCTGCACTGCATACCCCTTGCTGTCCCCAACCCCTTCTAGGGGAGGGCAGCAATTTGCAGCACCTGCCCCAGCAGACTCTACATATGAAATCCACCTGTGAAGCACAGAGCCTGGCCAAGATGGGCAAGAGCACAACTCAGCATGGCACAAGGGGGTAGGTTGCCCATGTCCAGTGCCATGTGGGCCACTGTCCTCCACACACAAAGCCACATCTGGACATGACAAGTGGGCACCACCAGCCTGGCCATGGTGTGGTCTGTAGGGAAACAGACTTTGCTTCACATTTAGGATGTCTTGGCCCAGAAATATAAGTTCACAGCTTTAAAAAAATCACTTCCATCAATGCCAGCACTCTACCTCACATTGCTCTGGGGACTGAACGAGGCCATTAGGCACCACCGAGCCTACAAACCAGTTGCTCCTTATGCTGTAACTCGTTACTGCTTACACAACACATCAGCCCAGCTACTTCAGACAGGATTATGCCCCAGGCACTGCTCAGCTCACCAGTCCCCACAGCCTGCCAGCTTGCTGCGAACGCACATTTGGATTCACTGCATGCACTTTATGCTAAGGGTGTGCATGCTTTGGGTGCTCACACTGGCAGTGGGGACTAGTGGCTATCACCCAGAGCAAGACAGCCCCACATGGGACTCCAGAAACACCAGAGGGTTTCCCACCACCCCAGGTTTCTGCCCAGCCCTGCTAGGGATGGGTGGGGACACCAGGTTCAAGGTGACAGTGCTGTGCAACCCTGGTGCTGACCCAAGTGAGAGTGGGACATTTACCCTAGGGTGCTCTGTACCATCCAGTCACCAGCATGCAGCTGTACCATCCCAGCATCCGTGCTGTAACATAGCATGGGAAAAAAGTAACCCTACCGTGTCGCTATTACCTTTAGGCATATTACCTTTGGGAGGGCAGCGTGGGTGTTTGCCATCCTTACCAGGCCACTCCACACTCAGTGAGCCAAAAACACGAAAGGTGTTGATCAGTCCAGCTACAGACAGAAGGAGAGAAGTCAGCGTCCCTCAAAAAAGCTCCATCCTACACCCTCCTAATGTCAAAACCCAAGGCCTCAGTGCAGGGCCAGGGGCTGCTCACCTTCCGTAATGTCCCACGGGACTCCTCCCAGGAACACTTTGCAGGAGTAGACGGGGTTCTTGTAGTTTCGGGGAGGCAGCTGCCCGCTCCAGGTGCAGGTTGCTTCATTCACAGCTTGGACAAGCACAAGCAACGCTCAGTACAGGACCACTTACTTCCCATTCTCCCATAGGTCTCCAAGCAAATCCCCATATTCCACAACTATAGGTTCAGCAGAGCTGCAGCAGCAACAGGCAGCTGCCCAGACAGCCTGCCTGTTTTTCTGCCGGCAGGCAGACCCACAGTCAGGCTTGCACATGGAGAAAGGTCTGATCTGCTGCAAACTCATGTCCAGCCACATCATCTGCATAGAGGCCACCTGCATACCCTCCCAGAAGCACAGGACCATTACTATGCACTGAAGCCTGCTGAGATCCACCATCCAACTTACCCGCTGCTTGCCTATGAAGCCTAGCTTCTCTTTCAATACTGAAGGGGTCTTCTGGAGAGTCCAGGAGATCCCAGGAAGGCCATGCAGATGCTCCAGGCCATCTTTTTGATGCACTGGCTGGGGAGGAAGTTACTGCGGCCAGGGCAGCTTGATCTTGATCCAGCCGGGACCCCACTCCCATCTTTAGGGGGTCTCTTGACACCCCACTGAGGGGCAGGAAGGGCAGAGGCGGGGAGATGCGAAGGCTTGACTGCAAGAGAAAGTCCACATTAAAACCCAGCTTCCAAGTAAGAGCACATAATACTGGAGGCTATGCATCATGCTGGGGCCCTGCCCTCACCCACAGCAGAAGGGGCTCTTGGCGATCTCTTGTACTCCTGAGACCCTCTGAGGTCTGGCAGAAGCAGGAAAGCAGCCACCTCACCTGTCCCAGCAGCCTAATGGGACCACAGTTTCCCTGGGAAAGGCCTCTCCCTGCAGCCATTTCCCACTGAACCCACGCCAAATTATCAGCAGTGGGGATCATTAAGCAGGAGACACCTTGCAGACCACAAAGCCAACAGCTACCCCCTGCCTGCACAGCCTCAAGGACAGCTGCCACCCCCAGGGAGCACCAACCACCCCAGGAGGAGCCTCATGTTTTGCTTCAGGCCCTGCCTACAGCAGGCAGGGCTTGCTGGCAGCACCCACAAGCTCTGCAGGCAGCCAGCTGGCTGGCTCTTGCCCTCCACAGACCAGCTCCCAGGCCTGCCCGATCAGGGTGTGGGCTCAGCTGGCTGCAGACCCAACTGCTCACAGGTTTAACATGCCTCTCCTAGGGTGGAAGGAGTAAAAGCACAGATTAATAAAACAGCAGGGATGCGAGACACTGTGCAGCTTAGAGTGCCAGCCGCTCTGCAGATCTAGCCGTGCACTGCTGTGGCACAGCCGCCCACGCCAAGGCCATGGTGGGGAAGACCTGACCTTCACAAACAAGGGCAGCACAAAGCCCTGCCACCCCACACCACCTGCCATCAGAGCCCAGTGTGCTGCAGCTGCTTACAGCACCCCTGCTTGAGGTCCTTATTCTCCAGGGTGGATCACAGGAGAATCAACTCCACATCAAGCCAACTGTGTCCTTCACACTCACCCCAACATGGGGGTCAAGGCCACAGCCATGCCATGGCAGAGCCAGGAGCAGCTCAGCCTGGCTTTAGCCTCAGGTCCTGAGGATGAGCCATGCAGGAGCACCCACAGAGCTGGCTGGAGACAGGCTGTCCTGCTGGCACCCAGAGCTGCTGCTCACACTGCAACACAGACCCAGCGGCACAGACTGGGTCAGCAAGACAGACACTCGCCTCACTCGCTGGCTTCCAAATTTAGCTATGCTTTAGGGAACAGGAGCAGGCTAGACCCAGTTTGCTCTACAGCAACAGTCCTAAGATGGAGAAGTGCAGTCAAACGGGAAGGGCAATGAAAGGCAGGGACAGGAGCTCCTGAGAAGCCCAGGCTGGAGCCTGGAGGCAGCTGTGCTGATCGACCACCTCCCTGTTGGGATCAGGGCACAAACACCCTCCTGCCACACACCAGCTCAAGCATTCAGACCCCTCTGGGAGCTACTTTAACCCTAATGGGCTGCAAGCACAAAGCCAAAAGGCCAAAATATTATTTAGAAGAAAAAAAAAAGGATACTGCTAGTCTGTGCTGAAGGACTGCATGAGCAKCCCTTTTTCCAAACCCTGGGCTGCAGAACCTCACTGTGTGAGGTGTGGGCATGACAGCTCCCTCCAGCACTCCCTTCCCTTCCTGAGCAGGCAGGGCTGTGGCTTGCAGCACCCCCCAGCTCTCCTGTGCTCCCCAGAAATGCAGCAAAACACCAGGAACCCCACAGAGTGGGTGCAAGACCCAAACTTACAATCAAGTCTGAGAGGTGGTCAGAGCCAGAGCTGAACCCGCTGGTGTCTGAGTCCGAAGGGCTGCTGGAGCGGGAGTCCAGGAGGGACCGGGAGTCCAGGCGGGCATTCCTCAGCGTTGGCGTGGAAAACTTTTCTGGCAGGTCCGAACCAATGGGGTCTAGAGGCAGGAAACCCAGTGGGGGCTTCCCCAGGACATTCCCGAGAGGGTTACTCAGCATGCTGAGAACTGCAACAGACAAAGAGCCCATCAGTGCTGCAGCATGACGCACCTCCTTCCCTCCCAGCTCTTGTGGCAGAGGCCCAGGAGGGTACTGGGCTCCCATCAGCCCACAAACAGCTTGTCTGGGAGGTGGCACGTCTGGCAGGTACCAACCCTCTGCACCGCTCTAGAAAGGCTGTGTGCTCTTTGCCAGCAGTTGTAGTACTGTACCACACAGCTGGAGGCAATGGCAGCAGCCTGGTGTGGCTGACAGACAAGAGCGTGAGTTACCCTCCCAAGCTGAGATCAGCCAGGAGATCCCACTTCATCTGGGAGCAGAATCTGAGACCCCACATCCTGGTTATGGACCTCATACAGGTGCTTCAGACAGGCCCCTCCGCCCAGTCCGTGCTGTTACACTGGCATTTCTTGTTGCTTGTGCTGGAGCAAGCTGGGACCCAGAGGGGGCAGCTACCCACGCAGTTTTAGTGATGGGGGCACAGACTGGGCCCACAGCCAGTGTTTGCTGCACACACCAATGGCCAGGCTGAGAGGAGCAAGGCCTGGCCCATTAGCAGGCATTTGCAGGCTCGGAGGTGGGATGCTGCACACATCAGCCCCAACAGGAGCTGGCTATGGGCAGCCAGCAATGTGCCAGTCTGGCCTGCTGACAAAGGAGACGCTTCACAGTCAGTGGTGAGCACYGTCCCCAGTACACGTTCACAACAAGCCTGTCTGGTCAGGCCTTTGCCCGAGAGCCGACAGACGAGTTATGAGCCAGACTGTTTCCCTCGCACAGCAGCAGGTTTTCCTCCCACTGAGGAGAATCGAGGCAAGCAAATTCCTCCCTACAAACAGAGCCACCCCCCCAAGCAGAGCATCAGGCCACCGAAGGGGTCATGAAAGTCCTGTCCTGCTCTGTGGGTCAGCAGCATGGGGTCAGCTGCCACCCAGAAGAGGGAATGCAGGGCAGGCTCGGCCTTGCGGGATCCCACAGGGGCACAACACCAGCCAGCTCTATTCAAAAGGAGCAAGTCTCAGCAAGCTGAATGTGTCCCCAAACCAAATGAAAAAAGCAAAAGCATTCAGAAATGGTTTTAATTATTCAGAGGCTGCAAAACAAGGCAGCTTGCCCTGAAGCTTTCAGTTTTCAGCAAAGCAGGTTTGGGATCCACTTGGTATCCTCCAGCCCCACCTGATCTCAACCAGCTAGGACCGCAAGGTTTTTCACCCAGATTTTCAGTAGCTCTTGTGCAGAAGAGGATTAATAATCCAAAATACTGCTCAAACCAGGTGAGTAAAAAATGCCATCATGCTCAAGTGCACTACGGTCTGACACCAGTACCAACTTGGTGCCAATGCCAGAGAAAGCTGCCGAGTGTACCCAAAGCGAGATGCTGGGATATACCTGTCCCAAGCCACATTACCCAGTGGCATAGCTGCCAGGAGCTGGCATCTCTAGCCTCACACTACAGTGAGAAACTCAAAACACTAACAGAAACCCCAGACAGGTACAGGTGGGTCCTTTACTTGAAGCATCTACCTCATCCCAAGGCAGAGCTGGTCTGCAGGAGCCCTCAGCAACAGTCACAGCATCTTCCCACATCTGCAGAGCCTTATCCCTGCAAGTTTCCCCAACCGAGGTGCGGACTCATTTCGGCTGTGGCACAGCACTATGAACTCATCTCTGACTGCGCTTGGAAAGGGACCTCCTGCCCCTTGAATATCTGCTTGGCTCTCCCTGACAGCAGCACCTGTGCTTACACCCAACCCCACAGCCACAGAAAAACCTCACTGACCCAGAAGTACTTACCCTGGGCAGAGCTCAAGGAGCAGCAGCAGCCCTGCTAGCTGCTGTGGGTAACGAGGGAAAGCTACTGCAGACAGCTCGAGCCGGGGAGGAGACTGCTCCCTCCTAGTCACAGCACAGAGCAGGGCAGAGCATCTCCCAGCCCAGGCAAGCCGCACTACGCTGGTTTGCYGACTTCTCTGAAGCCACGTGATGTGTTTAAAAATACAGCCAGTGTATTGTTCAATGGAGACAGCTGAATTTGTTAAACAGGCTCAAAAATCTGATTAGTCACTAAACAGTACAAGAGTCAAAGCAAAGCAGCTGATCCCATGGCCCAAGCCTCACTGCCAACAAACGCTCCAGCGCCAATGCCCTCCTCAGCCATCAAGCACGGTGGGTTTGTAATGCCAGGCAGCGAGCAGCCCTGTGCTGACCCTGTGTGCGCAGCGTTCCTAGAGACCTGGAGCAGCAAATGCCACGCAGATTGCTACTAGGCAATGCTGTCCTGCACCTCATCTCCTGCTTATCGGAGGAGGGCCAGAACTCAATTTGGGATGCAGCAGCAAGGGTTCAGGGACTCATCACAAGCTCCCAAAGGCATTACAGGGTTCAACTGCTCTGCCCCATTTATTTCACCCTCATCTCTGCCACCGCTCTGGCTTGCTACAGCCACTGCTTACACATTTGCTCCCAGGATTGCTTAGCTCTCATCACATCTAGAAAACCAGTAAGCAAGTATGAGTGCATTCAAGTAGCAGGATTACTGGCCTTTAAAGGGATCTACTGTCTGGACATCCAAGTTTCAGCACCTACCACCAAGCAAAATCCTGCCAGCTACAACTGACCCACTCCTAACCTCGTGTCCTCGAAGTGCTGACATCCTCCTGTTAACGCAGATGGATTTCATCCACTCCAGAAGCTTTGACAGGTCTGCACAGGCAGCACTCGGTTACATGCTCTGCAGGCTACACTGAGCTCGTGGGAGACCCCTCATCACCCCAGTGGGTCTGGCTCAGCTTCGCTTGCTACCTACAGCCACTCACAGGGGCATCAGGAGGAAAAGCCATGAGCCACACTTGGTGTTTCTTCCTTTTACTTGCTTAGCAATCAGGTTGTGTCCCCTGAAGCCTGCCTTTGCAGGTAGCCTAGGAAACATCAGCGTAAGAGACCAGATCTTATTTCTCACCCCCCCAACCTGAAGGCTTCCTGCTCTAACGCACTGAACCCTCTCCTGGGGATGGGGCACAAGAGCCAGCTGCCCACCTAAAAAAGCCCTCAAGTCATTGGGGCCACTCAGTAAAGTCACAGTTCTTCCAGGGAAGTTGGCCTTGTCTCCCCTCCCAAGCTGACAGCTTGCAGAAGAGAAAAAACATTTCCAATGCACATGCAAGATGCAACAGCAATTTCTGGTGTCAAGAGCATCCCTGAAGATCCTGAAGTGAAGCAGCAAACATCAGGTAACTACTCAGACTCAGAGAAAAACCTAAGTGCAAACAACTAAGTATTTTTCACATCTATGGGGAAAATTTTAACTGAAGGGTCAACGCGATTCCCATTCATCTGCTCATACACAGCGGCCCTGCTGTCCAGAGCACAGCAGTTTGCAGAGAGCTTCTGGAACTTTTCTTGCCTCTGCTTGGAGCTGCAAGAGAGGCACCTGCCAACGCTCCTTTGCAGGAGACAGCAAAAAAGGTAGCTTTTAATAGAAACTCAGCTCTGACTTTTGACTCACTCCTGCAGCTTTAATGACTGGATTCGGAGCCAGCATGCTCCATCTTTGAGCACATCGGCCAAATAACGACAGATTTAAGAGCTCTCTGGGAGCAGTCTCGATACCGGCATGGCACTCTTCCAGTTCRTGGGCACTCAGGATGCTCTCTAGAGAACGAGCATTTTACGAACCATTCCTCCTCCTTAGTTGAGCTTTCCCTAGTAAATGGTATCAGGACAATGCTGTTGCAATACATCCTCTTAATTCCTGCATCATCCTGGGGCCCCTAAAGATACCGAGCAGAGCACGCACAAGCATCTTGGACCCATCACACCCAAGCCAGACACTTCACAGCATAAGTACGCAGCTACACTGAGCCCATAGTGGTGGTTTCACAGGGTGGCTAGTTTCAACTCTTCAGGCCAACTCTGTCCTGTAGACTCCAAATTATCTTTTAAATCCAGTTACCAACCACTGAGCTACCACATTTAACATGGACTTACCCAATCTCAAGCAGATCACTCCATTAGCACAAGCTGCAATTCATACCATGCACCTTGGGAAAGGCGCCCCAACAGCAAGATGCCYGACACCCAACCCAACCAGCCTCAGAACAGCTTTTATTCTTCCACACGCTGGTTAGACTTGCAATTTAAGATTTTCAGCACCTGCCCAGGACCTTGAAGCATATGGCTTTCTTCCCTGCATACTATAATTTACAGCCATTTAAGGATTAGACTTTCCTGGTAGCTTTGACCAAGTCCATGTTATAAGAGGTGGATGTAAAGATGAGCCCTAAGGCTTACCAATGCTGGCAGCTCAGGGAAGGGCTATGAGTAAATAAACCACTTTACCACTATGCTGATGACAAATGACGCTTTAATGCCTTGAATAAGACCTTAAGATAAGAGCACTACACACAGAGCAACCACTGAATTTATTCCTGACAGGTAGAGTTGACAAAAAGCTCTGCCACCATTAAGCTATCCTCTGAACAAGTACTTCTGCTTTAGCTTGGGTCTGCAGGAGACCACCCAGCAGTACAAACCAACAGCACATTAACAGAGCAGTGCTTATGTTATTTATTCCTTGATGCACCAGTTTTAGTCAAGTTATCTGGAAACTGAGTCTTGCCCAGAGCAAAAAACCTCTCACCTTACAGCTGTCCAGGTCCTTCTGCTCAAGATCTTTCCCCACACTAAGACCATCAGTGGAAGCTTCCCCATAGAGGAAAACAGCATTTGCCATAAGGTGGCACACATCACTCAGCCTCTTCACAAGCCTGAAGGCACATGTAGCCATGTGCATGCACACAAGAAACTCCTGTTGAGCTGAGCAGCATGCCAGGCCCCAGATTCTTACGTTACAAGCAACATCTGGCACCTGCATGCTTAATGCACAGGCAGTTCAACACCACATTTGGCAGTGGCATCAAGTGCTAGATGAGCACATGCACGCACTTTTTGAAGTCATGCTCTGAACACATATTTCAGCCTTTGAAAGCTCACCGCAGGGCTGGAGAAAGGCTATTTAGAAGGGACCAGGACTTGTCTGAGCAGGTCTACGATGCCAAGCCCTTCAGAGGGTCACTTTTGCTGGCTGGCACCACCATCAAGGTTAGACAGAGGGACATTTCAGTCTCCTGAGAGGACATAGCAGAAGTTTGTCTGCTGGGAGATTACTCAGCACAGGAAGAATGGCAGACTGTCAAGACCTCCCCTTCATCCACCAACTACTACTTACACTGGAAGTCCACCCTTCTGCCCTGATCTCCCTGCAGAGGYAGGGGCAAAGAGATCAATAGGAAAGCTCTTACCAAGAGAAGCAGGGCAGAAGAGATGGGTTTCAGTGCCACCACACTTCTGCTTCCACTCAGAGACACCTGCCATGCCCAGAGGCTGCGGGGGCTGTACGCACATTTGGGGCAGGGTGGCAGAGGAGGGAAGCAGCATGACTGAGGACCTGGAGACTGAACACAGTGCAGTTTCTTTTGTCATTTGTCAAATAAGCTTGTAAAGAAAAAAAAAGGCTGATGTCCCAAACAATAGCCTGCTGCAGTTCCAGAAAAACAGCTTGTCTGCAGTTTTTACCGCCCAGCCAGACTCTACCCTGGTGGGGTGGGAGCAGGCTGAATGCTTTAGTCAGCCAAAAAGCAGCACCTCCTACAGACACTAAGCAACTTCATGGCAAGAGAAACATTTGCATGTCTGAAAGGCAAACAGACACCTTAACCACCTCCTACAGCTACAGTTAACATCTCTGTCTCTGTAGTTAAGGCAGTGACACAGCCAGACAGGCTGCCAGAGTTTCCCCCCCCTCCATCACACACAAGCACAGAGCTGCTTAAAACACAACCTGCTCACTGCAGGGGAAGGGGTGATCAATACTCCAGACTGATGTTAAGTGAAGTTTTAGCACTTCATGCCTGCAGGCATGGGTCCTTGCCTGCGAGGACCACCTGCAAGGAGCCAGCACACCTGCAGCCACAGCATGGGGAGCACAGGGGACACCAACTGAACCAAGCCCAGCAGAAGCTGCGATGACAGTTGTGGGGCTGCAGCACATGGTATGGGAACAGGCTTTGCTTGGCACAGGGGAGGCAGACATTGGATTCCCCCCTCTATTCACTCCTCAACAGGGAGCTACAGGGAACAGCCAGGCTCTTACAGGTGCACAAAGTAACAGGGAAAAGCTGCAGCAAGAGAAGTGGCACAAAAATTTCTTCCTCTTAAGTGGAGCAGCCACATGACAGGGCCCAGAGAGGTGGAGGGAATCTCCATCCTTAAGCCCTCAGAGCTCATTGGAGCAGCACATTGGATACATCAGAGGCGCTGTCCAGCTCAAATCCTCCCGATTTGATTATAATCCTATTACTCTAATGGAGAAAGAAGTAACTGCTGTTATGAGAAAAGCCACCTGAAGTCAGATGCATGCACCTTCTCCAGAGCTGTACATCGCAACAGAAGTCTATCACCTTGAACCAACTGCCAACTTTCAAGAAAAGCAGCTCCCAGAACCACAGATGTGATCAAACCAGCAGTAACCACCATCTAAATAGGAACTACAGCACAGCCCTTTTTGTTTCTGAACTACAAAAGAGGAACCTCTGCCCTGACAGATTCTTCATTTGGGGCAAAGAAGAACTGAGGATATTTGGGCAGCTATTTCTGGTTTGCTAAGAAGGGGGCAGGGGAATAAAGAGGCAGCATGATCCCACAGCTGAACCACAGAATTAGAGTCAGGACACCTGAGGTCTATTCTTGGTTCTGGCACCAACATGGTAAGTCACTTCCCCAGCATGCCCTGAAAAATGGAAACAGCAGCAGAACTAGGAACATGGAGAAGCTTATTGCATTAGTGTTTGAGATCCTCCTCCTGCACTGAGAGTGGGACCTGGCTGACAACAAGCCTCACTGCTTCTTGAGGCAGGGAATTTACTACTGTGTTTCTGGGAAGGGAAAACAGATGCCCAAGGTAAACATAAAATCAGTAAAGACATCTAAAACGCGCTTCAGGATCAGAAGTGCACAGGTAATTGCATTCACTAAGCAGACTGCCACAACTGTATTCATCTTTAAAAATATCAGAACATTGAAATACAGCAGGTTTTAACATGTATCAGTCCCGGAGAGATTTAAAAGCCAACATATTCAGGTCAAAATCTGCACAACAAGCTTCAGCTTCGCAAGCCTCAAGAACAAACACTTCTATATTTAAGTACCAAATTCCTCTCAATTATCTGCTGCAACATCCAGGGTGCAAACTCTGCAGCATGTGTTACTTTACATGCTAACAAGGACGAGACTGACTCATTTTCACTGCTCAGCTGCACCACAGTTTGTGGGATGTCAAGTCCATCAGGATACCACCTTTAGGAGAAGGTATATTTTTTTTAGAGGTGGATCAGGGGGAGGAGGCTGTTGGCCATACCCCTTTGGGCAAGGTAGCAGGATGCAGTAAAGGAAGAGCTAAAGAGACAGGCTTTAGTCCCAAACGCAATCTTATTTGAGAAATGGCATACAAGCCTCACTAAGGCTTTCAGCTGGCATAAAGCCACATATTTCATCACTAGATTGGCACACCCAGCACCAGTGATGCCTGCAGGTTCCTAGTTACCTTCCAGAGGTCTGCACACCTCAGGTACAGAATGACAGCCTCAGGGGTTTGCTTCACCCTCCCTCCACACTCTGGGAGAGAAAACAAGCCAGAGGGGCAAGGAGGGAAGCTGGGCATTTCTCCATGGCTGTCTCAAATGGATGGCAGCTGCTGCTTGTCTGAGAGCAGCCTCTCAGCTGGCAGTAGCCCAGACATCACCTGTGATTCAGCTGTTTTGCCAGCACCTAAGGGACCACACAAGGCAAGCAAGCCCAGAGACATGGATACAAGGTGCTGAGATAGAAGATGCAGCACTGGCTGGAGATGCCCTGCCCAGTGCCCCTGCCCTCAGCCTGCACCCTCTGGGAGGCTGTTAATTCTGCCCCACAGTGGCACAGTGCAGTGTCAGTGCGGTGACGGCTCAAGGACCACAGCACCTTTTGGAAGCAGATAATTTCAGAGCCAGCTCAGTGGAGG
Organism: Phoebastria nigripes; assembly: GCA_035582835.1. Lineage (NCBI taxonomy): Eukaryota > Metazoa > Chordata > Aves > Procellariiformes > Diomedeidae > Phoebastria > Phoebastria nigripes. The sequence goes on from JAYKAV010002801.1 coordinate 771,670, forward strand.
TGCCCATTTAAACAGGCCTTGTTCTGGGAACACTAAGGCAGCCACGAATTAAGTTTTTACAGCCCCTTGGGCTATGCTACTTTTGCCACCCTCCAGCAGCTTTCCCATCCTGCTTTGAGCAGGCGGCTGGACTAGATAACCTCAAGATGTCCCTTCCAACCTGAATTACCCTACCACCCCAAAAAGACAACCTGTCAAGAGCATTTCAGAGGGCCTAAGAAGCCCTCTTACAACAACAGTCCCACATGCAGTCACTGCACGAGAAGTCAGCTAGAGGGATTTCAGCTGTACAGACAGGTCAAACTCTCTGCTGGCTCACTGGCCTTGCCCCTAGCGTCACCACAATGACAGGTCATCCTGCAGCACCACAGTACACAGCCTGGTTATCAGAGCAGCACGTTGTGCCCAGGCACAAGGCAGCACCAGGGACAAACTCAAGTCTAAGGTGGGAGCAGACGCTGAACTCGGGGCCTGTCCCACCAGAGCTGGGGAAGAGGAAGAGCAGGCATCACTCCTGCCTTCTGCTACAGGCAGCCCCAGCACACTGGGAGAGCAGCTCCAAAAGCCATGCAGAAGTCCAGGCAGTTCCCCTACTTAGCTCCAAGTGGAAGCACTCAGACCTGCACATGCTGTGGAGTTTGTAATGAAGGCACTGAGCCAAAAAACACATTCAGGGCCTCTTCAGAGAGCTACCATATTACCACCGATGAAGCTGCAGCAGACAAAGCCTTTCACGTCTGCTTTGCTCAGCAAGCAAGCATCCCATTGCTGTTTAGACATTTAGCAGTGCAAGGGTTGGAGGAAAACCTATCCGCCCCATCTCTCATTTGACTGGCACAATTTTGGGGATGAATCTTACCCCAGGCCAGAGCTTGCACACACCTAAAACACCCTGCTGCTACCTCCAGTAACAATCACAACAGGGGGAGGAAAAAAAAAAAAAAAGACTACACTACTAGTTGCCTGGGGCAGCTCAGAGCCACCGAACAGCAGCTCCGATGCTCTCCTCAGAAGGGAACATGCTTGTTAAGGCTAACTTCAGGAGCTAGCTGAGAGGCATACACTCCAGACTACAACTTGAGTCAAAAAGCTTACAGGCAAGCTCCACGAGCCCCATGTATTTGTACACACCAGCATCACCAGGCAGTGGAGCACCAGTCAGCATGTCTATGAAGGGTGGAGATCTGCCAGTGCTGGAGCATTTTCTTCACTGCATCTCCAATGGCTTTGAGCAGGATCAGCTGCTGGAGAAGTTTGTGCCTTCCTTGCACCCACACTTGTCCGCTATTACCTCCAGAGAGCACACAGGCAGCAGCAACAGCCCCTCAGAGTTGCTCCAGAGGCCACAATAAAACATCCTTCCCTGACAGAAGTCAAGGGGAGGGTTTTGGGTGGTATGTGCCTGCTCTTGCAAGCCATCTCCAGCACAAGACTGGAGGCTGCCCTGACCCTCTTCAGTTCTAGCTGGACACAAGCAGAGATGCTGGTTAGGTTCCTGTTCGAGTTACTCATCTATTTGCATCTTCTATTTTACAGCATCAGCGCAAATAAAACTAAATCTGTTCAGGAGAAGCTGCTCAAATGGAAGCTTTAAGAGGTGGATTAAGAGCAACTTACATTAGAAACCAACTGCAAACTCAGAGTTTTGATACTTGTTTTACTTATTTGATATTTTATTCTGTTAAGGATCAAATACTGCTGCCACACAAGCAGTCTGCAGCTATTAAGTGCTCCCTGCTTTCTACTCCACAGCACAGCTGGCTCTGGCCAGCAGTTGAGAAATCAGCCCATGGAGTGTGAGCAACCCTTACTGAAACATGCTCAAGAAACAAGGGCCCATTAAGCATCCACACCAAGTGCATCCTCAGAAAAGCCCTACAGGAGCTAAGATGGCATGGGGCAAGCTTTTAGTAAGGCCGTCTCAGGTACTCCTGAAGTACAACCACCACACAGGAGACCATGCAATTCAAGCCAGCTCCCAGCTTTGTTCCCTTACAGCATTATTATAATTAACCTCCACATACAAGGCACCACCACCATGTTCATGCTTCCACTACTAAGCCCTGAACAGTAGGCAGGCTGCTCCAGAAGGACCAGGGCTTAACACACAACTGCCACAAAAGCCTGTCTTCATTTCAAAGCAAAGACACAGAGGACATGGGGATTCAGGATCCCCACCACGACCAAGTCTTTGGTTACCTGTTTGCCTGAATCAGGTGCAAGTCTGAGGCCAGCAAGAGGTGGTCTTGCCTCCTTGCTCAGCACAAACAGCCATACCATCAGCAGTATGAAGGAACCTTTTACTGAATTTTCCAGACTCAGGCTTAAACCTGAGCAAGGCAGCAGGTGAACTCTGATGAAGTGAGTCTCACTCAGGGTGAAGTGCCCCCTCCCTGGACCTGAAGCTCCTCCTTCACTAGGGAGCAGAAAGAGTCCTTCTTGGATACTCTGGTGGCATGTAATAACCTAGAGTTATCCAGACGCTGAGCTCTTCCCTACCACAATGAGCCTCTGAAGCCTTCCTCTAGCACAAGAAGGATTTTCATGCAGCCAAGCAGGAATACGCAGGAGTTGAGGGTTACGCTGCTGTTTGAGTTGATGCAGCTACTGGGCACACCCAGACAGCGACTGTCTTCTGAAACCACTTGTCCAAAACACAGCAGGTAAAAGAGCAGGAAGAGACCCAGACACACAGAGGGGCACAAGGGAGAGCACTATGGAGCAGGCACTCAGCACCACGCTGCAGCAGAGGTTAGCCTAGCAGCAAATTAAACTAGGGAGAACAGCCAGAGATCTGGGGGACTTCCCTCACCCAAATCCTCTGCCCCTGTAGGGTCTTCATCAAGCTTTGTAGCCAAACACTCAAACCAACAACTCAAGGAAGGCCAGCAACTGCTATGTGGTGCTTATTAGCAACAACCACCCCCAGGCTGATTAGCAGCTCTCACTCAGGGTGGGGGTGTTTCTCAGGTACCTGCCACCACCTATACAGCATTTCTGAGGACACCTGAAAACAGCCCATCCTGGGAACAGCTTACAAGTCCCTCCTGCTGTTATAGAGAAGAAAGGCTAGGAGTCCATGACAACAACCATGCTTCCTTCTGTGCAACAGGTCTTTTCTTTCATACTTCAGAGATAGGGTTTTGCCTTGAAGACTTCAGAGTGATTTGTACGCATCACAGAGGCCTCAGCTATCTGCCAGGCAATGCACAACAGATTGACTGTGGTTCTAGCCTAGCAGATTTTAAGCAACTACAGGTAATCAGCATGTTCAAGCTTATTGCAGAAAGAAGTTGCTGTGCACTGGGAAGCAGGAGAACCAAGGGCTGAAAAGATCCAGCAGCGGTTCCATACCACAGGTCACTTCTCCAGCACCAGAGTGACTGGAGCTGTAACCTTGCAGGCTAGAGAATGAGACAGCAGCAGCCACCCTGGAGAGGGCACGGATGAGGCTGGAGCTGCAGTCTCAAGAGCAGATCCAAGCAAAAGCTCGAATCTGCTGCTGCACCAGCAGCTTTAGGGTCACACACCAAGCAGAGAGGCAGATACAGCAAGGTGGTCCATCCAACACCATCAGGAAGACCTCACCTGCTTGGGCTGTGCTCACCTAGAGAGGCAGACGTCCTCTCTGGAAGAAGAGCTGATCCTCCTGAAAATGTCCTTGCAGGTTAGCATCACAAACTTAGTGTTAACAGACTGGTTTTAGGATGATTTCCCAGTGGGCAAGTCTGCCTGTCCCACATAGGGCTAGCCTCAGCCTCCCGATGTAGGACAGACCAGCCAGATCAAGCAGCTGGCATACAGGCTAAAAACMAGCCAGGGAGACCCAAAATCAACACACAGATCTGCTTGTGTACTGCTGTCACCCATTCTCTAGGCAAAAATTGGATCGAGACCCCATTTGCTTGTGCTCCTTGAGGAATAGGGCAGTGAAGGTAAAGGATACCATCAAGGGCAGTCCCATCTCACTGCCTCTTAACCCCTCCTTGCCTCTGCAGAGCAATGAACTTGAAGGTCTTAAGACAAGCATCTGCCTAGTATGAGGCTCCTTTAAAGAAGGGGAAATGCTGCCTCAAGAAATACAGCTGGGGATGGCAGAACTGGAAATGTTCAAGGTCAGTTTCCTGCAAAAGCCCCTCCCCAGGCCACAGAGCAGGTTTCTGGGACTTCCTGAAGTATTTCCAGCCTGACAGATCCAGTGGCAGCAGTCGGTTTGAGATGCCTTTCCTGCTATGAGACAGCAGTTCAATCCTACAGCCAATAAATGCAGGCAGCTCGAGCCTGCAGCAGCTGCTGCCTCCCAGAGAGGCTCTCTCCAGACACCAGCTTCAGGGATGGCAGCGCACGTGGCACACTCTCAAGGGCTAAGCACACATCCTCAGTGCACTACAGCAGTGGACCCAGAAGGAAAACTCATTACAAATAACCTTGTCTGGGTGCAAGGGGTTCAGCAGCCCTTTGGGAAGGGGGACATAGGCAGGATCAGAGTGTACAAACCAGGCCTGCTGCTCTATGGCCTTCTCCAGCACAGCCCTGGCAGGCACCCGATCCCACTGCACCAGGCTGCGCCATGACACCACCCTGAGCGCAAGGTGACACCAGAAGGGTTTGCAGCCAAAGGTCCTTCCTAGGCTGAGAACGCTCCGTGCTGGCAGGGACTATGCAGACAGGAGAGGAGGTCCCAGCTCATCAGTACTCAAGCACTGCAGGGGACCACATCAGCAATATTTTTAGCCTGATTGTTAGGTGGGGGTTTTTGGGGGTTTTGTTCCCCCCCCACACCCCACCCTGCCATTTCCACCCTTCCAGCCACCTCTCCATGGGTCTGTGCAGCTGAGTCACTGCTGGAACCTTCCAAATGCTTGGGCACCAGTGGCACAACAGCTCTGCTTGGCAGCGCTGACCCTCCCTGGCCCCTAGAGACAGCCCAGCACTGACACTGCCTCACCTGCTCTCAGAACACCCTGATGGAGACCCCAGCCCTTGGTGCTAGGCCAGCTGCAGCTTCCCAGGCCTCAGCACTGGGCATCAGGAGTGCCTGGACACAGTAGCATCCTCTCCACATCTTCCCTCTTTCTGTCACACCTGGAAGCACCAGCATCTACCAACTCCTCAGATCCATACGGCTTTCAGACAGAGGAATACTGCTCTGCCACCCAGACAGGAGTGTTTCACAGCCTTTCCGAAGACACTCCTGAACTACAAGATCTCCCCTCCCAAGGAGCTCCACATTGCCACTCCAGGGCCCTCACAGAGGAGAAAAAGATGAGGCTCTGCAAACATGGGATGCATGGGCAGGCTGAAGCAATACAACAGCTGTGCATGGATATCAGCCTTTCACTTCTCCAGGCAGTGTACGCCATCCCCACAGCTCTCAGCAGGAGTGTAACAGCAGCCCAGGCCAAGGAGCACTCCTGGCCTAGCTGCTGCACACCCAGGAAGGGAAGGTGGGATTGAGAGGGAGAACACAGTCTCAGGACCATGACACACCCAGCTATACAGCCCTAGACCCTGTGCACTGCCTCTACAGGCCAGAGGCTCTTCTGTGGAAGCAGCACAGCTGCATTTGGGCTGGTTTTACACCCCAGCTATCCTTCCATTGCATACCAAGGGGAATACCAGGAGTGAGAAGTAAGGAAACAGGCCTCTCCGGACAGTATTGGGTGCCATCTTCCAGCAGTTGTTACCACAAATTGTCACAAACACCCACTGGGTGCAGATCACTCGAGCCCAGGGCAGTGCCCACAGTTAGATCCTTCCTACCACTCTTCCCAGGCCTCTGCGGCAGGCAGGAGCTCCAGCACGATGCACTGCAGCCAGTGGGGGCACCTGACACCAGATACAGCCTCTGCAAGCAGGGAGGTCACTGGAGCACCTTCAAATCATCTCCAAATGAACCTCCATCCTGAAACCAGAAGCGCCTCCACCCTTGACAGTGAACCCCCACCACCATGGTCCACTCAGCCCCACTGCCCAACCTGCGGGGTGCAAAGCCTGCCACAGGCTTGTGCAAGTGCTGCTCGCCTGCCTGCTGGAGCACTGCAGAGACATCCGTGCCTCTGCCAAGACAGCCTGGCAGGACGCCGGCCAAGAGAGCACTGGAGACAGCTACAGCAGATCAGGTGGGGCTGGGACATCCGCACAGAGCAGCTGCCTTGGTGTGCAACAGCCCTTGTTCTGCAGCGCCATTGTGCACCGAGCCCCAGGTGTTGTGGTTGTTACCAGCAGCAAACCATTCAGTGTGGATGTTGCCTGCTTTAAGTGTGCTTTTTACATTAAAGATCCTATAACACAGGTTCAGTACCCCATAGTCTGCTAGCAACCATAAGGGGCTCTGTGTACAGCTCCAAGGCATCTGTCCAGCCCACTGCACACTAATAACTTTCATTTCTCTCTCCTCCTTCAAGGTTTCAGCTGGCAACAAAAAGAGGACAGATACCAAGTGTGTGGTATTCCCTGGTTCATTAGGGGAAGCCCATAGGACCATGTGCTGGAGCAGAGTAAGGCTTAATAAAGCTACTGCAACCTGACTACAAGCAGATCCTAAGCGCCTGTGCTAGGGCCCACACGCAAGCCTGCATGCTAAGTCTTGCAGAAATTAGATATAGAAACCTGAGCAAGCTGTGCTGATGAAGCTGTCATTTCAAACTCCCACTACCCCACAATGAGGTTTGTTGTAGGGTTTTTTTTGTTTGTCCCCCCCCCTCCCCCCCCCCAATCCATGCAGCAACATTCAGGGCTGTGTCCCAGAAACTCTTCCTATCCTGAGGGCAGCATCCCCTGGACATCAGAGGTGGTTGACAGCACCCCCTTGCCCCCCTCAACATCTACATGGGCAAATCATGCTGCCCAGGCCACCCCAGAAGCTATCTACATTCCTGTCAGCACCAGCTTTACACCTAGGGCCTCCTGTGTCACCCAAGTCTGCACAGAGATGCACTACCCTTTTAACAAAGCAGCAGTGTGCTGCTATAAAGGGATGAGTTTCTGTAGCAACCAGGCTCAACTTGCACAAACTCTGCCAAAGCACTAGATCTTTCCATGGACTGATACTTGAACGAACACACCACCATTTGTGAAACTGGTTTTTACAGCCCTTAAAGGCTGGGAAATGAACTCTTCCCTCTGTTTTACCCTCCTGCCCTGTCACCAGGCCGAGGAGATGCATTAAGTTTGTGCACGCAGCACCCCTTTCTCCTCCTGCAATCTTACATAGAATGCTGGTGCCTCTGGAAGAGTTAACTGAACCCTGCATCACTCTGGGGGAAGCACCCAGCACCCCAAAAACTCCCCATCTGATCCCAGCTGCAAAACCAGACTGGAAAGGATTGAGGGGGAAGGACAAGCCAGCCAGCAGCATGTGGCTGCAAGCCCACACCCTGCCGATCACGTAGGTTTGCGCTGGACCAAGAGTTAAAGCAAGAAGCCATTCCACTGCATCTCCTCCAGCCCACTGCTAGGAGCAGACCACTATTTTTAGTTGAATGTGGGAATGGAGAAGGATCCCTCCAAGTCTTCCACCCAGTCTGCAAGCTGCTGGCTGAAGTTGTTAGTCAGGTGCTAGCTGCGCCTACCACACCCCACAGGCAGAGTTTGGCAGGCAACACTGCCATAGCGTAGGAGTGAGTGGTGCTGCCTGGACTTTTGCAGTCAGGCAGGGGGGGTCCCTCTGCAAGCACGTGCACCCCTGCCTGCAGAGCTACCTGCCACCAGGGATTTTCTCAGGCTGCCGGAGCACAATTCAGCCTCACTCTCACCCAGCATGTTCAGCCTCCTGACACCACACCCCCCACCCACTCCCTCCAAACGCAGGGAGAGGATTTCTCCTCTTTCAGCGAGGTTATTCTTCCACCAGTGTTACAGCACCAAGCAAAACATAAGCCTGGGCACTTCTTGTCTGCAGTGAACTGACAGCAGAGCAGAGTGGGCTGTGGCACAGCCAGCCACAGACTCCCCAACTAAACCACCACATTACACAAGCATTACAGGTCAAGAAGTCCCCATCAGTTAACTGCCAGTACCCCATCACACAAGCTAATTGCTCCACATTAGCTTTAAAATGGCCAAAAATAAAAGGAATCCAACAACTGTTGCTGCATGTGTCAGACTCACCGGACTGTGTGCTGGTTTGTGCTGCAGCATCAGAGTCCTGGGTGCTCCAGGGTCTGTCCCACCCTGTCAGGTTGAGGGATTGCAGGCCAAGGCACAGATCGTTGGTGTCTGGGAGGCCACGGGAAGACTCTTGCGTGGATGTGGGGAAAAGCATCCTGCTTGCCACTGCTTCTTCAGAGTCCTGGAAGTCTGCTCAGATTGAGAACAAACAGAAGCTTGAGAGTTCAGGGCTGCTTTTTTCTTTTTAAAGAAGGAGTTTTCTGAAGCATTAAGCCCCAAGCCAGGTCTCGTGCCACTCTGAAGCCACAGCTTCTACAACTAGCAGTTGTACCCCAAAAGGGAGGGCTACCATATGTCCAGAAACCAGCCCCCCACCCCCCTCAGCCCCTCCACCTTCCTATCCCGTCTGCATTACTGACTGGGTCAGCATGTGACCAGGCTGCTGATGCTTACTGTGCTGACAGTGACGTCACTCAGCCATGCAAGAGAACTGCATCAGCTCTTACAAAATAAAGGTAAGAAGAAAGGATAAGATTTCCCCCGAAAGACAAGACGGCAGGCAGGAGGAGAGAAGTGCAGTTCCAGTAAATCAAGGGAGGCAGGCAGCACAAAAGCAGGGCTCCACAATACGGCACAGAAGACGACAGGCTGGAGGCAGCAATCGCCCCAGCAACGACGATAGCAGCAGCGACAGAGCAGACAGTTTTAGTGCTACCCAGCTCTCCTGTCCCCGCCTCCCTCCACCCACAAAACCCAAAAACACTTTAGTCCTGGACGGATTCCAGCTGCTGGCTCCAATTCAGAGCCCAATGCAAAGCTTCACAATTCTGCTAGCATAATCTATTTGGTTCAACTTGGCCACTGTGCCTCACTGACTCTGCATTGTTTACCACTGAGTAACAAGGATAACCTTCAACCCCCCATGGCTACCCAGAGAGAAGCCCATTATCCTGGGTCCAGCCCGAGCAGGCACATCATGCTGGTACAGGGAGAAGAGGACCGGCTGGAGCACAGGACCCATTTCACATCAGGAATTTTTCATGGCCTGTTTACCTTCCGCCCACCTGGTCCCCCCCATTTCCCATCCCTCCCCTCCCCTGCGGGGTGTTCACAAGCCTACGGTACTGGAGACACCAGATTCTTGCCTTGGTTTAAGCCTGTGCCAACAGCCTAAGGAAACGCAGCAGGTTCATAGTCTGAGAATTCCAGTTTAATGCAGGGATCTGTGGGCTGATGAAACCACAAGATGCTCAGCTGCGTTACCCAAAATCTGAGTCAGAGGGCATTTATAAGCCAGCTACCAAGCAGCAGCAGCTGTCTCCTCCTCCCCCTGCCCCCACACCCTCCCACTGTGCCATCAGATGTACACCTTGCACACACTACTCCCAGCTCTTCAGCAGGGCACTGCAGTGACTCCAGCCTGTCACGTTATCCCTCATGTGCAGCCCCGGCCATCCCAGACAGCCTGACAGCGTTCCTGGCCTCCTTTTCCACACCCACATCCCGTGCCACTCAGTTGCTCATGACCTAGCAAAGCCCAGGCAAGGCCCCACTGTCAGCTGGGTACCCCACACAAGACGCAGGCCACTGCCACCAGAGGTGGGACCCTCACCCCACAGCAATTTGGAGAGCACCAACATTCCCAGATCACAGGGAGGGGGCTGAAACACTGCAGTCGGGATGAGACCAGCTAAAACCATACCTGCTGGCAACATGCTGCCTTCCCCCTTCCCAGCTGCAGCTTCCTCCACAGCACTTCACCAGGATAGCATCCACCAGGGTTTTTTTTTCTACTCCCCTAGTAGTACTAGTACAAGCTGTAGTGCCAGTTCAGTCACATTACTATCAAGCACCTGTAACAGCAAATATTCCTCCAAAAGCATCACGCTCCATCTTCAGCAGGGTATTTCACTGCATTAATTCTTCCAGTATAGTTTTCAGATTGCTTGTTTTGGACAGGCCCTAAAAGCATTTATAATGCAGCTGTAGGGAGGAGAGGATAAAGGCACATTGCTCAGATAAATCAGTTCCCACAGCAACCATAACTTGCCCATATGAATATGTAACATTTCTGCGTTTATGAAAATGCAGAAGTGCTGTGCTCTAGCCCAGATCCCTGGCAGCAGGAGACTACCTTCCCTTTGGGGACCAGGATCTTGCTAGGTTTTATGCCATCTTCAAGATTAATTCCCACCAAGCTTCATCTTTTGGGAAGCATGGACACAAACAGAATATTGACACACAGCAGAACTTGAATCCCACCCAGCTCCAACATCCTGGATGAAACCCACCACTGAAGGAACAAGAAAAAAGGGAACAAATTCATCAGTGACAAGAAGCACTCACTCCACAGCATCCAGCCACATTTTCCCTAGCTATCTACATTTTTCAGGAAATAAGCTGTTTTGTTAAACTTAAATCTGATTGGATTCAATTAAAGAGATCTATGTTTCCCTCTGATGACTTCAGTCTACATTAAAGACAAGCTCCCTGCAATTTAGTTATGGGTATAACTGCTGAAGCACAGAGTAGAATTTGCTTAGATAACCAGCATTTTTTAATTAGACCTTTTCCTATCCAAAGCAAATAGTCAGCACAAGCCTGCTTCCCCTTTAACACTCCCAGTCACACTGAAAGATGGATACAGGTCATCAAGGAAAAACACCAACTTAAAAAATGGAATTTAAATGGATTTCTGGAATAGTTATTTTCAAATTCAGAGCCTGGAAATTTGTTACAAAGCAATCAATTGTTGATGGCAGACAAAACTAATAGGATACTCAGGCAGGAAGAATTAATTTCCTACAAAAATTCAGTCTAAAGAGTCATAACATCAAGTTATGAATAAGTAAACGTCTACCAAATACTAAATAATTTCACTTTGCAACCTGCCACAGCCCAACCCAGCCCAAATGCTTCGCTGCAGACTTTTCCAAGCCCCAAGAACCAGCATGAGTCTTTCCAACCTGGATTATTCCCTGGAGTTGCCACTGGAAGCCAGCCATCCTGGCAGAGGGAGCCATACTGCACTGGGCTCATGCCCGAGCATCTGAGAGAGACTGAACTCCCRCCTCCTGAGCTGGTTAGGTTTGATTTCAACAGCATCATGAGAAGCAAGTCCTTTGTAAAACGCTCCCATGCAGGTCTCGGAGCAGGCAGCTCTCCTGGATGATGTCCTCCTGTCTGTCCGGGAGATCCCTGGAGCCAGAGCACACTGCAGCACAGGCTGGACAGCTTTCCACACCACCGCCCAGATGGAAAGCTGCATTTTTCAGACTTCAAATGTTAGCACTGTATTTAAGACATTTCAAAGGCTTCTTAAAGGCAAGCATCTCCACACAGTTCAGCTCTTAACCTGCAGTTAAACCCTACCAGCCCAGACAGCTTACACAAGCTGCAGCCCCAGCCACTTGTCCCCACCCCAGCGCTCCCTCCCCACTTACACCAGTTTAGGCAGATGAGTTTCCACACAGGAAGCTGGGCTGGGGAGCTGATCTGGTTAAAACCAAGCCACCAGGAGTTAGTTTTAAGCCTGGCTCATTCCCCTGATCTGGTATGCAGTGTGGCTGCACCAACCAGGCATTTGAAACAGGAAAATATTTAGAAAATTACAGCCTAAGCCTGCGCGGAAAGGACAAGCAGGGACTGGCACCAGGAGCTGCGATCCACAGGCAGTTTGTGGCAAGCGGGTTAAGGTAACATGGGGAGAGCTGAGCACAATTCAGTCCCTGTCCTGTAGCAGCAGCATCCCTCTGTGCCATGATGCTTCAACCAAGCGCAAAGATGTTCAGATGTTTGAGCCTTCTAGACCTAGGCCACTTGCAAAGCCAGCTAAAAATCCAGCAAATGGGTTTTACCTTAAAAACTGAGAAAATCAGAGAAAGGTGGCAACAAAATGGTTAAGCAAGCATGAACCAAACAAGCTAGATCCCACTCCTACAGCCATGAAGAGGTCTCCCTTTGCTCCCACATGCTAATTTCTAGCAGAACCTGAGTGCAGAGGAAGCCCCTCCACAAACAAGGCCCCTGCGTGTACAGAGCAGAGGAAGGATAAGCACAACTCAGCTGTAAGCTCTGTTCACTGACAAAACCAGACTCACCTTTGTGTGCAGCTACCTTGTGGACTAGAGCTCTGACCAAGGCTGAACTTCCAAACCAAATCCGGAGAAGCAAGAGGCAAGGTAAGCATTTCTGCAGCCTTCAGATCACAAATGGGAAGGCAGCTCACAGAAGAAGCATTGTTTTGCATTTCACACCTCTTTACACCCCCAGTTTTAAAGGCTAGGAATTGCATCCCTGAARATTAAGCTTCTCACGTACATTTTGCATGCAAGACAAACAAATCGCAAGTGAAAGCTTTTAAAGGATGAACCAATTCTATTCCTAAGATACACTGAGGATCATCAGGGGCTTAGGAAAGCTTCTGTTAGGCATAAACCTACTAGTTACAAGAGGTTTTTCTGATACACAACTAAGCATCTTCCCTGTAACCTGAAAAATTCCTAAAGTGGAGACATTTGCTGCTGCATGACCTGTTTCACAGCCAGAGCAAGGAGTCTGCCTTATTCCCATAACCACAAACACTTGAACAGCTGGCAAGCAACTATTTAAGAAACTAAGGAAGAGAGCACTGCAACTTTGCCTCATTGCTCTACCTACCTCTTCCAAGAGTAACAGAGACTGCCACAGGATTACAGCACCAAAACCTGAATGACAGCACATCAGGAAACCCACAGGAACCTGCTGGATCTTCAGCAACACCATCCAATTTGCAGAGTGCAACAGCTCTAGGCCAAGTTTCTGCTCTCTGCAGAACACCCACCATGATCTGCTTCCATTTGCAGATCTGATGAAGAAACCCATTTACTAGAGTTACTCTCCAGTACAGAACTGCATTGTGCCCATGTAGGCAAAGACCTATTAACATGACACTTGAAATATAAAGGCCAAAACCAAAGCCAGCAGGTCTGCACCTCTTTTGGGGCACAGGTGTTGAATTTCACTATTCTGGATGTGTGTACCAGACAGCATTTATTTGGGGCAAGCAGAATGGTTCTCAGCTGCCAGCTCCAGGTGAGCTCCTGCTAACAGCCTTGCTCTGCCTCAGGCACCCTGTTAACCCCATGCACTCCAGGCAAGCTGCACTACATTTTGGGTCTTTGCATCTACAACATTTTGTCCCTGCATCCAAGACCACACACACCAGGTCAGCTGCATCCAGCGCTGTCTGGCATGTTTCCTCATGGCTGCAGGGCAGTGAAGAACAGAGGAATTTACATTATAGTACCAGAGAGGACTTTTTGGGTGGCTAAACAAGTGATAGGTCATTAATTGACTGCAACTGAGAGCAAACAGGAAGCTGATTTAGTCATCAGCTAGTCTGGGTTTGCATTTGTTCTTCAGTTTTCCTTAAATAAAGCAGCCACTGAGAATCATTAGGACCTGATGGGCCACAACTAACAGCCTTTACACTGAACTTGGCACCTTAAGCCACTCCCATCCACAGGAAGTCATTTAAGCATCTCCCATTTCTTCACACAATGGGCTGTCAACTTATAGCAAAATAATGGCTGCTTTGTCTCAGTTAAATGAGCAGAGCTTAATGAAAGGGAAATCAATGCTGCTGGGACATTTGGGGTACCTACAATCCTTTTAAATCCATTTGTTTTAAGCCAGCATTGCCTTCAGTTGAAGCCAGTCAGCTTAGCCAGGCGAGTAAATGGGCATGCAAAGGCTGAAGAGGGAGCTTTACTCACTGTTCTGCTTAAGCCGGAAGTTGTGTCTACAAAACAGGATAATTTCAAAAGCTGGTTTAGGTTTTTTTTAATCAAATCCAGTAGCAGCACCTTCCACCCAGCAAGGCCCAGCTTTAAAGCCTGGCAAACAAACCACCTGCTACCTTAAGAAACTGGCTTTGCTCACATTCTTATTCAGACTGGTGGTGAACATACAGATCAGCTTTAAATTTGGGAGAGGAGAACCACATTCCCTGTGAAGCAGTTGCCCAAGGGCAGGCTGCACTCCAGCAGCACTGGTAGGAGTTGAGCTGGCAGGAGATGTTGACTCCTACCTCTGTCAAGGCCACATTTTCTCTCCCATCTCCAACACCACACTAAAAGCCACTAAAGGTTAATGTCTGCACAACCTTTCTGAAGTTTTGCCTTTCTTCAGAGAGGACTGAATCAGCCTGAAAAGCAGGTGTTTTGAAGCACCACACAATCCTGTCCCAGAAGCTACCAGACAGGTTCTACAATTACAGCTTTCACCACTGCACTGTACCCTTTGGTTTGGGCTAGCAACCTAAGCCTAGGCTTGGGGAACTCCTGGAGCAAGCACCCATGAACCACCGTGGTGGTGGTCAGGCTGGGGCCTGATGACTCAGATCATTTTGACAAGGCAACTAAGTTCACCAAGGATTATCATTAACTGCAAACTGATCCTTATAGAGATTTAACATTAGGTATGGCAAGCTAAACCTCCAATGGCAGTCCCTTCTGCCATGCAGCTCTGCCCAGATCTGGATAACTCTCCAACTGTGTCAGATACAGGACTGCTGGATAAGCTTGTTCTCTCACATTGCTCAGAGTGCTGCTGTACTGATCTCTTCTCAGCACCATCTTGCTGCACACCTCATCGCACCAAGTAAGGTGTCTCCACACGTGTTTCCCCAGTAGCATTAGTGAAAGGTCACGAACTTCTGCCATTCCTTCTCCACCACATGTAATCCTCTTAATACTGAAAGGGGCTTCTTACACACAAGTCCAATCCAGGATAAATTTAGTTTGACCTGAGGAAGACAACTGAAAAGCTTGAGGGACCATGAATAGATTAAAGTACAAGTATTTCCCCTGCTGGAATAAAACCTCTTCCTCAAGCCCCCAAACCAAAAGAGTTTAAGTTTTAAAAAGACAGTCCTTTCACCTGTTATAGCTACTACATTAAGGGTGGATCTCCAGGCTCATTAAGACTGCCCAAGCTACAAGTTTCATGATAATATAGCCTAAGTACAACACACAAGTTGTTCCTGCACCAAGTAAAAGCACCAGAGGCTCATGAATTCTTCAGAAGTGATTTAACTTGGAACAGTGACAAGACACCATGAGATCAAGGGTCCCTCTGCTCCGTTGATCATGTACCCAGAAGCCAGGCTCACTGAAGACAAGACACTGATCCTGCAGAGCCTCATCTTGTTCACTCAAAAGCATGGCAAACAGCTCCAACAGCCTGCTTCAGGCTCTAAACCATCTGCCCAGCACAGGGGGCAGTTAGCAGCATTATATTCTGAATTTTAGTGATCAGCTGCTCAGCCTTACAGCCATCAGGTATGAATTTCTGCAAAAGACTGCCACAACCTAGGCCAGGGTCCAAGGGCCAAAGCACCTCCCCATTTGCAGATCACGGCTGTCCTAGGATTCACATCCTTGGTGCCAGTGCCAACTTTTTCATGGAGAAGATGGTCATTAGCAACACATTAAACAGAAGCAGCTCAGGCACTTTTCTGGTCCAGAGACAGAAGGAAGCTTGCAGAACTGCTGCATTCAGGCTCTCGTTACCTACCAAGAGGTCCTGACTGATGCTAGTGAAACAAGGCCAGGACTGCAAGTAGACTAATAACTCTGAGCTGCCAATGCACTGGCAGATGCTGACTCATCCACATATTTACAGCTGATAACTGCTGGCCTGGCCAGGGTAGCTCAGGTTGTACTCTATTATCAGTCTCTTGTACAGACCAGAGGCACCTTCTGAAAAAGATCATGTTTCCATTAGCCTAAAGGATGAGGGCACCCAAGGCAGCCACTTTCTAAGCCCTGCTTCAGCAATGCCCAGCATCCTTTGGGAAGTGAGCAAGCCTCTTTCCTCGTGCTGTCACAAGCATTTGTACACAAGGGATTTGATACAAGCTAAAAGCCTCCTGTCAGGTTACTCAATGCTGAGCAGGGCCCCCACACCACATGAATGGCTGTGCCAGTAGCCAGCACCTACTTGTGAGACTGGCCCCAACTGCTACATCAGGAACAAGAAAAGCTGCTTAGGATGTCCCAAAAAGCACAACTTGGGTTGCCCTGCAGCAGAAATAATGTTTGCTAGAGGAAGCCTCCCTTTTTTACATGCAAGTCCCACCATACTTGTCCTACAAGAGGTCTTCCATAAAAGTTACTCAGTGATAACCTGAAACACAAGCACAGTTTAACACCACTGAAGGGAAATTCACCCGGTTTCCAATCAAGGCACCACCTCTCAGCAGCTGCACACCAGGCAAGAGCCCCTGCTCCAGGCATCTATAAGAAACACCACAGCAACTGACAGACCAAGCAGAGATTTACATGCAGCAGGTCAGTAAGCAGGTTCATTTCATTGCCAGGTGAATACCACAGTCCCTCAGAGAAGAGCTTTAGAAGTCTAGAAGTCATCTAGAAGACAGCACTGCAAATTAAAATTGATGTGCCACCTCTAAGCCCAGACCTAAAACCAGAACTAACCAACATCTTCACAGGATGAATCTGCTCTAGTGGGCAGGGATAGTTCTGTTATCAACTAGGTTAACTTTGGCAAGTAAGCCAAAACTTAATTAGGAAACATTTCCACTCCAAATTATAAATGGAATATGAAGGACTATAGCTAAGATTTCAACAAGGCAGCCAGAAACAACTCTTTCATGAACTCATTGTAAGGAGATAAAGGAAAATACTTAGGTTTATTTCTCCCTTATGCTTCCAGTGCATCAAGATCAGACACAACACTGACTACCACTGTGCCAAGGGACAAAAAAAAGTCTAACCAGCTCAGTACAACAGCAAATCTCTAAAAATGCACCACTAACCACACCACTGACCTGAATTAGTTAATATTCACTACACAACTGCTCAGGAGTCGCCAGCATATCCTCCAATACCATTTTACTAGGCACGTTTCAAGCAAAGCTGGCTATAGATCCGTACCTTGACATGAACGATTCACTTCCTCTGATATTTCTGCAGCGCCAGCACAGGATCACATGGCCAGATCAGCCCTGGCCCACAGTGCTAAGCCCTTCAAATACCCAGGAGATTAAGCTGCACTGGAAGTCATCTGGTAGCAGTCATTTTGCTAGTCCAGAACAAAGTTGCACTGTGCAAGCATCAGACCCACAGGATGCCCAGACACCTGTTTGCAGCTTTTTACACCCATTTGATTAAAACTCATCAGATTATCCACGAGCACAAGACAACCCTGTCTCCAAGTGACTGCAGAGAAAGCTTCTGTGCCTACAGCAGCCTGCAAGGTCACCAGCTCGTGAGGTTTTTCCTTTACTTCCCACTTTGTTTTGGGACAAGTCCAGAGGGTCAGTTTGTTTCCAATAATGGCCAAAGTGTTTATTGACCCTATAATTCAGAGGCTGGAGGAGCAACAGCAATCTCTTTCAAGTGCCCAAATCCTTGGCACAAGTACCATTGCACAGAAGTGTGCTGGCAAGAGGAACATCAGGCACTGGGCAGGTACATTTACTGGCAGATCTTGCCCACTGTAAAGGGACAAAAGCACGTCCTTCACTTACATAAAAATTAGATTGGACCAAACACTCTTTGCTTTGGCACGGAGCCTTCTGTTTTGAGGCAGATCAGGTGCAAGACAGCAGAATATGCCTACTCCCCTCAGCCTGCAGGAAGCAAAACTTGCAGCACTGACTTCATAATCCCAAGCTTGCTTTGCAAGAAAGTCTTCACCTACATGTACTGCTTCGATGTGCTCTTAAATACATGATTAACCAACCTGTAGCAAACACGGTTATTCAAAATTCTTTTGCATTTTTAATGTATGCAGCAGATCAGCCATACTAACTGCTAACAGATTAATTGTGCCTCCAGGAGAGGTGGACTGTAAAGGAGTCTGCTGGAACCATCTACACCAGAAGTTGGCAGGTCAGGCAGCAAGAGCTCACATCCTCCCCACACGATGATCCACAGCATCACAGGGAGCATAAGCAAGCCTTCCCAGGCACCTCCACACTGCCAGGGAATACTTGGATTACCCATTTCAGGCACCCAAATAAAGCCCGTGGTACCAAAACAGCATTAACCCCAACTCCAAGCAGCTCTCTGCTCACAAGCATATGCCAACAACCACACCACCAAGAAGTACCACCACTGTTTGCTAGGTCCCACCAAGCAACTCCCCTCCTTCTGCCAGCCCTGGACCCTCAAGCTCACCTGGAACCCAGCCAAACACTCACCTGGCAAGATGTCACGTTTACTTTTTGTGACAGGCGTGGTGCAGACTCCACTGAAATCCAAAGAGTTGTCCAACATGGCATTTATTCGGCGGAATATATCTGCATTGCTGCAAGTGGAAAGTGCAGGGGCATCCGGGCTATCCCAGCAGTCCTTTATGCTCCTCCCAGTATCTTCTTTCTGGTAAGAAAAGAAGTATTAGTGTCAAGCAGGCTAGTACTCACCACCTGGCTTTCAACACATTGTGGAAAGTCTGGATTGCCTCCAATACTCATATTAGCTTTAGCTCCAGGTCTTAGCAACACTCAAGTACAATTCTTGGCATTAAAGAAACAGTTAAGCAAATGGGTCAGCAATTTGTCAGCACAGCACATCAAACCAGGAGTGCCCCAGTCACAAACAGGTATCAGCACACCACGGCTGGGATGAACTTTAGACTAATAGGCTCAGCAGCCAAACTAGTGTGGTTGCTAACACGGGCTCCCTGCTCTTTTCTCCAGCACATCACAACACTAAAGCAGAGATCCAATTAACAGAGGCATGTGCCTTCTCCCCAGAATCAGCCTCCTGACACTGGGGGACAAGGGGGATGCTCATGGTCAAGGCACCACAAGAAACCACAGTAGCTCCTCCTGTGCACAGCAGAAGAGAGCAAGGCTCACTTTACCACCCATGTTTGGGAGCTCTGAACAACATCTTGGAATGACCCAAGTCAGCAGCCATGCAATCACTTCAGAAAACAGGCTTGCGGAAAAAACATGACTTCCCAGCTAATCAAACATAGCCCCAAATCCTAAGGTCTCCCTTGGAAAGGCAGAGAACCAAATCCTGATCTTCCCTTTAGGTAGCAGCTCCTGACCACAAAGGGAGGTTACCCCAAGCCAGCTCTGCTTTAGCATGACCCTCTACAAGCACTGATCTACCAGCATCAAAGTTTTGGGACCATCCTACACAAGCCAGAGCTCTTGTAAAGCTTCCTCTGCATGAAAAAGATCAAACCCCTCCTACTTCCTGGTGCTGGTCCAGAGAACCAGCAAGAGCAGCTGCCTTCCCCCAGCTCTGCTTGCAAGCCACTTTCACATCTAGGCTTGTTTTGGTGCAGCAGCACAACATTCAAGCCTCTGCCAATCTAGAAGCTGCTAAACTTAATCTCTGACCAGCATTTTTGGACCGAGGGCAGGTCTTCCTGCCACCCAAAAGCCACTGCAGCAGAACTCTGCTCCTGAACATGCTGAGCAAACAGTATCACTATCAATTAGGACTCACATTAAAGAGAAGAGCAGGAAGGCACAACCTCACCAGTCTCGGCCTCCGGAGCAGAATCCTTGCCATTAAGCAAATCAAGTTAGAGCCACATTCAAAGAACTGAATTGCAGTGAGGCTGGCAAACAAGCCCCTGCTACTCCAAGACACACAGAAGCCTACAGCTCTAAATTGGGCCATTTGTACTTGTCAAGGAGACATTTAATACATCTACCTTTTGGATGCATTTCTGCAAGAATTTTGGGCCTGACTTCCCCCACATTTCTCCCCCTCCTTCATCCTAGCAAGCCTGAAGCACCGAGCTGGTTTTACTTTCAAATCATCCCTTACTGTTCTTTCCAGTGTGCAGCCTGTGGCAGAAGGCAGGTCTAAACTGAATTTCACATGGACACAGGAACTTTAGCCCAGCCCGAGTACAGGACTTGCATTTCCCCCCCAGCCCTGTCATTATGAGCAGTTTTACTGCCATAACACACGATCTGATAGTTTTCTCCACACACGCAAGCTTCCCCCCTACACTCTACCCCATTTAGCTAAAAAGCAAAGGAAACCCTGTCCTGGAAGCAGCAGAAATAAGCTACTGAATTGTCAACTCACACGACACCTCCAGGCAGGACCTGAACAATTGATTCAGGATTTCAGCCCGTTTAAGACTATCAGCATCTATTCAGCACTGGAGTCCAGGATCTTGGTCTATTGAAAGGCTCAGCCCACCCCCAGATAAGGTCCTGGGACTCTGCAGGCACAATGCAGGAGCATTTACAAGCCAGGAGTAAAACAGGTAGGGCTGAAAGCAAGCTTCAGGCAAGAGGAAACAGGCAGAGCACGCTTTAAGTCATCTTTATAAAAAGCAGCCGAGTACAGCAGCTCAATTTAAGAAAATATTGCCAGTCATCTTTAATAAAAAGAAGTGCCACATCAGGCTGCTTTGGCACAAGTGTGAAACTCCATATTCTACTCCTGTTACTGCTAAAGAACCACTTACAGCAGGAGGCAAAGCATTTCCCTAGGAGTCTGTGCTAGCAAGACAAAAATAAACCCGAGAGCAAACCAAATGCCTGACCCATTCCTGCTCATTTAGCATTTGATGCTTCCCACAACTGGCAGCACCAGTCCTGCTACAAACAAGAACAGAAAACAGTAAGAGTACAGCCAAGCATTTCCACAAAAATTCCTTCCACTTACAGAGGTTTTAACCTTAAGACTGACAAGGATATCCTAGAGATACCGCAAGCATCCTGCACACAGGAGCTGGCATCCAACCCATTGCAGGAAGTGCCTCGTGTCTCTATACCTTCCCCCGGTAAAGCTCACCCTCCTCCCTAAACCCCTAAAAGAGAGATACTCCTTTGAGAACTCTGCAGATCTTGAAAGCATGCAGGACCCAAACCATAGAGCAGCCTGGACAGTCCGGTGGAAAGAGTTTGCAAACATGTAGCTGGAGAATACGCCCATATCCTTTAGTCTCAACAGAGTTAATACCAAAGCACAGGAAAATATCATGCCTGAGGCTGCATCCTCCAGAACCTGCTCCACTCTCACATTCCCAAGCCAAGCCAAGCAAAGGAGCATTCTTGAGCCCAGCTAGAATTAGCTTTCAATGCTCCATCTTGAAGGATTTTGCAATAGTTAAACACATGCTGCCTGTTCAGGCTTCTCTGGAAGTCCTCCACACAGCAACTACAGCTACAGCCCCACCTCAGAGCTGGCAATCCCCTCTGCTTTCATGGAGGCACAAGTCCAGGAGCACTGGTGGGTCCTCCTTCTTCTGCGGGCCCCCACAGTGACCTGGCACATTGTGTGAAACGCTGGGGTGTAACCAGTGACCCAACAACAGCCGTTCTCAGCCAGTCCTGCCTGCTGCAGTGCACAATCCCAATCCAGAGGAGGGGACACCATTTTATCAGTGCAGCCAGTGGATGAACAAGTCAAAAAAGAAGTGTGATCCAGCTGAGAGGTCATTTAAAGTCATCAGGTGTCAAACACTGCTTCCCGATGCCTCGTAAGACACCCAGGCTCCATTTAAGAGCTAAGAGTTTTAGGGATGTTCCTAGATCAGAAACAAACAAGAAAGGCAATTCAGTTCCCTGCAGCAGGCACACAGTGCCACAGAGCAAACGATTTAAAGGCTTCAGGTTAAATCATTGTGGTAGCTCTGGAACACAGACTCAAGAAGCATCGCACACAAAGACACACAGCAAGGTGAATCTCAGGCAGGAGTACAGTCCATTGTATCCTGGCTCAGCTAAACCCTTAGCCAAGAACCCATGTCCAAGCATGAAGATGCATCCCCAGGATGCTCTGAGGTCTCAAGGAGGGCACCATCAGGCTCCAGACACCTCTAGCACTCCAAACAAAACACACCAGTGTGAGAAAGGGAGTGCCAGGCTTGATTTGAAATAGGGAGGAAGAGTTTCCACTCCCTCAGAGTGGAACAGAAAGACAACCGATGAGCCTTACCACCTTGGTAGAGAGCTCTTGTTTGCTGGCTCTGCATTGAGAAGCCAGCAGCCAAAGCACAGCAGCTGTCAGATCTCTGGAGTTCACATCCCATCAGCCCCAAGCAAACCCCATGGCTGCAGCCTGCGGTTTACCTGCAGGAGGTCCCACTCCAGACACATGCACAACCTGCAGCAGCTCCGTCGGTGGAACAACGTACACTTGCGCAGCAAAAGCCACCAAAGATGTCCAAGGTAAGTGGAAATGAAGGCACCTCCACAGCCCTGAGGCAGACACACCAGTAGGAAGCCTACAGATAATGAAATCCCAGGGCTAGGCAGAACCCGCAGCATCACAACAGCGCTGGCACAGGATTAAGATATCCTAATCCTTAGGGAAGTCATTAAACACAGCTTGGCTGCCGGTATGGCCAAGATGTGCATTAGCTCCTGGGGACACTCTGGAGCAGACAAGGCTTGTCCACCTCAGCTACAATCCAGCCTTTACTTTTTATATCTTTTGTAGAAATCCCACTGCAGCAGCACCATGCTGATGCCCAAAGGGGTTCTCAGCACTGTAGTTACAGCCAAGAGGGCCTTCAATCCTGAGACAAAATTTAAGACACTGTTAAAGTGGTGTCAGTCTCAACATAACCAAGCCAAGATGGCTCCATACATTGATCAAAGACTGGTAAAAAAGGACTTTGAGCTGCAATTTTTGTTTCCCAAGCTGAAGTCAGCTACACTGATAAAAAGCATCATATTGGTGTAACTGTTCCTACCAAGCAACACCACTAACAAAGCAATAAGCTCACACATCCAACTCATCCCAAACAGGGTTAGGCTAGGCTGCATCAGCTCTCACCATCAGTGAAGCTGAGCTTAAGCAGCTCTCCTAGGGTTTACTGTGTGGAGAGGGTCTTGAACAAATGTGGCTGGAATCAAGACTGGAAGGGATTTTGATGGTATTGTTTTACAGGGGAGCACTGACTTCTGAACACCACCAATTTTGCCAAAACTCCTGTTTTTAAAGAAGTTTCCCTGTCAAGGCACCTACGTTTTGGTAATTTTTTTGGAACAAAACATTTGGAAGCTATCACTCAAGCAGCTTTGGAAACAAGCAATATCACAGCTGCCTGTTTCAGCACATTATCAAAGCAGAATAAGGTTTTAATTGGTTTAGGGAGACTGTTCCAGTCAAGATGAACTGCAGCAAAGCAACAGGATCCTGAAACTCCTCACAAAACACAGCTACCATCCTTTGCACAGCTCTAGCTGGAGCCCCTCACCAACACTCCAGCTGCCAGCACACATGGTTAGCCTATCAGGAAAGCAGCCACAACAAGTGTTAATTGGTTTTAGCTGGGGAATACTGAAGGGTAAAAAAAGAACTTGTTTTTCAGAAGACTCTCTCTTGCCTCTGCCCATACAGCACAGAGATTAGGGACTAAGTCTCCCAGGGTCATCAACAGAAGCCAGTCTTGCTACATGGAGCTTGCAGTCACCTGGTTTAAGAGTAAAATAACCACTCTGTTCACTTTGCACACTAGAAAAGACAGAGTTTAGAAGCGCTCAGAACTACTAGTTGCTACCAAGCAAGACCACTCAAGCGAAAACACACCCTGCCATCATGAACCAGAGCTCAGCATCTCCAGCTCAGCTTCACCCCCCCAATAACCTGGGATGAGAGCAACCACAGGCACCACTTGCTGGTCAGACTGGGACCACTGGGTTTCCTCCAGTAATAGCTTCGTTCCTGAAGGCGGCACCAGTCAGTTGATGAGTTGCCTGAGGTGAAGCTCCCTCAGAGCCCCTTGTTCTCTCGGAGGAGAGGGGCAGCCACCGGGCCTCAGGACTTCACCCAGCAGCGGGGCCCGTCCTCGGCGGGGAGGGCCCGAGCGGGGGCACCACCCCCAGGCCGGGCCCCGCCGGTCAGCTGAGGGAAGGGGGGATCCCATCCCCACTCCACCACCGCACACGGAGAAAGGGCGGGAAATCACCTCAGCGCCGCTCCCCCCCCCGCCCCCCCCGCCGCGCACCGCCAACGTGTGAAACCACGTGACGGGGGCGGCCTTAAAGGGGCCGCGCGCGCCGCCTCTCTCCTCCCTCCCGCCTCGGCTCTGTGAGGCACTGGGGCCGCCGGCACGTGTCCCGCTCGCTCCCCCCCCGCTCACCGGCGGGAAGGCCATAGGCGGCGCTGCGGGCGAGCAGTTCCCGGAGGGGAAGGAAGCGACAGCAGCGGGCAGCCTTGCCCGCCCCGCCGGCTTTTATGGGCAGCCGCCCCGCCGGGGTGGGGCGGGGTGGGGGGGCGCTGAGGGGAGGGGCCGAAGCGCATGCGCGCTGCGCCCGCCCGCCGCGTGGCGCACCCCCCCAATTACGCCTCCCCTATCCCGGCGTGCGCCGCGCGGGGTGTTGGGCGCGCGCCGGTGCCCGCGCTGGGGCGGTGTCTCTCTCCCTCTCCTCACGACGCCCGGCGGTGGCTTGAGCCTCTCCGGGGCCGCCTCAGCGCCGGCACCTCTCCGCACGCAGGCTGTGGCAAGTCGCTGTGCTCCGTGTGAGGGGAATGGGGCCCCCAAAGGCAATGGAGCGGTGGCAGCGCTGCCAGCTTCAGCCCCCCTGGGTGTGAGGCAACACTGAGCACTCCGGCTCTAGCCCCCGTTGTTGTGGAAATGGGTTTTTCCCTGCGGGAGCAAATGCTTGATGTCCAGCGGTTGGTGGTGCTGCTGCTCTGGCCAGCATTTTGTCACTGTAAAAAAAAAAAATAAAGGTGATTTTATCCCAACTCCTACCCATGTGCTGGAAAAAGCAGAAGGCCCCTCACCCTTTTTGCAGCAGCAGAAGGGCTCGGACTTGAGGCAATTTGGGGTTCAGGCCTTCCCGCCTGTCCTTTGCTCATCCTCTCCCTCCAGTGCTGGGCCTGGCTCCCCGCTGGGCTGCAGCTTTGGAAGGGGAGAGCCAAGGCTCTCTTAAATCCCACCCAACCCATGCTGGGAGGAGAGATCTTGATAAAGAGTCAAATTTCCTTTTTTTTTTTTTCCCCCCAGTTCGGAGATGAAAAGCCTCCCGGAGGTGGCCCCAGGAATCCCTCCAGTGACACTGCAGAATAGACCCAGCACTGACGTAGCAGGTATTTCTGCGGTCAAAGCACGACCAATTCTGCTTTGAATAAATAGCTGGAAACCTCCCAGAATTCCTCAGATCCCTGGTTGGGACCAAACACCTCCTGCCCTCCGCTGAGCCCCAGGGGGGTTTACCCTGACCCTGCATGTTGGTGCCAGGTTTTCTCCAAGAGCCAGCAGCCACCTGATTCAAGCAGTGCCACCCCCAGGGGACTCATATGTCCCCAGTTGCCTAAGGGATGGCTGGTCCCCTGATGTCCCCCATTGCTACCCCGGGGAGGCTGGCAGAGCCTGGCATGGGGGCAGTTTGGGGCTGATCCGGCCGCTGTGCACACAGAGCAGAGAAGGGGAAGGGAGCAGGTTTGAGAAGAGCTTTATTGGGAGATCCTGGCCATAATAAATAGGGGTTACACTGGGAGATGGTGGCGAGGGGCTAGGGGCAGGAGGCACACTGTGCTCCTGTGGGGCCTGGAGCTGCCACCACCCCTCCGAGTGGAACATCACGCTGTGTCCTGTCCGCCCCGTTCTGTTCCTTCCTCCCAGTGGCAAAGCCGGCCCAGGGGTCACTGCCTGCTGCCCCTCTGGGGATTGGGGCAGAGAATAACGTGGCAGAAATCGGTGCAGGGAGCATTTCAGGGAGTGGTGTGGGGCAGAGAGGGGTGGGAGGGCAGGGCCATGGGTGCGGTGGGGCCCAGCCGTCACTGTGCCAGGGCCTGGACGATGTCCTTCACCAGCATGGTGCCGATAACCATCTTCTCACTGTTGACGGTCAGCTGGGCCGCGGCGCCCTCCCGTCGCTCCAGGGTGATGAGCACCAGGCTCCCGCTGGTCACCGTCTTGGCCGCAAACCTGCCCACCGGCAAACACAGGGCTTCAGGGCGAGCTGTCCCCCCATCACCCTCCCGTCCACTGGGATGCTTTGGTGGGGACCGGGGAGGTGTCTGCCACCCATGGCCACTGTCATGTGTGGGTTTATGCAGGCTCCTTGACCTAAAGGAGGCCCTGAGTGTTCCCACTGTGATTTGGGTGGGATCGGAGAGGTGACAGCACCTGCCTGGTCCCGGTGTGGGGGTACCTGTACTCATTGTCGGCACCGCAGGGCACGCGGCCCACGTTGGCGGCCGAGGTCACTTGCTGGACGATGGCGTGGTCACTCTGGCATTTCTCAGGCAGTGTCAGCTTCTCTGTGATCTCGCTCATGCCTGTCAGCTTCCCTGGAGTGGGCAGCAGAGGCACCTGCCCATCTCTGGCCATGCACCCAGCAGCCGTGTCCCTGCCGGGCCCCATTTTGCCATCCCCAAACCAAGCCCCTCCAGCTGCCAGCTCCCCACATCTGGGTCCCCCACGACATTCTGAACTGGCTGCCCTGCTTGCTCCTCTCCAGCCCAGCAGAGATGGATTCAGGAAAGTCCTTCTTCCACAACCCTTCCCAGGCTCATCCCCGCGTCCCTGCCCAGTGGCAGCAGCCATGTCCTTGGGGACAGGCTCCTCTGGTCACTGGCAGCAATGGGGCCAGGTGCTGCAGGGCACCGAGCACCCACTGCTCAGCGCAGACCCCCATCCGCAGGGCCGGGGTGGGGATGCTGCTGCTCCAGGAGCACAGGGAGGTGGGGCCAGGGTGTCCCCGTCACTTACCTGACACGGTGCTGGGAGCACCAGGGGTGGCACGAGCCCTCCATGCTGCGTGGGGACCTGGCGGGCCCACCCTGGTGCCAGGGTGGTCACCCTGACCCACAGGCCAGGGGGTGCAGGAGGGGAACGGGAGCAGAGCTAGTCTAGGGGCCGGCTCAGTGGCCACTTACCCTCGCCCGGCCGCGCGAGGTGCTCTAGGGCCACGGCGAGGGCGGTAGAGGGGACAAAATTGGGGGTGAGCATCAGCGCTGGAGCGGTGGATGCCCGTGCGCCACCCTGTCCCTGTCCCTGTTCCCATCCCCCACTCACCCTGCTCCTTCTTGAACTCGTTCTCACTCATGAAGACGGGGGCCATGAGCTCCCCCACAGGCGGCTGGATGGAGACGTAGAAGTGGCGCGTGTGGGTGCTGGGGAGACAGGCAGGTGAGGGGGGCATGTGCTCAAAACATCCCCCCCCGGGTCCCGCTTTCCGTCCCTGCCCTGGGCAGGGGGTGACTAGAGGGAAACTGAGGCACAAAAGGCCTCGGGAATAGGGGAACCCATCAGGCTGGACTTGGGGCTGCTGCTGCCTCCTTGTCCCCTCCAGGGACCCCAGTGCCTGTCGTGCTGTCCCCCAGCCACCCCATGCCCATCCTGGTGTCTCCCCTCCCCTGGAAGGACCCTGGTGCCCATCCTGCTGTCCCCTGTCCCCCAGAGGGATCTTGTCCCACTGTCCCCTGGGGCCTCTCCTGCTGTCCTCCATCCCCTGGAAGGATGTCGGTGCCTGTCCAGCTGTCCCCAATGCCCTGGAGCACCCCATACCCTGTCCTGCTGTCCCCCGTTCCGTGGGGTACCCCATGTCCTGTCTGGCTGTCACCTGTCCCCTGCTGCCCCAAGTCCCCTGGAGGGATGTTGGTGCCCATCCCACTTTCCCCATCCCCTGGAGCACTTGTGTCCTGCCCCACTGTCCTCCATCCCTGGAGCACCCCACGCTGTCCCCATCCCCTGGGACACCTGTCCCGTCCTGCCCGGTGCCGGGCACTCACCACAGCTGGAAGTTGGCTGCCTGGGTGGAGTCGAAGAAGTCGATGCCCATCACCACGCTGGCCGTGTCCCCGGCCGCCAGGTGCTCTGAAAGCACAGGGCTGCCACCGCGTCCTATGTCCCCTCCACCAGCCAACCCCAGCGTCCCCATCCCCCCCCCAGCATCGCAGCCATGCCATGCCGTGCCATACCGATCTCGGGGAACTCCTGGATCCGCATGCTGGAGAGCGGCTTGGGCTCGCTGATCCGCAGGCTCTTCACCTCGGCGTCAGTGTTGTTGGAGATCTGGATCTGGACGGCCACCATGTGGGGGTCCCCCGGGAAGGGCCGGCGGCTGAAGCAGTACTCGACTGAGAGCCCCTCGCCTGCCATGCGGTGCAGCAGCTCGTAGGTCCTCACTGCGCCGAATGCCGGGCTCAGCAGCTGCAAGGGATCAAGGGACCGGCGTGGGCTGCTGACCTGCTCCCTGCGGCCCCTGCGGGTGCAGGGATCCCAGGAGCCCCCCAGGAAGGATGTTGGGGACACTTACGGCAGGTGCCAGGGAGGTGTCAGTGAGTGTGAGGCCCTCCAGGTCGGTCACCAGGCTGGTGGAGACGATGCTGCTGGAGGGAATGGGCTGGGGAGGAGGGGGGGTGACTGCGGGGGGTGGGGGGAGGAAAGGGTTAACAGAGCTCTGATGAGCCACAGCCCCATGGGGACAGCCTCATGAGGAGAGCCCTGGTGGCACACCTGCATGCAGACAACCCAGCAGGCACAACCCCATGGGCACAGCCACATGGGTACAATCCCATGGGCATAGCCCCAACAGGGACAGCCCCGCTGGCACAGCCACCTGTCCCACAGCCATCCTCTGGGGACAAGGATGGCTCACCCCACTGGTCCCCATCCCAGCTCAGCAGCCCCCAAAGGACCTGCAGGACCCTGACCCCACTGGGGCGGGTGCTCATGCCTCAGTTTCCCCAGCATCACGGCCATCCTGCGTGCCCCAGGCAGCCACTCACAATCATCCAGGTCGAGCAGGGAGATCTCCTTGGGGCCGGCCCTGCTGCTGGGGGGCTGCAAGGGGGCAGAGAGATGGGGGTGTGTGTGAATGGGGGGTCTGGGGGTCCCCATGCTGCCCCCCAGCCCGACCTGGCCCTCACCGCCTTCCTCCGCTTGGCCTCTGCCTCGGAGCCTGAGTCGGAGCCTGAGGAGCTGCTCTCGGAGGCACTGGCCTCCTCCGACGAGGTCTCGGCACGGCTTTTCCCCCCCTGCGACACCTTCTTCTTGGCCTTCTTTGCCCCCTCCTCCTCCTCCTTCTCCTCTTCCTCACTGGGGCTGTGGGGAGAGCTTGGCTCAGGGGGGGCCAGGGTGGGGTTCGGCTGGGGGCACCCCGCTTTCCCAGGGGGTACCTGCCCGTGCTCCCCAGGGCTGCCTTCCGGGAGCCTTCCTTCTCCTTTCTCTTCATCCTCTTCTCCTCCTCCTCCTCCTTGTCCTCCGACTGCTCCCCACTGCCTTCCTCCTCCTCTTCCTCCTCCTCCTCCTCCTCCTCCTCCTCCTCCTCGCTGCTGGAGCTGGAGCTGCCAGAGGTGCTGCTGCTGCCGCTCTCCTCGCTGACAGACTCGGGCTCTGCGGGGGGCACATCCCCCCATGTCCCCACAGCTTCCTGCTGCATCGCACCGCATCTCCCCATCCTCCCACTGCATCCCCCCATCCTCCCACTGCATCCCACTGCATGCCCACACCCACTGCTGCATCCCCACTGCATCCTCCCACTGCATCCCTGCATCCCTGTGTCCTTCTGCTGCATCTCTGCACCCCGACACTGCATCTCACGATCCTCTTACTGCATCTCCACTGGATCCCCACATCCTCCTGCTGCCTTCCTCTGCATCCTGCTGCATCCCTGCATCCTCCCACTGTATCCCTGCATCCCTGCATCCTCTCACTGCATCCCTGCATCCTCCTGCTACATCCCCACATCCTCCTACTGCATCCCGCTGCATCCCAGCACCCTCTGCTGCCTCCCACTGCATCCTGCTGCATCTCCACATCCTTCCACTGCATCCCACTGTATCCCTGCATCCCTCCACTGCATCCCCGCATCTTCCCGCTGCGTTGCGCTGCGTCCCCATAACCCCCCACCACATCCCTGCTTCTCCCCACTGCATCCCCGCATCCACCTGCCACGTCCCTCCATGTCCCCTGCCACGTCCCCACCACGATGGGATGTCCCCACTGCAATGTCCCCTGCCCGATGCCCCACCATTGTGGCACCTGCTTGATGCCTCACTCTGGTGGCCCCTGCCTCATGCCCCACTATGCTGTCCCTTGCCTGATGCCCCATCATGGTAGCTCCTGCCCCATGCCCCACTGTGGTGGCACTTGTCCCATGCCCTACTGTGGTGGCACCTGCCTGATGCCCCATCATGGTGGCTCCTGCCCCATGCCCCACTGTGGTGGCATCTGCCTGATGCCTCACCACAGTGGACCCTGCCCCATGCCACCGGGTCCTCACCGCTGTCAGCCGACTCCGTGGGCCCCGACTCTCCCTCTGAGTCGGAGTAGAAAGGTTTTTCCACCTTCTCCTTCCTCTTCTCCCGACTGGTGCACTTGGTCCACTCAGGAACCTGCTGACACAGGGTTGATGGAGTGGGGCCATCATCCATGGGTGGGGGGCCCAAACAGCAGCTCTTGCCCCCCTCCCGTCCCCACGCAGGTGTGTGGGCACCAGAGAGGGGACATGAGGCAGCTGAGCAGCACCTGGGCACCTTCTGGGGCTCTCCCAAGACCTCGAGACGATGACCCCACCATGGACCCCCATGCACCCCCGCACCTCCACGTTCCTCACGGAGGGGTCGGGGGCCTCATCTGGCCATTCGGGCAGCTCCTGGTAGCCCACAGCCTTGGCATTGAGCAGGTGGGACAGGGATCCCAGCTGGAAATGGTCCCGATCTACAGCAGGGTGAGAGGTGGTAGCAGCTCGGGGACAGCCATGCAGCACCGTGGTGACAGCTGGCCCCATGTCCCCATGCCCTGTGACCAGGGGTGGGTACCTTTGAAGGAGGACTCCAAGATGGGAGCAGGTTTTTGGGCCAGGAAGAGCTTCTTGGCGTACTTGTTGAGGGCCCCACTCTTCTCAGTGGGCACGATGAGCTGCCGGATGAAGCGAGCCCGGTCACGGATGTCATAATTCTGGTCATACTTGGCCAAGTTGAGGACGTACTGGGTCAGCAGCTTGCTCTGCACCAGAGGACATACTCAGGGCCAGCCTCTCCCTCTCCAGTGGGGAAACTGAGGCACACTGTTGGGCCACATCCCCAGTACCTGCTTGGAGTTGGTCAGGTAGAGCTTAGCTGCCAGGTTGATGACCTGCAACTTGACAATGTCCTCCTCGTTGGTGAAGGACTTAGCCATCTTGCGCAGCACATCAGGTGCGATCTTGGGCACGTGCTCGCAGTACTCGCCGATGAGCCACAAGATGCTGGCCCGAGCCATCGGCACCTGCAAAATGCCCCCGGGCATGTGGCACCGCTGCCTCTCCCCCAGTCCTGCGGGCCACGCAACGCCCCGACCCACCTGGATGTTGTCGGTGAGCTTGGCCATGTGCTTGATGATCTCACTGTGCTGGGCCGGCTGCATCTGCAGCAGCTTTTTGATGACCACCACGGATTCGGCCACCACCAGCTCTGTGGGCAGAGACCCAGCCTCAGCGGGGTCCTGCCCTGAGAGTGATGGAGCCCCTGTTTCACCCCCACCGCGTGCACTCACCATCCCGGTTGGAGAGGAGCTGGACCAGGCCATTGAGGCAGGTGTCCCGCACCTTCCCGATGTTGGTGGCACAGCGCCCAATGGCTTGGATGGTGGCCGCCACAAAGTCCTTGTCCATGCTGCGGATGTAGGTCTGCGCAGGCATGGGGGGGACACATGACATGTCACCCACATGCCAGTGCCGGGCATCCCGCCATGTGGTGGTCATATGTTGGGGCTCTTCGGAGCCACCCATGGGGTTGGCATGGCTTCAGCCCACTCCTCCTGGTGGGGCTCTCCTCTGTTCCCTTCATGGTGGTGTTTTGGCACCTAGAGCCATGCCAGGGTGGCACCCTGGTGGCCTCAGTATGGCCATGGCATACCTGGAACTCCCGCAGGATGGTGGAGATGTTGGTCTCGTTGGCCAGGTTGGTGAGGACCTCCAGCTGCGGGAAAGAGGAAGAGATGGGCAGCATGTGGGCATGGTGCCAGGGCACGGGGTCCTTGCTGTCCCCAGGGCATGGAAGACAGCTGCCCCACAGGGAAGGGCTCCATGAAGCCCCAAAGTCACCAGTGATGGGTTCTGCCGGGTGTTTCCAGCTCACCTTGAGGATCTTGATCTGCGTGGGGTCCGTGGAGCGGATATAGAAGCTCTTCAGGTAGGGCTCAAACATCCCCTGCATGCAGAGCCAGCAGCATTAGTGCCATCCCTGTCCCACCCTCGCTGAGGCGACCCACAGGCAGCTGGCCCTGGTGACCCTGCTGGCTAGCCCTCATTCCACTCCAGAGTCAACAGGGCTAACTCCTCCCACACCGAGTCTGAGACTCACCCGACGTTTGATGGACATGGTGGCCACATTCTGCAGCACGACATACTGCACCTCGCTGTGGGAACAAAGAGGGGACCACCATCAGCGGGGCAGGGCCGGACCCCCCCAGCAAGTCGTGTGAAGACGGGGCAGGACCCACCACCACAGGCTGGTGCCACCACGACGCTGCCATCCCATGTCTGGACTGGGCCATGCCAAAAAGCCCTCTTTTTTGGCAATTCACCCCAAGCCGATGTCCCTGTGGGGATGGGCTTCCTGGGGGGCTCTCCCAGGGTCTTGGGGCTCCCCATGGGTCCCACTAATCAAGGTGGTGGGGCAGGAGACCACCGCAACCCAGGTGCCACTGACCTGTGACTCCGCAGGAGCCGCACCAGTGCCTTGGCGATGACACCAACCTCTGCCTTGGGTGCCAGGTGGAAGTAGAGCTGCGCCACGGCCATCACCACCTGCGGGGACACACCCAAGCATCACCTGGTGGGCATGGGGACACCCCGAGGGATGGCTGTGTTCCCCAGAGTCCCACCCGGCAGCACCTGGAGGAAGCCCGTCCCTGGGTGTCCCTCAAGCACCCTGGTGGCTCCTTGGCCGGTGGGGACATCACGAGCCGAGGCTGCTGGACACCACCGGTGGCCTCCAGGGATGGACAGGGCTGGGGCAGGGGGCTCACCGCGGCATTGCGGCTCTGCAGCAGGGGCTTGGTGTTGCGCAGGAGCAGGCGGTGGTCAGGGTCCATGACGTAGGGCTTGCGCTTGGCCAGCGAGGCCGCCTCTGCCTTGGCGTCCTTGGTGTCCTCCTCCTCGGAGCCGTAGAAAGCCTTCTCGGCGCTCTCCTCCAGCAAGGACTCCTGCCAGTAGGTGGGATGTCTTGCACCTCCCCCACAGCACACACACCCCTTCAGCCCACCTCCCCGGGGGCTCCCAGGGCACCCTGAGGCTCCTGGGGCACCCCGAGGCTCCTGCACTCACGTTCTGGTTGGGGCTGAGGAACTGAGTGCGCGCGTAGCGGGTCAGCATGTTGATGATGACCACCTGTCCCCACTCCTCCACGTCGATGAGCAGGTTGCAGAGCTTGCGGTAGTTCTTGTGGATGAGGTCAATGCGCTCTGGGCAGACCTCCTCAAATGCCATCACCACACTGCCGGCCACCAGCTGGGAAGGGAAAGCCCGGGGTGACTCACCAGGGTGGTGGCATCTTCATCATGATGCTGGCTTGATGGGGATGGTGGCATCCCCGTGAGTATGCTGGCTGGTGGGATGGTGGCATCCCCGTGAGGATGCCATTTTGGTGGGGATGGTGGCATCCCTGTGAGGATTCCGGTTTGGTGGGGATGGTGGCATCCCCATGAGGATGCCGGCTCAGTAGGGATGGCTGCACCCCTGCGAGGATGCTCAATCACTGGGCATCCACACGAGGAAGCTGGGTTGGCAGGGACAGCTGTATCCCTACGAGGATGCCAGCTCGGTGGGGACAGTGGTATCCCTGTGAGGATGCTGGCTTGGTGGGGATGGTGACTTCCTCATGGGGATGCCGGCTCAGTGAAGATGGTGGGATCCCCACRAGGATGTCAGCCTGTTGGGGACAGCAGCATCCCCACAATGACACCAGCTCTGCAGGGATGGCTGCATTCCAGTGAGAATGTCAATTTGGTGGACATGTCTGCATCCCCGTGAGGATGCTGGATCAGTGGGGATGGTGGCATCCCCATGAGGATGCTGGCTTGGTGGGGACAGTGACATCCCCACAAAGATGTTGGCTCTGGGGATGGTTGCATCCCTGCGTGGATGTTGGATCAGTGGGGACAATGGCATCCCCATGAGGATGCCAGCCCTGTGGGGATGGCTGCATCGCCATGAGGATGCCATATCAGTGGGGACGGTAGCATCCCCATGGGATGCTGGCTCGGTGGGGACAGCAGCATCACTGCAAGGATGCCTGCTCTGCATGGATGGCTGCATTCCCACATGGACACAAATTTGATGGGGACATCTGCATCCCCACAAGGACACCGGGTTAGCGGGGATGGTGACATCCCCAGATTTAGGGGCAGGGGAGACACAATGCCCCACTCACTGTGGTCTTGTCTGCCAGCAGCTTCTCAATCACTTCTATGAGCTGGTCCTTCTGGTCCGAGTCGAGGCTGCAAGGGAAGAGCAGGGCAGGTGTGGCCAGACCAAACTCCCCCCATCCCTGCCTGCCCCTGCCTGCACCAAGCAGCTGAGACCCCAGCACTGGACCCTTATTGGTACCCCAAAATTTAGCAGCTGACCTCCCCATTACCTGTACAGCTTGGGGATGGCATGGGCAGCTGTCTTGCGCACGTACGGGGACATGTCCGAGGCGGCCTCCTTGATGGCCAACATCATGATGGGCACGATGATGGGCACACGGATGCTGGAGAGAACCCGCAGGGCGCTGGCGCGGATCAGCTGGTTGGGGTCCTGTGGGGACATGTCGGTGGCTGCAGCACAGCCGTGGGGGGCTCGCTGCCCCCCCCAGACCTCCCCCAGGTCCCCAAACCAGCCCACCTTGAGTCCTCGCTGGAAGGTGGAGATGGAGAGCAGGGCCAGATCCTGCTGCTCCTCTGCATAGCGCACCAGGTAGACGTACACCAGCTTCTTCACCTGCAGGGTGAAGGTGGTGGGGCCACCTCAGAGCCCCCCCAAAACCCAGCCCATGCCCAAAACCCTCCTGCAGGGGAAGTGCCAGACCCTGGGGACACCCATGGATGCCACCAGGGCCACCCAAGACCTTCCTCACCTCGATGTTCTTGCAGGCGACATTTTTCACCACGGCTGGGAAGAGGTCGGAGGCGTTTTTACCCCGGGCGATCATCTAGGGGGTAAAGGAGCGGCATGACACCGGGCAGACAGCATGGCACGGCACAGCACAGCACAGCTCCGCACGGCATGGCTTGGCACCGGCAGTGGGTCCTGCCAGTGGCAACAACACGCACCGCCACAATCCTCTTCATGGCCTCCAGCTTGAGTGAATCCTTGTTGCTATCAAGCATCTCCTTGAGATCATCGTGCCTGCACCACGCCGGGGGAAAAAAATCCCATTTTCCATTTTTAGCCATTTTTAACCGTTTTTAGTCTTTTTTTTTTGCTCCCAGCCTGCCATCAGGCTGGCAACCCGACCCTTCGCCGTGCAATATTTATGGACACAGGCGTTGGGTTACAGCCAGGTGAAAGAGGAGCCAGAGGGACCGGCGTGGTGCTGGCACCCAGCTCTGTCCCCATCCTGGGTGCTGAGGACCCCATCCCAGCCCTGCTGTGGTTGTCACCCTAGGATGTCCCCAAATCGCTTCCCAGGGAGCAGGCGCCCATCACCATCTCCATCCCTGCCACCAGCCCAGCTTGGCTGGATGTCCCTTGTCCCCTCCTGGGCACGGTGACATGGATGTGCCGGTGCGCCCTGACGCAGAGCCCTTCCCTGGTCCCCTCCCTGGGCTGGGAAAAGGCCACCACCGTCCCCTTTTATAAGGCTGGTTGTCGCCACTGTCCCCTCTTCTAAGGGACATCCATCCCCACCGAACCAGGGGGGACCTGCAAGGCTGCATCCACCCACAGCAGCTGGGGGTGGCACCCATGGGACAATGCTCGGCCAGAGCCACCATTGCCAGAGGGTCCCGGGGGGCTCCTTGGGGGGGTCTTACCGCGGCAGTGGCCCGGTGCCGGTGGCCACCACAGGCTTGGGGCCAGCAAGAGGCCGCAGCTCGTCGGCTCGCAGGGTGCTGTAGCAGGTGGATTGTCTGGCTTCGGTGGCCAGCACCAGGCTTGTCACCTCCTTGGCCGTGTCACCACCCAACAGTGTTTTTGGCCACCCAGCCGGCCCCACCGATAGCTGCTGCAGCAGCTTCTGCACCGGTGGCAAGGACAGCATGGCTTTGGCCGGGGAGTGGTGGCCCTGGGGACAGTGACAGGGCTGTGGTCCCACTCTTCCTCCCGGCACCGCCAGCTGAAACCTGATGCTGCTGTTGGGGTTGGGTTGCAGCTGCGATCACGACACCCTTCCCGGTGGATGAGGCCATGCTGTGGTGTCACATCCCAAGTGATACCCGTCCTGCAGCTGGGGCCTGGGGACATTGCAGGGAGCTCCTTCCCTGGGTGCTTTGAGTGGCTCAGTCCTGGCCAGGGACACCACGTCATGATGGGACACCCACCTGGGTGGTGGGGTGGCACGATGGGACACCTGTGGGTGTCCCAGCTGGGTGATGGGGTGGCACTTGGGAGGCATTTCTCTTTCCCTGTGTGCCATGCACGGCTCATGGGGATGGTGACAGATCTGCTGTGGCCATAAGGGGGTGGGCTCCAGGGAAGGGCAGCACGCAGGTGATGGGGACAGTGCCCAGGGGTCAGGGATGGGGGGACACTGCCAGACTGGGGGACACTGCCAGGGGGTCAGGGATGGGGGGACACTGCCAGAGTGGGGAACACTGATGGCAGGTCACTGAGGGGACCTGGCCAGACTGGGGGACACAGCCAGGGTGGTCAGGGCTGAGGGGTGCTGTCAGACTGGGGGGACAGAGCCAGTGGGGCAGGGTGGGGGGACACTGCCAGACTGGGGGACACTGATGGCAGGTCAGGGCTGGAGGGACACTGCCAGACTGGGGGACACTGCCAGTGGGGGTCAGGGTCAGGGGACACTGTCAGACTTGGGGACAGGGGAACTCTGCCAGGCTGGGGGACGCTGCCAGACTGGGGGACATTGCCAGGGGGTCAGAGATGGGGGGACCCGGCCAAACTGGGGGACAGTGCCAGGGGCTTATGGACGGGGGGAACACTGTGAGATGGGGACACTGCCAGCGGGTCATGGATGGGGAACACTGCCAGACTGGGGGACACTGCCAGGGGGTCAGGGAGGGGGGGACACTGCCAGATGGGGGGACACTGCCAGCCTGGGGGACTGCCAGCAGGGCAGGGATGAGGGGACACATCCAGCCTGGGGGACACTGCCAGCGGGTCAGGACTGGGGTGTCACTGCCAGATTGGGGGACACTATCAGGCAGTAATGGATGGGGGGACACTGCCAGACTGGGGGACACTGCCAGTGGGTCAAGGTTGGGGAGACACTGTCATACTGGGGGACACAGCCAGGGGTAGGGAGCGTGACGCTGCCAGACAGGGGTACACTGCCAGGGCATCAGGGAGGGGGAGACACTGCCAGAGTGCAGGACACTGCCAAGGGGTCAGGGAGGGGGGGACACTGCCAGGGGGTCAGGACTACGGGGTCAGTGCCAGACTGGGCGACACTGCCAGCAAGCCAGGGAGGGGAGGACACTTCCAGAGTGGGGGACACTGCTGGGGGGTAAGGACTAGGGGGTAACTGCCAGAGTGGGGGACACTGCCAGTGCGGCAGGCTGAGGGATACTGCCAGGGGGTCAGAGACGGGGAATATATCCAGACTGGGGGACACTGCTGGGGGGTCAGGGTTGGGGGATACTGCCTGAGGGGGGGGACAGTGCATCAGACACTGCCAGACTGGGGGACGCTGCCAGGGATAGGGGGGGTGCCACTGCCAGACAGGGGGACACTGCTGTGGCATTAGGGAGGGGTCCAGGGATGGGGGACACTGCCTGAATGGGGGACACCGACAGCAAGTCAGGGAGGGGGGACACTGCCAGACTGGGGACACTGCCAGCAGGTCAGGGTGGGGGACACATCCAGAGTGGGGGACACTGCCAGGGCTGGGGGGACAAAGGGACCCCCACATTCCCACAGCTCCAGAGAACCCCCCCATCCTCTGCATCCCTGTCCCCCCCCAGCAGCCTGCCGCACACAGGGGTGACATTTCTCAGCCCCGCCTCCCCGCTAGGGACCTCGGCAGGGGGGTGCCGTCACCCAGGGACCCCCATGAGAGCCTTGGGAGCCAGCAGAGCCTGGGGGGACACCGTGCCCAGGGTGCCCCCAGCCCAGGGGTGGGGGATGCATTGGGGGTCCCTGCGCATCCCCCCTGCCACACCGCCCTCCAAAACCCCACAGTTTTCCCCCGAAACCCTCCCCAGCCTTTGCAACTTGCAGTGGCGGCGGCGTGACCACGTTCTCTGTCCCCATCCTCATCCCTATCCTCATCCTCATCCCCGTCCCCACCCCGGGGACCATGGCCAGCCCCGAGTCGGGTACCACGTCCCCGGCGGCGATGGCGGCCAAGGCCCGCGGTGGCGGCCACCCGGCCAGGCTCAGCCTGTCCCCCTCGGCGTCCCCACCTCTTATAGTCGGAGGAGAAGATGCCGCCGCTGGCAGGGTCATGGCCGTACTCGGGCTCCCCCAGGCTGGAGGAGCCCCCCTTCTCCTCCCCGTAGGCCGGGCTGGCCGCCATGGCGGCAGGATGCGGTCGGGATGCGGCCGGTTGGGATGCTGGGACTGATGTCAGCGTCATGCGGGGACGGGGACCGCCCTAACGCTCCCCACGCTCCCCATCCTCCAGGGGTGCTCAGTTTCAGGGGGGCATCGCCCAGGCGGCTCTACCCCTCCCTAAATTGGGGGGGGACGGGGCTTTGCACCCACAAAAGGGGTCCCCAGCCCTGCACCCCCACACACCTGCACAGGTTTGGGTGCCAGTCAGCAGTAAAATGGGCATAATTCGGGATATTATTAGTAGTAGTAGTGTTTGGGACATGATTATATAGTATCTATCATATAGCTCATATACCACACATCGTAAGAGATTATATAATTATATGTATTTACATTATATGATATTATATTATATCATATCACATTACATTACACTATATCATATCATATCTTATATTATATTACATTACAGTATATTATTATTTCATACATAATACATTCGATAGTATACATTATATATTATATACTATATATTATATGCTACATATTATATACTACATACCATATATTACATGTTATATATTACATTACATTACATTACTGATTATATTAATTCTATTATATATATTCTATATTTTATCATACTATATTATACATAGTCCATAATCCATAATCCATTCTACATTCTACATTCTGTTATATGTTATAATGATATTTGTTATATATGTTATATGTTATACTACATTCTATTCTATATTCTATATTCTATATTCTTTATTCTATCATATTACATTATATATTATACATTATACATTGTATCGTATATGGTATATAGTATATTAAATATGATGTATGATGTATGAATATGATATATATGATATATTATGCATTGTATTGTATTGCATTAAATTATATTATTTCTTCTTATTATAGATATTATTATCATCACCATCATCATCATCATCATCATTATTATATTCTTCACAGGTAATTATTGATATTGGCGGATATTTCAGTTATTGTTTTTCTTCTCACCTAACAAGCCCCGAGAGGCTGGTTGCCAGCCAGGCAGCTCTCTCACCCCGTCATTCAGGAGTGAGGCAGCAAGAGATAACAGGCACGTTTCAGGTAGCAAAATTTAATAAATCTAATTAATGCACAATGATTAAGCTCCAGCAAGCAGAAAGGAACCCCTGAGCCCCTGCCCTTCCTGCCCTGTGCTGATGGGTCCCCTGCCAGCACTGGCAGCTGGAGCCCAGCCTTTCTGGGGACCCCAGTCCCCTTTGGAGACCCCAACCCTCTTTGGGGACCCCGCAGGGCTCCCAGGGACCCCAGCCCTGTTTGGGGACTCCAGCCCTCCCAGACACCCTTCCCTCCCAGGGACCCCATAGCCCTCCTGGGGATCCCAGCCCTGCTTGGGACCCAGACCTCCTTGGGGACCCCACAGCTCTCCTGGAGACCCCAGCCGTGTTTGGGGACCCCAGCCCTCCTGGGGATCCCACAGCCATCCTGTGGACCCCAGCCCTCCTTGGGACCACACAGTCCTCCTGGGGACCCCAGGCCCCTGGGAACTGCAGCCCTCTTTGGGGACCCCAGCCCTCACGGCGACCCCATCCCTCCTGGGGACCCAGCCATCCCAGGGTTCCCACAGCCCTCCCAGTTACCCCAGCCCTCTTGGGGACCCCCGCCCTCCTGAAGACCCCAGCCTTCCTAAGGACCCCAACCCTCCTGGAGACCCCAGCCCTCCTGGAGACCCCAGTCCTCTTGGGGACCTTGCATCCCTCCCAGGGACCCCACCTCCCCTGGAGACACCAGCCCTCTTTGGGGACCCTACAGTCCTGGCGATACATACAGCCCCACTGCCGCAGCTGCCACCTTCATTTTGGATTTCCACCTGCAAGAGAAAGCTGCCCATGCGCGGGGGCTTGGCTGTTCCCACCGCTGTCCCCACCGCTGTTCCCACCACCCCCGGGCCAGCCCCAGGGGCAATCGCGTCAGGATGCAAACGCAGGGCTGGGTGTGGGTGCAGGAGCCATCCCACCATGGCTGTGACCCCCAGCTCCGTGCTCACCAGTTCCATGTAGAAGTCCACTAAGCCCAGGAGGTAGAGGGTGAAAGCAAAACCAAAAGCAGCACAAAGTCCAGGAAACACTGGAATGGGTTTTTCCACTTCTTAAAGCTGGGCTTAATTTGCCTGGGAATGGAGGGAGGCGATGCGGGAGATCCTGGAAATGCTCTTGAGTCAGACGAGCTGCAGGACATCTCCAAAAGTGCATGTCATGCAGCGACCTCCCACCCGCCTCCAAGAGACCTTCCTCCAACCCCAGCCTGGACCCAGTATTGACCCCGGGGGTACACCACCAGTGACTGGCCTCCAACCAGACCTGGTCCAGCTGTTTGGCCAGTTTTCAACCCAGCAGCCCAGGGAATATTTATTTTGATGCTCAAAATCAAACGCTGGCAATAAGAGAGGCGTCTGTTTGTCTCAGGAGGCCACAGGGAGCAAAGAGCAGCCACTCCCTTCGAGGGAGGCAGGAGGGGGTGGCTGCACCAGGGTGGGACATCGCTCACCAGTGGCTTCTGGGAAAGGAGCTTCTGGGAAAAGGAAGGCGGAAGCGAAAAAACACAAATCAAACAAGGTTGGCACAGGCTTTCCGTGCAACCATTTATTGCTGTGCAAGAGGGATGCCAAAGCTGCCGGTGCAACGCCGGTCCTCTGGGAAAGGATGCTCCAGCCCCGCGTGTCCCCCAGGCGCATCGCCGCCTCCATCACTGCAGCACTGGAGACACCTGGGAGAGAAGACGGGCTGTGGTGACGCTCGGCCAGAGCGGGCATCAGGGTCGCCCAGGGTGGTGGTACACGCTATGGTGGTGGCACCCACTGTGGTGCCGGCAAGCTGGCCCAGCCCCAGCAGGGTGAGGGCGAAGTGGACGCAGTTGCAGGTGATGGCGTCATACTCCACTGCCTGGTCCATGGCCACCCGGATCCGCTGCTGCAGGGCGGCCGCATCCAGCCCTCCCTTCCTCCGCAGCACCTTGGCCAGGCCCCGCGTCCGCAGGAGGTGGCTCTTGCCGTGCTTGGCCACGATCCCCAATGGGGACGTCCCCGAGCTGCCTGCAGGGCAGAGGGGATGCTGTACCCCGTGTACCTTCCACGGGGACGTCCCCACGCTGTGAGCATCTCCTGGGGCTCACCTTCCAGGTGGATGATCTCCCCGTCACCGCAGTAGACGCCGGCATGGGCGCCCCACCAGCCGGGGCCTCCTGAGGCCAGCGGGAAGAGGAAGAGGTCCCCTGGCTGGGGCTTGGCCACTCCATCGGGGACCACGTCGAAGTGCTGGCCCAGCAGCCCCTCGCAGAGGAAGAACGCTGCCGTGCTCGCTGCCCCGGCCACCGCCTGGGGACCCGTCTGTTTCAGGGCCACCGGTGCCACGGGGACAGCGGCAGCATCACTGACTCGCTGGCTCATCCCCTATCCCCGGTGGCTTGGGCACAGCTTGGGTCTCCATGGATGGAGAAACCCTCCAAGAAGGGGCCATCTCCTCTAGGTGCTGAGCACCCATGGGTGCGGAGGAAAAGGCAGGGCATGCCAAATTTGGCCCTGTTGTGCCAGGGGTGAGACAGGTGGTGTGGGGCACAGAGGGGACACCGGCACTTACCTGCCTGGAGCTGCTCACCTGGAGGGACAAACACCCAGCATCAGCCCCGGTGGTGCCAGGAAGATGGGACACAGGGCAACAGTGTGATGGCTCAGCCCCTTCCCAGACTGCTGCCATCCCCCTGCCCGAGCCCTTGGCCAGGGTCCCCGTGTCAGCACCCTCAAACCTGTCGCACCCAGGAGCCCAGCCAGCGCCGGGGCTGGAGGAACGGCCCATCCGGGGCTCGCAGGATCTGCACCAGGGTGCTCACCTGTGGGGAGAGGGTGCAGAGCGAGCCTGGGACCCAGCCTCTGCTACCACCCATCCCCTGCTGGCACACATCCCTGCTAGCACCCATCCGCTGATAGCACCCATCCCCTGCTATCACCCACCCCTGATGACATCCATTCTTGCTAGCACCCCTCCGCTGATGGCACCCCCCCCGCTATCACCCATCCCCTGCTGGCACCCACCCTTGCTTGCAACCACCATTGCTGGCACCCACCCCTGGTAGCACCCACCCCTGCTGCCACCCACCCTTGCTACCACCCACCC
This sequence comes from Phoebastria nigripes, assembly GCA_035582835.1. Classification (NCBI taxonomy): domain Eukaryota; kingdom Metazoa; phylum Chordata; class Aves; order Procellariiformes; family Diomedeidae; genus Phoebastria; species Phoebastria nigripes. The sequence continues at coordinate 814,513 of JAYKAV010002801.1, forward strand.
CTGCTGACACCCATCCCCTGCTGGCACCTACCCCTGCTTGCAACCACCTCTGCTGTCACCCACCCTTTCCAGCAACCACCCCTGCTGGCACCCACCCCTGCTAGCACCATCCCCAGCCCAGAGTGGCCTCCCAGGACACCCCACCCCAGCCTGCACCCCCAGACTCAGCACCGGGCAGGTCCCAGCTGCGGGGTCCGTGGGTGCTGGGTGCCACAGTGGAGGGGTGGGACTGCCTGGGTGCGGGTGCCCTCCCTGCCGGCTCCCCCTTTACCTGGGCGAGGAGGTTCATCTGCAAGGAGAAAACGTAATGTCCAGAGAGCTGGGGACACAGGGCCGTGCCCAGCCCCACCTCGGGGACCTCTGTGTCCCCAAACGGTTGTGGTGCCACGTCACCCTGCCAAAACCCAAGCCACGGCCTCAGGCACCAAGTCAGCCCCGGCACTCATGCCATGCCGAGGTCCCTCGCCTTGGGGACGCCTCCGAGGTCCCCTTGCTCCACCATGGTCCCCAAGCAGCTGCTGCTCCAAAGGTGGCCGCTGGACAGGACCTCAACCTGCCCCAGCGAGCACTGCGGTGGCTCTTGGCACCCACACATGGCTCTGCCAGTGCCCGGGAATGTGCCCGGACCACACCGACCGGTCCCACCGTGGCACCGAGCCCGTCCTGCAGGGCCAGTCCCAGGGGGACAAACCCAACCTGGTGTGACAATTCATCAACGAACCCCTTGGGTGACCCCAAAGGAGTCGCAAAACGGCCCCATGGCCATGATGCACTGATAGCCAGTGGCCACCGGGCTGGTGCCAAAACACCTCTTGGTGCCAAAACGCCTCTTGCCCAAGGGACAGCCACCAGCCTGCCCCCAGCCCCATGTCCCCCAGGGTAGTGTGTGTCTGGGGTCAGCTCTGGAGCCACATTAAACTTTAATCCTTGCACTGGGGGGTCAGTGAAGGCTTTGGCAGGGCTTGGGGCGGGTGATGTGGGAGCTGTCACCCTCTGTCATCAGGCAACCTCCACAGCATCATTTATCACAAAGCCTCCAATAAACAAGAGCTAATTAAAGCTGAAACTAGAGCCTGGCCTGGACATGGCTCAGTGCTGGACAGCCGTGTTAACCGTTCCCAGTCACCTCCAGTCCCACAGCCATCTTGTACCCTCCCAGACCTTCGTGTCTTCTTCTGGTTGTTCTTGTCCCCTCCTGATCCCAACCATCCTCTCCCGGTCCCCGTCGTCCCGACCTGATGTACCCTCCAGTTCTCACCACTCCCTTCTGGTCCCTAGTGTCCCCTCCTGGTCTCCACCATCCCCTCCTGGTCCTCACTAGCTGCTCCTGGGCTCCATCATCATCTCCTGGTCCTCATTATCCCTTTAGGTTCCCTTGGCCCCTCTTTGTCACCATTGTCCCCTTCTGGTCCCCATTGTCCTCTCCCAGTCCCTATCCTCCCCTCCTGATCCCCATCTTCCCTCCCGGTCCCCATCATCCCATCCCAGTCTTCACTGTCTCCTCATGATCCCCATCCACCCCTATTGCATCCCACTGCCCCCTCCTGATCCCCATCACACTCTCCTGGTCCCCATCGTCCCCACATGGTCCCTATTGTCCTGTCCTGGTCTCCATCATCCCCTCCTGGTCCCTGCTGTCACCTCCTGCTCTCCACCATCCATCATTGTCTGCTGGTCACCATCAAAACATCCAGGTTCCCATTGTCCCCTCCTGGTCCTCATCATCCCCTCGCAGTCCCCATCACCTCCTCCTGGTCTCCATCATCCCCTCCTGGTCAGCACCATCTCCTCTTGGTCCCCTTCATCCCCGCCTGGTTCCCACTCATCCCATCCTTGTCCCCATCATCTCCTCCTGGTTCCCAATCATTCTGTCCTGTTCTCCACCATCTCCTCCTCATCCCCATCACCCCCCCCTCCTGATCCTTGTTGTCCCCGCCTGGTCCCCGCCATCTCCCCTTTGTCCCCATTGGCTCCTCCTGGTCTCCATCATCCCCTCCTGGTTCCCACCATCTCCCCTCAGGCCCCAACATCTCCTCCTGATTCTCATCATCTCTTCTTGCCCCCCCCCCCATCTCCCCTTGGTCCCCATTGTCTCCTCCTGGTCCCCCACCATCCTCTCCTGACCCTTGTTGTCCCCTCTTGGTGACCACCATCTCTCCTTGGTCCCCATCATCTGCTCCTGGTCCCCACCGTCTCCCCTTGATCCCTGTTGTCTCCTCCTGGTCCCCACCATCCCCTCCTGATCCCCACTACCCTCTCCTGGTCCCCATTGTCTCCTCCTGGTCCCCACCATCTCCCCTTGGTCCCCATTGTCTCCTCTTGGTCCCCACTGTCCCCTCCTGTTTCTCACCACCCCGTGCCATCACCAGCAGGAGCGGGGCTGCCAGGACAGCGATGCCTCCCCGGGTCACCTGATGTCCCCAACCAAGCTGTCCCCTGGTCAGGGCACATCCGCCAGCTCCCCACAGCTGGTGGGATTAGGGTGGCTGGAGTCTTGGGGATGCTCCCGACTACAGGTTTCAAGCCTGTCGCCAGCATCTTTGGGTAATTAGTAAATTAGTAATTAAATGCTCTCTGCCTGCTGGCAGGGGGAAGGGGGGCAGATCCTGAGGTTTTAGGCTGGGTAATCCCATGGCATCTGCCCCAGCGTCTGTCACCGAGCCGAGTCACGACCCTGCTGCGGGCTTTAACATTTGCTCCTTCACCCCCACCCCGCTGCCCGCAGCCCCTCAGCTGTGGTGTCGGGCCTGCTTGGGGCGGTCCCCAAAAATGGGCTGGGTTGGGTGCTCATGGGATTGAGCATGAGGAGCGGGCTGTGGTGCTGCTCCATGGGGACCTCACCTTGGGGACAGCACCCAAGCTGGGTGTAATGGGAGAAACGGGGTGGGAAACCATATTTTTGTAATTATTGGCTTTCCTGGACATGCTGATGATTGGCCAGCAGCAGATGGTTGGCCTGGCTAATCCCCCTCCCAAATCCCCGCTCCGGAGCTGGCTTTTACCCGACAGCGAGGAGGGAATGGGCAAATTAGCCGACTCAGCGTGTATCACCACACTGGCCGCTCCCCAGCGTCCCCTGGCACTGGGTGCCCAGGTCCCTGCATCACCCACGGGTGGGCTGACACCCCGGGGTGTGGGTGCTCCCGGCGCCCGTGGATCAGGCACTGGGGGTTGTTTCACCCGTGGGTGAAGCTCTGCTGAAGGATCTGGAGGCACGTAAGCTGCCACCAAGGGATGGGCAGGGCGAGGTGACAGCTTGCTCCTGCCGCATTAGCCCAGCGTCATAATTCTGCCGAGGGAGGAGGGCGGCTGGTGCCGCAGATGGCGGCTGTCAGAGATCTGGGTCAGGGTGGGGGCCCGCTGTGGGATGGGGGGCTGCGGGGTGGGACGGGGCACCCTGGGGGGGGATGTGGGGTCCCGGAGTGGAGGGGTGCTGCAGGCAGGGGGGATGGAGCCATGTTGCAGGCAAGGATGGAGCAATGCTGCAGGCAGGCAGGATGGTGCAATGCTGCAGGCAAGGGTGGTGGAGCCATGCTGCAGGCAGGATGGAGCCATGCTGCAGGCAGGGGAGGTCGGAGCAATGCTGCGGGCAAGGATGGTGGAGCCATGCTGCAGGCAGGGGGGATGGAGCGATATTACAGGCAGGGGAGGATGGAGCAATGCTGCAGGCAGCGGGGATGGAGGCATGATGCAGGCAGTGGGGATGGAGCCATGCAGCAGGCAGGATGATGGCACCATGCAGCAAGCAGTGATGATGGAGGGGTGACCCCCAGCCCCCGGATCCACTGGTGTCACTGCCGCCAGCCGTCAGCAGGTTCCTGCTGCCAGCGCCCATCCCCTGGGACGCCTCCACCAGGGCCACAGATGGCAGCAACACCCCTGGGGCTGCAGGCTGAGCCCCCCACGGGAGGGACTGGCACCCCCAGCTGCAGCCTGGCCCATCCCTGGGGACAACCCGGGCTGGGTGACGGTGGCCACCCACCATCCCCCTGAGCTGGGCAGAGGGGGTTTAGCGGCTAAAGCCCTCAAATCCCAAATTGTGCTGCCCTGTCACGGCGAGGGTTTAGCGGCGGTTGCGTAACCCCGGGGGCCACCCGGCCCCCATCCCTGCGGTGTCAGCAGCCCCAGCCCAATGCCCCGGGGGCCCCCTGTGTCCCCCCGAGAGGGGAAACTGAGGCATAGAGGGGGCCCCACCGAGCATCCCCCCTTGCCTCGCCATCAAGGCTGGTAATTAATTACTTGGGGGCAGGGAAATTACCCCCTTAATTACCATTTTTTGTTATTCCCCTCTAACCGCCTTAGCAAAGGGCTTATGTGCTTATAAGACCTGGTGGGTCCCAAGTAGGGGGACACATATGGGGGTCCCTACCCCAAGCCCCACCTCCCACCTCCACCGCAATCTCAGCCTCACAATGCTGGTTGGGGGGGGTACATGCGGTGGCAGGGTGACACCCCCACGGTGGCCCGTGGCAGCGCATGAAGGGGGCGGCTTGGGTGTCACGGGGTTTAGGGTTACAGGGCTGGGGCTCAGCACCTTTTTAATTCTTCATCGCGTGGCTGATTGATCCCCCCCTCCCTGCGCAGACACTAAAGATTAAGAGGGTGACAAAGAGGCGGCTGCTTACACAGCGCCTGCCGCTAAGCTGCCTTGAAGAGAGCAAGGCAAGAGCCCTGCTGCCCGCAGAGCTGCCAGAGCACCCACTGCCTCACCAGACCCTGGGGCACCCACCGTGGTGGCAGCCGGAGGGAGGGGAGAGGGAGAGGTCAGGAACACCGGGTACGGGATGGCTGCGTCGCCAGCGGGGTCAGTGGTGAGCGCTGGGCTGGATGATAGCCCCACAGGTAAGAGGTGGTGTTCTGCTTGAGTGGGTGCGACATGGCGGGACCGCGGTCGCCAGTGGGGTCTTTCTTCAGGATAGCTGGGGTCCCCATCACAGTCCTTCTCCAAGATATCCAGGGTCCCCATCATGGTCCTTCTCCAAGATGCCCGGGGTCCCTATAATGGCCCTTCTCCAAGATACCTGGGGTCCCCATTGTGGTCATTCTCCAGGATGGTGGGGGTCCCCATCATGGTCCTTCTACAAGATACCTGGGGTCCCCATCACAATCCTTCTCCAGGATGGCTGGGGTCCCCATCATGGTCTTCTCCAAGACGCCTGGGGTCCCCATTGTAGTCCTTCGCCAGGATGGTGGGGATCCCCATCATGGTCCTTATCTGGGATGCCTGGGGTCCTCATCATGGTTCTTCTCCAAGATACCCGGGGTCCCCATTGTGGTCCTTTTCCTGGATGCCCAGGGTCCTTAGCTATCACCCTTCTCCAAGATGCTGAGGGTCCCCATCGTGGTCCTTCTCTGGGCCAGGATGCCTGCAGTCCCCAACCCCAGCGCTCTCCATGATGCCCATGATCCTCATCATGGTCCTTCTCCAGGATCCCCGGGGTCCCCAACTATGGCCTTTCTGCGGGATGCCTGCAGTCCCCAGCCACAACCCTCTACTGGATGCCCATGGTCCCCGGCCCTTCTTCAGGATCCCCACGGTCCCCTGCTGTGACTCTTCTCTGGGATGCCCACGGCCCCTTGCTGGGATGCCCAGTATCCCCAGCCGTGGCCCTTCTCCAGGACACCTCTGGTCCCTGGTTGTGGCCCTTCTCTGGGGTGCCTCACGTCCCCTCACTGGGACACCTGGTATCCCCATCCCTAGGGACAACATTTCATCCCCTTCTGAAAGTCCCAGGAGAGCTCATCCCACAGTATCCCAGGCACTGGGGCGTGGGGAGATGCTAAACCCCATGTGCAATCCCTGGAGTCCCCAAGGTGTCCCCATCCATGTCCCTGGGCTGGACCAGCAGAGGTGGAAACCACCGTATTGCCAGCATGCTGGGGGGCAGTGGGGACTGGTGGGAGGGACGAGGGACATCGGGGTGTCCCGAGTCACCCCAAATGTGGCGGCTCTGCTCCTGCAGGGCTGAGCCCAGCCCCTGGCAAGGCACTGAGCCCTGTGCTGCTGTGCAAGGTGTGCGGGGACACCAGCAGCGGGAAGCACTATGGCATCTACGCCTGCAACGGCTGCAGCGGCTTCTTCAAGCGCAGTGTCCGCAGGAAGCTCATCTACAGGTGGGGATGAGGGTGGGGGGTCCTTGTGGGGCAGGGACCGGGGGGGATGGGCACCCAGTGGGGCAGGGACTGGGGGGACGGGCACCCAGTGGGGTAGGGACAAGGGGGACATGAACCCAGTGGGACAGGGAGCCAGGGGATGGGGCATCCAGCAGGGCAGGGACCCAGGGGGATGAACACCCAGTGGGACAGGGACCCCAGGGGACAGGCACCCAGAGGGGCAGGGACCAGGGGAATGGGCACCCAGCAGGGCAGGGGCCCCAGGGCATGGGCAACAAGTGGGGCAGAGACCCAGGGATGGACACCCAGCAGGGCAGGGACCAGGGGACAGGCACCCAATGGGGCAGGGACCTGGGGGGGAGTCCAGGGCTCCCATGGGGCCAGAATATCCATCAAGGCAGGGTATTCACTGGAACAGCGCACCCATGGAGGGGACAGGGCACCCAATGGGGACAGAGCATTCATTGGGACAGGGCACCCATTGGGGACAGGATGCCCATCGTGGCGGGGCACCCATTGGGTGGAGGACACCCATTGGGGAGGACAAGACACCCAACAGGGACAAAGCACCCCCAGGCCATGGCACCCATGGGGGCAGGACATCCCTGGGGTACAGGATCCCCCAGGGACAGGGGCCATCCCAGGGGCTGCAGCTGGGTGCCACCTCTCCCCATAGGTGCCAGGCAGGGACAGGGCTGTGCCCGGTGGACAAGGCGCACCGCAACCAGTGCCAGGCCTGCCGGCTGAAGAAGTGCCTGCAAGCTGGCATGAACAAGGATGGTGAGATGGGTGGGGGGGACACACGGTGACGGATAGCGGGCGTGGTAGCAGAGTGGCTGGTGCTGATCCCATCTTGTCCCCGCAGCCGTGCAGAACGAGCGCCAGCCCCGCAGCACGGCCCAGGTCCGGCTGGACAGCATCGAGCTAGACGCTGAGCTGACCCCTGAGCACGTGGCCACCACCCGTGAGGTCCCCCCGACCCCCTGCCCAGTTCCCCGTGGTCCTGGTGCCACCGTCGCCGTCACCCCGGGTCCCCGAGCACCCACGCCGCCCACCAACCATCGCTTCATGGCCAGCCTGATGACTGCTGAGACCTGCGCCAAGCTGGAGCCCGAGGATGGTGGGCAGCCACTGGAGGGGGATGGGCAGGGCGTTTGTCCCCACAGTGGGGTGACCACCTGCATCTCCTTCTGTCCCTGTAGCCGATGAAACGGTGGACGTGACAGGCAGCGAGCCGGAGCGGGCGGCTGGCGAGTACCAGGTGGCACCATACCCAGCAGCCAGCCCTGAAAATGTCTACGAGACCTCGGCACGTCTCCTCTTCATGGCYGTGAAATGGGCCAAAAACCTGCCTGTCTTCTCCAACCTGCCCTTCCGTGACCAGGTGGGGTTGGGGACCCCTCGAGGGGGGCATTGGGAACCCCCCTATGGAGCAACAGGGACCCCAAAAATGTAGGCAACCAGTGGGATGGGGATGGCTGGAGCATCCCTACAACATTCACCCCAGAAGATGCTCTTCAGCCCAACCAACCGTGGTGGCTTCAGGTGCTGGAGGCTTTTGGTGGTGACGGGGGTTTTTGGGGCTCCCCCCCTCACCCCAGGTGATCCTGCTGGAGGAAGCGTGGAGTGAGCTGTTCCTGCTCTGTGCCATCCAGTGGTCCATGCCCCTGGAGAGCTGCCCACTGCTGGCTGTCCCCGAGCCGGCCCCTGGCAAGCTGCTGCCGGCCGCCCTGGACGTCCGGGCACTGCAGGAGACCCTTGGCCGCTTCAAGGCATTGGCTGTCGACCCCACTGAATTTGCCTGCATGAAGGCCGTGGTGCTCTTCAAACCAGGTGAGGGACCCACCAGCACCCGCTGCTGTCCGACCCCGTGTCCCCACCCCACCCCGTCACCCCCTTGTCCCTGCAGAGACCCGCGGCCTGAAGGACCCTGAGCAGGTGGAGAACCTGCAGGATCAGTCGCAGGTGATGCTGGGCCAGCACAACCGTTCTCACTACCCCGGGCAGCCCGTCAGGTACCGCCATCCCCACATCCTCATAGGTGACACCAGGGGTGGGGACACCCACCCATGGCCATGGCTCCGTCCCCCAGGTTCGGGAAGCTGCTGCTGCTCCTTCCGGCGCTGCGCTTCATCTCCTCTGAGCGTGTGGAGCTGCTCTTCTTCCGCCGGACCATCGGCAACACGCCCATGGAAAAGCTGCTGTGTGACATGTTCAAGAACTGACCTCCCCCCACCCTGATGTCACCTGGCTTGTTTGCCACCCTGCATTAGCACCCTGTCACCCCCACCCTGGCTCTCCTCACCTTGGGATGCTGCAGGGTGTGAAGGTGCCCGTGGTCCTGTCTCTAGGGTGGTGGCCAGGACCATGGGATGCTGCTGGCAGCTGGGACATGGGACAAGCTTCACTGGGGACAGCTGGTGGCAGGGGGATGTCCCCAAGTGAGTGCCAGATGTACTGGGAGCACCTCATTGGGATGGGTGCCTCGATGGGTGCCGCTGTCCCAAAAGCTGGAGGAACCCATGGACCCAGGCAAGGCGCCCTTGCTGTGGCACCAGCACACACAGGGACCCACTGCCATTCAGGGGTGACACCAGCCTGGGGCTGACACTGGCCCGGGGGTGATACCAGCCCAGGGCATGACACCAGACCAGGGGTGACATGGGCCTGGGGGTGACGCCAGCCCGGGGCATGACACTGGCCAGGGATGATGCCAGCCTAGGCGTGACACTGGCCACAGGGGTGATGGCCATCCTGGGGTATGATACCAGACCAGGGGTGACACTGGCCAGGGTGATGGCAGCCCAGGAGTGATGCCAGCCTGTGTTTGACGCCAGCCCTATGGTGACACTAGCCAGGGGTGACACTGGCCGGGGGCGATGCCAGCCTGGGGGTGACACTGGCCAGGCATGATGCCTGTCCAGAGGTGACCCCAGCCCAGGGGTGACACTGGCCAGGGGTGACGCCAGCGCAGGGGTGACAGCAGGGGTGACGCCAGCCAGGGGTAATGCCAGCCAGGGTGATGCCAGCCCAGGGTGACACCATCCCAGGGGCATGACCCCAGCCCAGGGGTGACACTGGCCAGGGGGTGACACCATCCCGGGGCCAGGTGTCCCCCCAACCGCAATCGCTGCCCCTCACGCATGGGGTGCGGGGCTTCCCCGCCGCAACTTCGGCTCCGTGATCCTGGGGGGCTCCCGCTCTCCCCCCGCATTTTATACTCCAAATAAAGAGGGCTTTTGCAGCCAGCCTCCTTGCGCCGCTGACTCAGGGTCCCCGTCCTCGGATGGGGGTGGCAGCAGGGGGGGCACCAGTTGAATATTAATAATCTGAATATAAATAAATACGATAAAAATAAATAATCTGAACATAAATAAATTGAAAAGAAATTATCTGAATTTAAATAAGCTAAATATAAATAATCTGAATTAAATAACCAGAATATAAATAAGATTAATAGAAATAACGTGAATATAAATAAAATGAAAATAAATAATCTGAATAGAAAGAAATTGAAAATAAATTATCTGACTATAAATAATCTGAATAGAATCAATCTGAATTAAATAATCTGAATAGAAATAAAACAAAAATAAATAATCTGAAATAATCTGAATACAAATAAATTGAAAATAAATTATCTGAATATAAATAAGATAAACATAAATAATCTGATTGGAAATAATATGAATTAAATAATCTGAATAGACATAATCTGAATATAAATAAATTGAAAATAAATTATCTGAATAGAAGTAATCTGAATAAAAATAATCTGAATAGAAATAAGATGAAAATAAATAATCTGAATATAAATAAATTGAAAATAGTCTGAATAGAAATAATCTGTACATAAATAAATAGAAATAATCTGAATAGAAATAATCTGAATTAAATAATCTGACTAGAAATGAGCCGGAAGCACAGACTCAGACCCCAGGGGAGGCTGGGGAAGGAGAGCTGCCGTTATTGCCCCCCCAGCATCAAACACAGCACCCAGCACCAGGCGCTCCTCGTTACAGCTCTTTAATTAGCACAGTGTCAGGGGTTTGCCAAGCCGCTTTGTACAGCCACGGGGAGGATTTGGGGAAAAAATCCACAAATTGCACTTTTATACACACAACGGTCTGATGGCAGAAGGAAAAAATACCCCCCCCAAAAAACCCCAAGCCCTCAAAACCCAACAGTAATTTGGGGGTTTGACAAGCGGCAGCATCCCCTGGCTGCGGGGCACCAGAAATTCTTTGCCTTTATAGATTTACACTTTTATTTCTCATTTTTTTTCCTTTTTAAAACAATTTCTAGCGCAGATGACACAGGATAATATATCCTTTTACAATACAGACTTTGTTTTTAATTTACACGCAGCAGACTTATAAATTACTTAAAAAAATTTCCATTAAAAATAATAATAATTAACAGCACGCAGCCCCCTCTCCTTTCCAGTAGTAAGTACATTCACACTGCTCCGGAAAACCCCATTTTTTGCCCCCAAATCCAGCCCTTTGCCAGAGGGAGGGCCAGGAAGGAGCTGTGGGAGATGCCRGGGAGATGCGTCGGCCGGGGACCCTGGCACACCCCATTCCCCCCCGATTCTTGGGGGTGCAGCGCTGACGGCTAGCTTAGCTCCTGCCRGGATATTTTTTATATATATATATGTATGCATATATTTCTTTTATATATTTTTTTCTTTGTATATATATACACACACAAATATATTATATATATAAAGAAATATATTTTATATTCTATATATATTCTATACATTTTTATATATAAAGAAATAGAGATAAAATATATAAACATATTCTTTATATATGGTATATGTATTTCTTTTATATATTTCCTTATATATAGAGAAATACACTCTTGATACAAAGAAACATATAAATATATATAAAGAAACAGATATATATTTCTCTATGCATATAGAAGAAATATATAAAAACATATATAAAGAAATATTCTTTATATATAGTGGATTTCTTTTATATGTATTTCTTTATATATATAAATATATAAAAATACATAAAGAAATATAGATATTCTTTATATATAGTATATATATCATATATTTCTTTATATATATAAATATGTATTATATATAAAAGAAATATAAAATATATAAAGAAACAAATTTATTCTTTATATATATTCTTTGATATATTTTTTATTTATACAGAGAATATATATTCTTTTATATATATTTTCTTTATATATAGAATATATATTCTTTTAAATATATTTTCTTTATATATATAAAATATATATATATATATAAGGGAAATACATATATATCAAAAGAAATATACATATATATATATATATATCTACCTATATTTGGAGGCGCTGCCTAAGCCAGATCCACTGTCCCTGCTGCTCTCGTGCCACCAGGGCGAGAAAACTGAGGATGAGGATGGAGCCTTTCCACCCGCCCTCAGGGACCTCCTCGCCCCGAGCCTGGCCACTTTGAGGGGAATTCCTGGGGTTGTAGATAAAGAGGCTCTAAAATAGCTGGTTTTGGCACAGAGCGCTGGGGATGCTCCTGCTGTTTCCAGCTCCGGGGGGGTTTGGGGTGGCTCCCCAGGAGCTTTCACTTTCGTGGCTACCACCCACCTTCCCAGCGCATCCCGGGTCGGTCCCAAAATCCCTATTTTTCCATCTGGGGATGGTAAAATCCCACTTTCCCCTATGGATGGGGGATGATTGACTTGGTCTTGCCCTGCTCCCAGGATGCAGCGCCAAGGTGGATGCTGTTCCCGCGCCCCCACTCTCTCTGCGGCATGTATCGCTTTCCCCCATTGGAAAAAAAAAATATTAAATTAAAAACTTATAAAATAAAATAAAATACAATAAAATAAAATTAAAATAAAATCCCCAATAAATAAACCATCCCTCAAAAGAAACAGCCCTTTGGGCAGGGGGAGAGGGGACCGAAGGGCAGCTCAGCTAAACCCAGGGATGCGGAAATGTCTGGCAAAACACAAAATACTCAGGAAAACTCAGATTTTCGTTATTTTCCCCCTTTTCGGTGGTGTTTCGGGAAAGGACGAGCCTCAACCTGCAACGCCCAGCCCATCTGAAAGGACGGATCCAGCCTTTATTAATCTAATTAGTGCCCTGGGGCTCCTAATTTAGCCTTTCCAGAGGTTTTCCGGTACCTGGAGCTTCTCCGGGCGCCACTGATGGTGACAATGACAATGATACGATGACAAYGATACGGGAGGCATTAAGAGCCGAGTTGTGAGCTTGCTTTGCTAATTAGTCCTATTTTGGGCACCGCTTTTAAATCATTCTAATTACATCTCCAGGGATTTCTTGTTCAAAATAAAACTCAATGTATAGAGCAAGGTGGTAGCAGCAAGTGGTGGATGGTGACGGCGGTGACACCAGCAGGACGGTTCAGCCCATCGCTTCCCTCCTCCCTGGCCAAAAAATAATAAAAAAAAAAAAAAAAAAAAAAAAAAAATCATGTATAAAAAAAAAAAAAAAAAAAAAAAAAAAAAAAAATAAATTTTACAACGAACTCCAGTAACCGCCATATAAACAAATATAGCTTCAAGTAGTCCTTGATTATTATTATTTTTTAATACTGATGGTCTCCAAAAAAAAAAAAGGAAAGGTGGTTAGGTCACGTTAAAAAATAATAAAAAAAAAAAAGGCGATTTTTGGCAGATTTTAACGCTTTTCCATGCGCTTGGCGTTGGCGTGGATGAGGCGGTTAAAGCGCAGAGGGCTTGGCTGGCTGGAGCAGAGCTGGTGCCGGCTCGGGATGCTCCCGCGGGATTTTTAGGCTTGGTTCTCTCCTACTGACGGGCGACGGTGATTTGGCATGAGGATTTGGCAGCGTGATGCTCCGAGAAGTGGGATGCTCCGAGGGGAAGGGCGCAAGGAGCCAGCTGGTGCCCCTCCATCCCTGGTCCAACCCCCCCAGAAGGTCTCAACCCCCCCAAACCATTAAGGCCACCATTAAAACCATCCTCCACTGGCCTTTTTAATTAAGAATTCATCCTTCTGGTGTTAACAAGGAAGCCATCGGGAGCACTGCCGGTGCTGCCGACAGGGAGGATGCTCCGCCACATGACGTGTCCCCGGGGTGGAGTATCTCAGACCATGAACTCGTTGCTCCCCAGGAGGACAAGGGGTTGGGTGGCAGCACACTCAGCCTCGGAGTTTCTCTTGCGTCCCCCTCCTGTTCCCCCATCTGGGGGCTCTTTGGTTTTTGGGGGGGAGGTTTTCACACTCTTCAGTTTCTGTTTGCCTTTCTCCGGATTGAACGTCCCACGGGTGGTGAACTGAGGCCGGTCCTCAGGATAACGGAGAGGTCCCATGAAGCCCTCGGGGCTCACACGGGTTTCGGGGGGCTCGCCAGGCCCTCCCGCTCGGTAGAAAGGCGATTTGGAGTACATCTGGAAGCGCTTCCGGGGCAGGTGAGGCAAGCAGGAGATGGACGATTGGGAGGAGGAGGAGGAGGAGATGGAGGGATCGGCTGGGTCCACCAGGTCAGGCCGCATCCTGGGGTGCCTTCGCAGCCGGTTCGGACCCTCCGCCTTGGCGGGGCGCAGGGAGGTAAGTGCTATGCTTCTCTCTGCAGGGCGGGGAAGGACCACCAGAGGATTAACACCCTGAAACCACCCAGCATCTCGGTGCCACTCCCCGGGGACGTACGCTGTTGAGCCAGGACAACATTCCTGGCATCTCGCTGGAGGTAGCATCACCCAGGATGATGCAGTGGTGCTGGAGGAGCACTCACCTCCCCATCAAACCTTGGGTGCTACCAACCCCCTTCCCAGGTCCACRTGTTTTAACCCTTAACCCCCCTCTTTACGCCCATTTAAATTGCTATACATCAAGAGCGGGCAGGAAAAACCACATAACCCCCCCCCAAGCTATCAAAAAACCTGAGCAACCTGATTTAGTTGAAGATGTCCCTGCTCATTGCAGGGGGGTTGGACTAGATGATCTTTGAAAGTCCCTTCCAACCCAAACCATTCCATGATAAACCCAAGAAAGCCCGGATTTACCCGAACGATCGGAGATGGCTCCTTCGGAGTCAAAGTTCAAATTTTCAGAGCTGTCGGCAGTGCCGATGGAGGCTTCGGACTCAAGGGTTTCGTCGTCGGAGGCACGGGGCTCCAGTGTCAGCATCTCGAATGTCAGCTCCTCCCTGCCAAAAAGCGACCCAGTCCCATTGACCCAACGGGACTGAAAAGGTGGGTAGGAGGAGAAAGGGATGAGCATACACCAAGAGGTCATGGAGGGATGGAGTCCTCCAGCTCACCCTACGAGCAGCATGTCAACCATATGATGTCAAATAACATCCATACATAACCTATAGCGGCTTGAACCCCTGGCCAGACTCACTTTTCTTTCTGCAGGCTCTCGATCTGCTCGGTCAGCACCTTCTCCTCCTGCTGCATAGCCGCTTGCTGCTGCTCTGTCACTTCCATCTCCATGACTTCCTCGCTGCTCATGGTCTCCTCGGGGACATCTGTCACTGACGGCAAGCGCACGGCGACGGGTGACGTCGGGCTGGGGTAGGCACTGCGTCGCACACGTCCTTTGCCCTGAAGAGAGACAACAGTGTCATCACCAGCAGCCAAGATGATTTTGCAAACATCTCAGGTGCCAACCACACTGCTCTCCCAAGGAGTGAAGAAGACAGCCCCGGCCATCAGTCCTCAGTGCGCTGCCAGTGGTTGCACCCAGGACCCTCCAAAATCTCACCCCAGGCTGGGAGAGGTACCAGAAGTACTCAACACGTTGGAGGGGGTGAGGATGGAGGTGGTGAGGATAGAAGCAGTGAGGATGGTGCTGATGGACCAGCTACCAGCTGATGGACCAAATGCAACTTGGACTTCTAAGCAAGCCCAGCTGGCGGCAGGATGGGTTTCCACAAAGCCCACAGCCTGTGCGATGGGAAGCTTGACTGCCAGGTGGCCGTGTTGGCTTTGGGAGCATCACCAGGGCTTTGATTTCAGGGCACCCAGCTCCTGCTTTATCATTAGATCACTTCTCGCATCCTTCCCTTGCCCACCCTTGGTATTTCCTGAGTATCGCAAGGGTCTCCACCGACTTCTTCAGCAAACAGTAACTCACACCTAATCATGTTGCCCACACTCTGATCCATGATATGAGATCCATAAACAAAGACCACCTCCAATGGTCCGTTATAAGACAATAAATGTTAATTTTTGCACCTGTGGTTAAACAGGGAGATTTAATGCAGCAGTCCCTGCTGAAAAGCTCTGAAGAACCATCTATTTTTTTTAATATTAAAACCAGCGACGGAAAAGGACTCAAACCGGGTAGTATGTATGGAGGAATATTATACATGTAGCTGCTTTAACCTTTCAAGGGCCAGCTCTATGGATCTGCTCCACAGAGTAGAAGAAAAAGATGGATTTTGGGGGATGAGGGACACACGGACATTAAAAAGCTTTTATCTTAACCATTATCATAACCAGACACATCACATCTTCTAAATTCAAGATCCTGAACCGACCAGGACTCAGGATATGTAGACCAGCCTGAGTCATGCCCACCACTTGCTGTCCTCCTCCTGACAACCATCCCCAGGATGAACCTGCATCTCCTTGCGGTTGAAGAGCTTGTTGCAAYGCACCTTTTCTCCCCATAGGGCTATTTAAACCCTGCAGCTGGGGCATGCCCAGGTCGCTCTGATTCCCCATGTGCCTTGAGTAGGTTTGCAGGGTAAAGGAGCCTCCTTTTTTCCTTTAAAAGTGATATTTGCTCCATTTTACCTCTTTCATCTTTTAACGTCACACCTCGGAGACCTTTCTCTGGCAGCAAAGCCACTCCCGCACCCTGGTGTTCTTCTGACGGCACCTTCTCACATGGGCTCCTGAGCTGAAGCACAGCTACCCGAATCCTATTAGCCAAAACCCCTGAGATCCCAAAGATCCAACCAGCTCATGGACTTAAGCCCCTGCGAAATGGCATGCTTGCGAAACAGCGTTGGGGGAGCAGAGCTCGAATTTTGCTCTTCTCCATCTCCTGACCCTCATGGATGCTGAAGGATGGGGAGAAGCATCATGGGCTGAACCTGGTAGGAAAGGAAACAGCCCCATGAGCATCCCCAAAAACCTGCAGGCACTTTTCTCGCCCGTCACGGTCTCGCTGGGAACTCAAACTCAAGCTGGGATGGAGTTGGGGAATACAGGGGTTGCTGGACCCCTCCCAATTCAAACCTGGGTGTCCTGACCTTGAGTTCAAGGTGGTGGTGGTGCTGCTCCTCCAAGAAGGTGGAGGAGTCCTTCGGATGCCTCGTGGTCTCTGAGGCATCCGAGCCAGGGGTTTTAACCACCATCTCAAGATACAGCAGCACTGCGAAAGCAACTTGATGCTGAAACGCATCCTGAGCGAGCAGAAATTGGGGTGGGAAGGGATGACTCAAGTAAAGCAAAAAAGAGGGAAGCACAGGATGGAAAAAGAAAATAAAATCGAAAAAAAATAAGTAGGAAGGGGAAAAGGGGTGGAAAGCAGTTTTTCGAGGAGCTGCGTGCTGGGATGACTGAGGGCCGCCTGTCCCGAACTCCTGCTGCCTGGGGGACCTGCGTGAGAAACGGCGGCCCTGAGGCGTGGCACCCACTCGGGGACAGAACAGGTAACATCACGGACAATGGCCAGTGGGACGAGGCTGGAATGAGCGGCGGTGACAGACAACGGAGGGACGCGGCGGCTGGCGCGGGGCGCGCTGCAGTTAATACATACCGGGATTGAACTGCGGGTTATGCTCATAAATCTAACTGCAATTAGTACGGGTTTCTGGATTAGAGAGGAGATGAAAAGGAAAGCAGAAGGTTAGAGTGCACATGCCGTCTCCCCTCCAAAAAACCCATTTTTGTTCATTTTTATGGGTTTTTTTTTAACTGGGATGAGTGGGGCAGCTCTGCAGCACCAGACCCACAAGCTTAGGCAGCCCCTGCTTGGATTTCATGCCCAAAAAAGCAGGAGCAATGTGTCCCTGAAGACCACAGCGGGCAGGTCCAAGCAGAGGGGCCACTCGGCTCCTTAGTCCAAGCCTGGGACGACTGCACTGCGCCGAGTCCGTCCCTCTCACACAGCCCAACAAGCCAAGTGCAGCGTGCATCTGCAGCCCGCTGGCCCCCCGGGAAGCATGGAAGCTCAATGGGATGGGTTTAAGGCTCCCTAAAAGGTGGTGCAGGAGCAGGGAGAGCCTTTGGGGAGCTCATTTTGGGTTCAGATAATGCGATCAAGCACAAAAAAGGATGGTCCAGGTCTCCCATGGGGCGACGTTGAGCTGGTCAATGAAAGGCTTGACTCAACCCAGGACCAAACAAGCTCAAATGAAGGTGGAGACGTTGATCAGGAGCATCTGAGCTGGAGCGACCACATTTCAGTGGACTGTTCCCACCTCCTTGTGCTTTGGTATGACTCCCTGCAAAGGCAAGGAGCCACCATGGGGCTGAAGGTCCCTGTCCTGGGGGAGAAGGTGTGGGAGGTTGCGAGGGGTTTGGGAGGCTGGAATAAGCAGAAGATCAGGTAGGGTTGCTTCAGGGGGCAAGGAGAGGACAGGAGGGAACAGAGACGACTTTGGCATCTCACCATCGATCTGCGGATCAAGGAGAGGCGGCTTTTGGCTTTGTTCTCCGCGAACTCCAGGCTGTTGATATCCTTGAGACGAGCCTTGTACTTGTTCATCTGCTCAATGACGATTAATTCTACGCAACTAAGCGGGGAAAAAAACCCAAAAGAAGACAAAATGGGAGGAGGAAATTATTTGATCTGAGCTGGCCCTGTCTTGCCTGAAGATCTGCCCTGCCAGAAAGGCATGGAGGGAGAAAGGTCCAGCTGGAAACGCAAGGGTAGTGGAAATTCCCCCTAAAAAGAGTGATAACTGGCTACGGATGGATCAAGGAACTCAGACTAGAGAAATTAAAGACCCCCAAGGATCCCACCAGAGAAACTCGCCCTCTTGAAGAGGGGTCAAGGAAATATAAACCTGGGAAAGGCAGGTTGCTTCCAAGACACGAATTCAGACTTGCTTGCACGCAGTAATGTTGCAGCAAGCTCGTTTAGCTAAGCTGACTGTTTAATGCTGTCAGGAGCATGTTTGGGGAAAAAAATAATCCTTTGAGCTTAATAAAATTAGAGGATGTGCTATAGCTAAAGTCCAAGGGAGAAGCTACAAAGAAATCCCATAGAAAGACGAATGCTCCTGCCAGCTGGGTGTCAAAGCACATTCTGGTCTTCAACAATTTTAACAGACTTACAGGAGGTAAAACCACCTCTTTCGGAAGCCCAGCCCTTCACTGGATGGTTTCCATTATTATCATTGTCTCTGCTATCTATTTTTACATCTATTTAATACAAGCCGGACTGAATTTGGGCAAGCGATTCACTTTTTCTCTGTAAAATCTTTGCAATTATGTCAAATACCTTAAAGAAATCTAAGTACACAATATTAATATTGCTGCAGACCAAACAAGCTCACCTCCTCAAATAAAAACAACAAAATTTAAGTAAGAATAAAGATCTGCTTGCCGTAAACAGGATTAACTATAAAACCACGTCAGCACAAGCTCCACCTTTTCCTGCTGAGATATGCCGGGCAGGAGCACAAGTTGATCTGCTCTTGTGGATGCTCCATCGCTTAAAAATCCCTGTTCAACAGCCTCTTGGGGATTGAGAGAATATGAAATACCTTCATGAAGATGCATTTAATACGTGTTTATAATTTCCACACTAAAGCTCCCTATTCTTGAGCCATTTGACTGTACTAAGGCTTACCAAGATGTGAGTGGTGACATGGCAATGGTTATGGAGCTGGATCACCCAGCATCACGTTCTTACGTGGTTGTTTTACTGATGTCCTGAACGCTCTGCAGCGGGTCCGTCGTATCGGGGCAGCGGAGGATACAGGGAGCAAAGACGATAGCCAAGGCATTAGCTGACATTCGATTGGTCTCTTCTTGGAGGGCAATCCTGAAAAAAATAGGGATTAAGAGAGAAGTCAGAGGTGAAGGCACCTCCACTTCACCTCTTCCACGTGGCCATGGATGAATAGAGGAGCTGACAGTTCTGCAGTGCTATCTTGCTCTGCTAGCAAGTGCGCTGCTCTGCCCTCATCTTTGCTCTGCTCAATGGAGAAAGCCAAACCTGAAGACATCTCAGGTGTTCCCAAGGCAGGCAAACAACCAGCGTTTTCCACCCAAACAACCTGTCCCTGCAGTGGCAAGAGGCACCATGGACCTGCAGGCACCACAAGCAACCAAAGCTGCAGAGGTTGCTCATCATACAAGCATCATTTGGAGAAACAGCTCTGGGGCCACCTCCTGGGAGAAACGATGGACCTGAAAGCTCTTCCCTTTCCTTTGCCCACCTGCTTTCAGTCTCAGCTATTTCGGTACAAAAGGATGTCTGAGCATCCTCCCCTTGCCTGTTGCCCGAAGCTGCCTCGGCCCAACGTACCTCACCAGATGGAAGATGAGACGCTCCAAGGTGCTGAGATGGGTGCGGGAGAGCTGGTCAATGACCGAATACACTCCCCGCACCGTCTCCTTCCTCTCCTGGAGGCCTGTGGAGAAAGCACCAGCGTTTAGGGGTGGCTTCTATTTCTTCCTCGTATTTAAAATGATACCTTCTTAATGCTTGCTTACTTTTACTACTTAAAAGACAGATCTTCTGGCTTACATTTTGGGCTGAAATCTGCTGAACCACGATGCAAACGTGTGGCACCAAAGGCGAGACCCAACTGCCCGTGTCTTTGCATGAAAAAACCCTTATGGCCAAAAAATCAGACTTTGAAACCAGGCAAAAATGATTTGGCAAAACCAGCTGGTTTGAGCCCAAAGAGTAAATAAAAAGTTTGGCACTAAAAGCAGCCACCATTTCCTTCTGCCAAGGGAATGGGATAGCGAAGGAGGCTCCTTACCCATTGCCCGCAGAAACTCCTCGTAGAGCTCAAAGGTCATGAGGGGGTTGGGTAGATCTCGGAGCCACTGCTTGAACACGCTGGCGATGACGTGGATGTTGTAGTCGTCTAAATTCACATTATCGATGTCTGCATTCGGCAGTGGATTGAGGAGAAAGAATAAAAACAAGAGGCAACGATCAATATGAAGCCATAAGTGAAGCCAGTGCATGGATAAGCTACTCTAGGATAGAAAATGCTCACGTGCTACCCCAAAACCACACTGTGTTCAATGTCAAGAAATCCATCACCTGATTTCAGCTCCACATCTTAAAATCTGAATTTTCCAGGGCAAGTAACCTTAGGTGGGACCAGGATTTCTAAGACAGCGTTTTCCCTCAACTAGAATGACCTTTTTCATGCATCACACTCAAAAAAGCACGAGTCAGTGCTTGAGAACAGATTTTGGTTGGAGACATGAAAGCATCACTTGCGTTTTCACAGCCCGTGGTCCAGGGAAGGCAGGACGGCTCCCTTGTTTCGCCCCAATGAAGCATCCCACCTTCCTTACATCCAACCTTGCTCTTGCAGAGATTTTTCTCCCCGTGTATTTTTTTTTTCCATCCTTTTACCTGTATCGAGTCCTTGCCGCAGCTCCTTGATCTTGTTGGTGGATCCTGATTTTCTGTAAATGCCCTCTGTGTACAGCCCATGCATTTCGATGTAGTTGATGAGCTTCTCCACCAGCACCGGCACTGCTCGCTCCTCGCTGGTCAACCGGGAGAGCTCCACGCCAAACTGCCGAGATGAGAGCTCGGGGTCATACTGAAGAGGAAAAGGAAAAAAAGGGTTTTAAAATCCTTTTATAGGAAGCAATGTTGGTGCAGCGCTTGGATCCAACTGCTATTCAAACTTCTTCAGCTGATCCAGGCGACCTGCAAGTCTAATGAAGCTACGTGCAAAGGAGGACAGGACAGCAGCAATGTACACCTTGCAATGCTAGATTGATCTCTGGGCATGCACCTGAAGTCATAAAAGTCTGAATTTTCTTTCTTTAACCACCCCACTGTGGTTATATTCTCAGCCCGGCAGAGCCAACGCAGCTGGGCATGGTCCTCCTCCACCTCCTGCCCCTCTGGCACCATCTCCAGGGATGATTTCACTGCCCAAAGAGGATGCACAAAGCAGAACAGATAAATCTGCGTCTCGGGTACTTAGATCAACTCGCAGCACTGGAAATTACAAAATGTCTGTGAACAAACATGATGCCAAAACAAGAGCATGAAAAAACCCATCTCCATCTGTCAGGAAAGACCCTTTTGCCAGCTGCAAATGCTCACTGGAGATTTGATATTTGGCAAATTCAAATGTGAACAAAGTCCTCCCAAATGGGAGATTCTGGGTAGGAAAAGCCAAAAGACCTTAATAGAATTTTGACACAAATGCCCGGCCCCAGCAAAACAAACGTGAGAGGGCACATGCTGCAATCCAGTCATCAGCAAGATGGTGGTGACCACGACATAGGTCACAGCTCCCCTTATAACCACTCCTGCATCTTTGTTTTTCCCATTCAATGTCATCCTTTCATCAATCTTGTCAACCTTATGAAATGATGTGGGGAAGATGCCCATGCTGTTTCATGCTCTAGGGAAAAAAAACACCCCAGGAACATCTGGTCTCAGCTACCCGTTGAAATTCATCACCTGCTGTTCGACCAGCCAGCTTGGCTGCTAAAACCATCAGCAAATGCGATGCCACAAAACCCATGTGCTACTTTACTCAGGTCAAGTATTTCTGAGATGAGGACCAAGCATGGGTGAAAGCAATTCTATGGCCATCGAGAGATATGAGCTTGGTGTTTGCTCAAGTTCACCATAGCTCTGGAGAAACAGATCCAGTCTGGGACAAGGCTAACAGTTACAAAATCAACCATTGCCAGAAAAAAAAGACCTCTTTCTCAAAGCATAATAGATGGTTTGTGGCTCCCTGTTGCTGAAAACCACCCCAAAAACATTAACCAACCAAACACAGACAAGCCAGAGCCTTCCTAGAGAAGGACCTCCAACTGCCCAAGTGGAAAGCTACCATGGAGACACGGTGAACTTGTTTCCTTGGGTACAGCACAAAAACTTCCTTGTGCAGAGAAACCCCAAGAAATGAGAAGGCATCTCTGAGCCTCTCTGAAAAAATATAATCAGAGGTCTCACTGAACTTCCCAGATCTGTAGAGCAGAAACTCATATGAGGTGTTTCCAACTCTTGCAGAAATACTGCCAGAAAGGGAAAGAGTGCAGCAAAAATACTATATTAAAGAAAATATATTAAAATATATATATTCAATGTATATAKTCAGATTATTTCTTGGGAAAAATGTAATCATCCAGCTTTATGGAGGCTGTATGATTATGGAGGCTGTATATTAATTATGGAGGCTGCTCTTCCCCAGGAAGCCTCCCTGGGAGCTGATAAAGCTTTATGCACATTATTGTCCTGGCTGTATTATCCTTTTTTTGGGCACAAAATAAACTTTAAAAAAACCAACACCAAATCTTGATGATTCATTGTTAGCCAGGGCGACATGCTGCATTCATTCACTGTCCTCCATACCCTTAAACCCAGCAAACAATATTTAATTCACCTCTAAAGAGCACAGTGAGTGCTTGAGCATCCTCCACCCACCCTTCCTCACTCAGCTGTAGTGCCACCGCTGTTTGGGGGCCGTGCTGTGAGCCTGAGCAGGAACCAGCGGAGTTAACAATAACCCATATTTCCAAGAATAACCCCACATTTAAGAATAATCCCAAATTTCCAAGTCCTTAAAAGCTATAAAGTGAGGCAGCTTTCTATTATTCAGCATGGTTACAAGGCAGGGAACATCACTCCAACATCTGTTGCATGACTGGGCAGATATATAGTGACGCATCGCTGCATTACTCCCAAAACACATGCAAACACTGAAGCACTGGCTGGAGGTACCTCCAGGGATCTCCAGTCCAAGCTCCTGCTCAAAGGAGGGTTATTGCCAGCATTATATCAAGTTCTGTGCCTGCAAACATTTTTTTATATGAGCTTGGGATCACTGTCTGAAAGGTATTTAATGAAAGAAAAGGAATGAGAGACATTTACCTTTTTGGAGCACTTGGTCGTGGTTTTAAGACAGCACTTCTTGTGACAAGCATATTTACATACTGCAACGAAAAAAAATAGTACTTAATAATCCAAAAAGTCAGATCGCTGGAGAAATATGAATTAATATGAATTACGTAGCTCCTCTCAGGACTAGCAGGTCAAAAGCACGTTGAATTTGCAGTTCCCAAGGGCCAAGTCTATATTAGATCCACTCAAACCAAAAAAAAATGAAGCCTTTAATTTTAAAGGTCCCGTATTTAAGTCCCTGAAACATTAAAAAAACCCTGATAGATCAACTCGGAAAATAATCCATGAGTCACTCTGAGCTATCAGACATGGATACCCTCAAAGAGGTTGGAAATAGCACCTAATTTGTATTCTTCCTGCACTGGACATCAGCCTGATATACCCCAGGGTTGATACTTTCAAGCTAATCAAAGAAATGTTGGAAAAACCAAAGTGATGGATCAACCTTTCCCATCGGTCCTCCTCCATTTTCCTGATCTCCCCAAAAATTCATGTGCCTGGAGGTCAAATAGGCTAAGCCAAATGAATTCGCCATGGTCACGAGACCCATAGGCATCCTACAGGCCGAAGCCGTAGGGCACGTTTGCCATACCTGACTCTACTGTCCTTCTTACCATGACACTTAAATATGGTTTGACCTTACGGGATGACCATAGGACCTTAGGTGATAAGACGTGTAATGCAAAGCTCCCACGCACAAAACTAACCGTACCATGAGGACTGGAAGGACTGCTGGGATGGACTTACTAGTTGACTTCAGAAACCCTTAGGATCTGTCCCAGAAGCTCTTCTAATGCGAAAAAACCCAAATTATTTTGAGAGTGCGGTTGCAGGAAACAGCAGCAAACATCTTTCAGAGCCCCAAAACTCATCACTGATACAAGCACATGCAAAAAGGGCAAAGAGAGCATGCTTACATCTACAAACAGAAGCCCTGTCCATTATCCAGATCAAGGAGGAACAATATTCACAGTAGGTGGGGATGCTGTACTGGGTCGCCTTAAAAATGTGACCATTGTGCTCTTCGACCTGCAATGAAAAATATTAGGTGGTGAGAAAAAGGAGATGGATGAAGAGTTTGCTGCAAAACGGGGAGATGAACAGAGTCAGCTGTCCAACTTCTAGCTGTTATTTGCTATTTTTGTTTCCTTTTCAGCCCAAAAACCCTGTAGGCAACCCAAACAGACATCTAGCCGGTATGGGAACTGAACTGTCACGCACGCAGGTTAGAAACTGCGTTTGACTGAGGTTGGCTGGTCAACCTCTCCATGTTAAGAAGGTCTTCTATGCATCCATGGCCCCTTTTTGCTCTGCATCTGCGTCCTTCCTAGTACTATCATATGCTTTAGGAAAAAAGGAGATGTAATCTCCTACATCTCTGATATTAGAGATTTAAACCACACATTATAAGTTTATGCAGAAACCCAGAACAACACTTTCTGTTTTGCTCTCAGTTCTTCTATAATAACTCCTGACATTACATGTACTGTCTTGACTGATGTGGGACGTGTTTTCAGAGGACAACCTACAGCGATCCTTGATCAAGCAAACCAAATCCACCTCGTCCATCTTTCTAGCACATCCTTTCACGGCTGCACATTCATCGCGGTGTGATGTTCAGATCTCAGCATAGGACACGTCATGAGCAGGTCTCTTATCACTCATCATTCTGGCCACAAGGACATTAATTTTTTAATGTGCAGGCACAGAGTGCTCAACTCACCACATCCACTTCCTTTTTTCTTCTCTTTTTTCGTTCCGTTTTTGGCACCTGGTAATAGAAAGAGATTTAAGCGTATTTACAGGCAATTTCCCCAGGTAAAGCGTACAGAGGGCTCATATCTAACTTTGCCCACCACTTTCCAGCCCCATCCTCCAGTGCACCTGCAGCCCCAGGATAGTCACTTTAGAAAACTCTCCTACGGATCACCCCATTTTCAGAAATCCCCTGGACAACTGTCCCCATCTTCATCTCAGAGTTGGGATTAGCTGGTCTGCCTCCAAGTCCAGCATTAGTGACCTAAAGCTCTCCCATCTCATGCAAGACACCCAAGGAGGACGTGGCACAGGACTGCAGCTGCTCAGAAGAAAACCTGCCTGGAGAGGAGCCTGCGGAGGACTTGGAGCAGAAAAGCCAGAAGATGGACTGTTTGTACAATAAACAGAATCTTCCAAGCTCAGCCTGAGACCCCATGGTTGTCCTCGCAGACAATAAGGAGCAGAAAGCGAGGACTTCAGGTTTGTGAAAGGCACACTGCAAGCTCTGACTGCTTTAAAAACTGTAGCTAGATCCCGAGGACAGCCACTGCCCATGTCCCCTTCTCCTGCAACCCAACCAATGGTCAAGTATGTGGTCACCTGGGAAGAGGTCAAGAGACGATGAAAGCATCTATCTCTTTCACTTTCCCCTCAAAGATTGAAAAAACCCTGAAAAACTAAAAAGGAAGCACCAGGAGCTGCCTTTCCAACCATCCATAGATGGCTGCAGCTTTGCCATGGAGACAACATCTACATGTTGGCATTGGCCAAGGCCCATCTCAGCCCAGATGTGAACTGGGGTTTGCTGAGCCCAGTGAAACACAACCAATGAATCATGCCTTGCGTGCCAGCTTATGTTGTCCACCTCAGCTTAAAGAAGAGGAGAAGACAACAGAGGTTCCCATGTGTCTACAGAGAGCATGACCCCACAGAAAGACAGTTCCCAAATCTTCAAGGGGTTTAAGAAAAGTTCTGACTACCTTCACTGTGGTGTAGTCCAGGGGTTTGTACTCTATCATATATTCATCCAGGAAGACTTTGAAGGTATTGACCCAGACTTTAACTGGAGACTCACTCCAGTCCCTCTGCTCAAGCCTCATGGTCTTCTCCAGAATCTGCTCAAATAAGGCGTACAGGTCCTTATAGCGGATGCTTTTCCCATCATCCATCTTTTAAGGAAACAGAAGCAAAAAGAAAAGGGATTTTATACACCCCAGAATGCCTATTCGGCTGCAGATAATTATTTCAGCCTGACCGGCTTCCAAATGCTCGGGGAAAGTCCAAGTATGATTAAAAGAAGGAAAAAAGGATCATCTAATAGTGAGTTGTTTCGTGACCTCTGGCAGGTTGGCTTCTCAGTGTACAGAGCAAGAGGACATTAAATGCCAGCTCAAGTCTTAGAGGGAACTTTTTGTACAATCTGGGCAATAAAATAGCTTTTTTTGATCAGTGTGATCACTAAGCCATAGCGATCATTGCTCAGATTCAGAAGTAGCAGAAGAGCAGAGCTCCACATTGCTCAGATGTCCACCACTCACATATTTAACTCAAAGGTTTCCAGGCACTTTGGGTGGCAAATAGGAGTTTATTGACTTACTGTCATCTCCCATTTGACTGGGAGCAAGCTGTGATGAGGAGACCAGAAATCTCCACTCAAGGAGGAAGAGTTTAGTCCAAATTTACAGCTCATGGGACTGAATACAAAGGAAGAGCATCCATTCTTTGGGATGAGCAGACCAGGAATGGAAGGCTCAGCAACGTCTCCACCACCAAGAGGACCCGGAGCATCTCGTTTCTCCTGGAGGTGGAAATTCTCACCTGTCATCCAGTCACTTACCGCCAACGCCGAGGAGTAAAAGCTGAAGATGTTTTGTCGGAATTCCTTCAGCGCTTTCTTGAACACGACATCCACCAGCGTGTCCTTCTTGCTGTCCTCGTTATCTAGTTCATTCATCTGGGAAACCAAAGGGGTTTATGCACCCATGCCACTTTTGCTGCAGCAGAGCACTGCCTGAGATGAAGCAGCACTAACGAGCAGCTGCTCCACCACCAGCAGACATTAATAATGATTACAAGGTGGTTTCACCTGCATGCAAACCAGAAACACAAGCACTTCCCCACAGCCTTCAACTCCTGCTCTCCTGGGTCACCCATTTCTGATGCCACCAGGGGCAACTCAAAGCAATAGAAGCACCGAAGCTGCTGTGCCCGTGCAGAACGACTGCACGGTGCATGCACAGCATGCCCATCTTTTCTCCCAAGTCTGCCCTGGTGTGTGCTGTGCACCCTTAGATGAATTATTAGTATTGCTACTGCTGCCCCCAGGATAATTTTGGCTTTGTTGCCTCCGTCTGCTCTTCGAGCTCTCTGATGATTTATCTGGAGCAGTGAGGACAGGAGTTACCTTTTTCAGCAGAAACTCATCCATACTCTTCAAGTCGCTAGCGCTGGTTATGATCTGCAGCGAGTCATTCTGCCACTGCACGGGCTCCAGAGCCACATTGCTGATCTTGACGCTGCGCTTGCGTTTCACTTTGGGAGAGGGCTCCTTGTTCTCCTTAAACTCCCGACGGTAGATACCAGACAGCTCGGGACTCCGTGGAGGGGTCAGGTGGTGAGGACCCAACTCTATGGGCAATAATTAAAAAGCGAGAAAGAGATTGAAGAGCAGATTAGTTAATAAATGCTATTTCCCAAGTTCCACCTATGGCCTGGAAGAGACGCAGGGTTATTTCTTGGGTAGTAATAAAAATCTATGGCTCTTTATGAACTCTCAACAAGTAAAAAGCATCAAGCGTTATCTTCCAGAGCTGCAACACAGCAGGGTAACACGAAGTTCTGCCACTAAAATAGGGAGATGGGCATCGGAATAAACGTGCAGAGGAGAAAAGCACTGTGAGATACTCATAGGAAGATTAAATGTCATTTCTCCTTTGGTTATTTCCTCCGTCAAGAGGGGAAACATCTGTCCATGTCCAGACAGCTGCCGGGAGGATTAGCAACATGGAATTCCTCGAGACCTGTTTTGGATCCCATCCTCTAACCTACTTGCCACCATTTCGGGTTGACGCTGTCCATGAATTCAAGGGACGTGAACCAGCATGGACATTCATTTGTGCAGCTTCCCARCCCATTTTCCCACAGCAGCCTCAGCTAGACCACACCATCATATACGATAATCCCACTTACAGATATCCTAACCCTATAGATAAGCCAACTGTCCTCAGTTCTATATCTTTACCCAAGCCCCTATATATTGGGCTACTCTTGGTTGTAGCATAAAGCCAGATCTAAACTAGCTTTTCCCTCTGCCATGACAACGAACGCAATTTCTCTGCTCCTTACAACACCGGCAGCATGCTACCCTACCACTTACCTTCGCCAAGCTGCAAGCCAGAAATCGGCTCCCTGACGGGGTCTTCTTGCTCTGCGTACAGCTCCAGCAGCTCAGACTGGGTAGCAAGCTTCTCCCGTGGGGTCTTCTTCTCCCCCTGCTTTCCCTTCACCCAGAATCTCATCTTGGCTCGCTGAGGCCTGGAAATAATTTATGGAAAGAGGAACTGCCTTAACTAGGAAAATGTCCTTCTATCCAAAACTACCCCAAATCTCCCAGACCTTCATGGTGTTTGAGGAGGAGTTAAATCCACACAACTTCTACCAGGGAAACCAGGCTACGCGTCCTCAGGAAAGGCAAGAAACTCAAGTTTCCTGCATGCAATTGGGTGGTTTSGGATGGGACATCTGGCACACAGTGTCAAAACTTTATCGTGATGTGAGCAGGACGCCTCTTCTAATTGGGCTTGTCCACAGTCACATAGGAAAGATGGGACAAGTAACTCGTGTGCTGGTTTTGGCTGGTGGAGCTCCAAAGGAGCCGGAGTGGTTCAGTAAAGTGATGGAAACCAAGAAGGACACAGGAGAGATTCATCTCCCATCTCCAGCTGTGTTTCCTACCTCCCATCTGGAGCCAGGCTCTTCTGCGTGGCCGCCAGCTTCCCGATCTCCCCCTGAGACATGGTTTTGTGCAGTTTCGTTTGGCCTTCCCCAGAGGCAAATCGCTGCACTGTCTGTAACGATTCCAAGCATGAAGCGTTTAAAAATGAGACAGCTCTTAGGATGCCAGCTGATTATTTACTTCCTAGCAAAAATTAGATATTTCATCTGTTATGTCTTTATTTCTATCTGCCTACAGGTGAAAACCTACAGTCCTGTTGAACTAGCTACAACTAAAGAAATATTTTAACAACTCCTAAAAGAGAAAAGCATTTTCCTTGCTCCAACTCTACATCAAGGTCCAACCTTCTTTCTCCTTGAGCAACCAATGATGAAAATCAGTGTGCACCAAGACACGGGTCCTCATCACTCAGCCTGCACAACTGCTCCACCACCTTGGTCTGGGCAGCCCAGCCCTCCATCCCAGAACAGCCATATTAGCTACGATCGTTAACCATGTCAAAGTGATTTGTGGTGTTCCTAGCACCAAAGGAACCCTCGACCACATGGATATGTCCCAGCAGAGCCTCTTCCTCCAGCTCTATTTGAGGACTTTGCAGAAAATAAGTCCAAAGTCTTTGTGCGAAGGACATATTAAAATTAAGCCTTTAGAAATGAGAGATTTTGCAGCTTTAATACAAAGGATCTCCACTTTCAAAACCATTTAAAATGTCCTGGGATCACTTTTAAGGGTAAAATTAATTTGCAATAATTCAGCCTAACAGGATTCCATGAAATAGCCCAGGAATAGTCTTGCTATATTTAAAAAAAAATAGCAATTTTTGTTCTTTTTTTCCAATTGCAGCTGTGATTTCGGAGTTTGACTCCTGGAGGAGACGCTTTTGGCATGAGGAAAGCAGGGAATCAGTCTATTAAAAACATTTTAAATAAAATGATATAAAATATGGGCTGCAGGGGAGTCACATTTACCATATTTACTCTCTTTGAATGTCTTGTTTTTCACCCGTGGACTAACCTTCCTACCAGCCACGAGATGGCAGCACACAAGGCAAAATTGCCACTGGGAAAGAAAGCAACTGCCTAAACCATCAATGGGTTTCTTGTTCCTGTTGTTCTTACATTTAGGTGATGATCACACATAAACTGCGGATGGATACTGGGGGAAAAAAACCCTCAAACCCCATAAAAGTTATTTCCATCCAGCCCAAACTTACTACTTGCTTTTAAAAATGACCTATTAAAATATTTGCCCCCATGATATAGTTTTGTTATTGAGTAATTTCAACCTTATAATCACTTTCACTGCTTTTTTTTTTTTTTTTAAAGTATTCTGTGGGGGCATTTACTCCCTTTTTTTCTATTTCAAAGCCATTTAAAACACATTGGTATGTGCTGATCGTGGCAGGCAGGCTAAGGGGATTGCTGGGGCAATACAGAGGTTGCTCTATAGGACACCACAGACACTTTTTAAAATATATATCGTATCTACTCCACAAGCAGCCCTGGCATACAGATTTTGGAGTAGAGCAAAGCAAGTGAAACCCCTGGCTCATGCAAAAGACTTTGAGTCAAAAACATCTGTAATAAACTTTTTAGACAAAACTGGAAGAAGGATTTTCTGCCATTAATATCACCACCTCTCTCTGCTCTGCCCCAATTCCTGACCTACTATCGTTCAGCGTTTCCTCTGCTATCACAGCAACCTCTCCAGCTTTTGAAAGTAAGGACTAAAAGGCATTGTTGGTGTGAGATCCTTCTGTGTGAGGGACTCCTCCAAGAAGCTGTGATGGGCCAGGTCCTCGTCTGGATGGGAAACTTTCTCAGATGCCAAGACAAGCCTCTGCACCAGAAAATCCCTGGCCAGGGAACTCCACAAAGCACCACAAGCGGGCAAACGGCACTAGCCAGGGGGTCTGGAGTTGTCCCCTGGATGAAGAGGGGACCAAATATTTTTCCTCTGAAAGAGCAACCTGTATTTTGCCTGCCGGCACTAGAAAGAGATAACTGTGGCCAAGCGAGATGACTTGTCCCAGCAGGCAGCAGTGCTATATGCTGCATTGAAGAGCTTCCTAAAGTGCAATGCTCCCTCTGAATGGCTTAGGACAACAGACTTCTTTCATTGCTGGCTCTTCAGGCATGCTTGGGATCAGCTGGTGACAGATACTTGGACTGATGTTTGTCAATTCGTGGCTTTAGTACGGAGGTTGGAGCTAAATTGGTGCTTCATTATCCAAGACTCTCTCTCTAAGAGCCTCTGCCGAAGGAGAATGTATTCAGAAGATACTTCTGGTGTGGTTTCTCTAACCAAGGCTTTCTATTTATCTGCTGCAGGAAAGCTCTCCAGGCTTAGGTGCAAAACAGAGGTGGTATTCATATGTGTTGACCACAGCCAGGAGCTATTCCTCCCACTTGTACTTGTCTCACTGCAAGGCAGGTTAATCCTCAGCTAATCACTAGCCACAAAGCTCAAGCAACCTTTGAAGGCTTGGTCTTGTCAGGAAGCACTTTAGCCTTAACGGCTCTTTGGAGTCAACTGTACCTTCAGCAGCCACCTTATATACTGGTGCACCTTGGGTTTCAGCTCTGGCTGAAGATGCTCTTGGTCTTTGCTGCTCTGGGATACCCCAGACTTAGGCCAGGAGCATGGGTTTCTGGTGGACCTCTACTTACCAGCTGGTGATACACAATCATTGACTTGACGGTCAAGAAACCAATGGGCATAACGGGCAGGTTGATGCCAGTGCAGCTGGTGAGCCATCACATGCTCAACTTCACAAGGTCACACGTGATCTCTCTTTTGTCTATCCAGCAGCCCTTGGCTGCTGAGCAGCACATTAAAAGAGGCTTTTTTGGAGAGTCATAGCTGGGGGCTGGAACTGTATGAATAAGCTATTCACTAGCACAGAAACCAGCCCGCACGTGGCGGCTGCCTGACTCGTCTTCATGTGAACATCACAAGACACAACGAATATGCCTACATAGGCATCCACCTACTTGAGCTTGTACCAAAACCAACATGCACCAGTATTGCTCTATCACAGGCTGCTTCATTTGCAACACCCAGCCGGGCTCTGCTAATAAATATGAATAAGCAGTCCCTAAATTTTGCTACTTGTGGCAATCCTGACCCAGAGAAGCCACAAACCAAAGGGTTGGTCCCAAACCTGCAATACAGAATACGGATGAAAACACTGTACATGTTGTCAGGACATACAGATGTAGGGTATCGCTGAGCACATGACTTCATGGGTAGCATTTGCTAGAAAGCAGAACTCAACCGCACAAGGGGTGAAAGTGCTGACCACCAGTTAGAGCTAGTGATGGAGAGCAGAGAAGAGGGATACAGAAGAGACGAGAGAGAGCTGGCACCTTGTACTACTCGCATGCGATGAGAGCTGTTAAACCAGGTGAGCAGAGTCCCAAGGAGCATTTCTAAAGAGTGGGATGAGCCAGGTCCCTTCCCAAGGATGGAGCTTGCCAAGTGCCTTTCGCGTCCCAGCAGGAAAGATTTCTACGGTTAAAAAACCCCTCACACTTTGTAAGAGGGTAGCCTCCAGGAACACAGCATGGCACTCTGGGTATGGTGCGGCCCCTTGCCCAGGGCTTTCACCACACTATGTAAAATACTACATTTTACTACATAAAATTCTCCCTTTCCTGATCTACAAGCAGGAGGATGCACTAAGACGCAGCCAAGTGAGCTCAGTTCATAAAGCCACATCTTTCAATCAGGTTTTGAGTATTCCTGGCTCAAAACCCCTGGAAATTTATCAAGAGCAACCCTAAAAATTCATGGAATTTGTAAATCTCTGCCCCCTTCCCATGAGGAAATTATCCTAGGAAAAATTTATCCTTTATAATAAAAGCCGCTAACAAAAAAGTCAGGAAAAACCCTCCTCGGCCATCTGCCTTTCTTAGAAAAGCAGATTTTAGGATCGCATGAGATGTTTGCCGGACCCACAGCAACGCTGTAGCACAAAATAAATCACTGACTTTGGTTTTCATGCTTTTGTTTGGTTTTATACTCAGCTCCACATCCAGCACCATAGCTGGAGCAGAGGAGTAAGGCAGCTCTATGCAACGCTCCACCTGAGCTCTTACGGCAGGAGACAATTCCTGGTGTTTATCCACACTTCTACGGGAACATCTCCACCACATAAGGAAAAAAATATGAGTGCGTTGGAAGCCGTTGGCCTCTTCCACTCCTGCAACCTCTCGGTTTGTGATGATTTTCCGAAAGCAGCTTATCCAGGTGGAAGATTAAGCCTGAGACGCAAGTYTCTGCAGCACAGGCTCACACAGCACAG
This sequence comes from Phoebastria nigripes, assembly GCA_035582835.1. Lineage (NCBI taxonomy): Eukaryota > Metazoa > Chordata > Aves > Procellariiformes > Diomedeidae > Phoebastria > Phoebastria nigripes. The sequence goes on from JAYKAV010002801.1 coordinate 847,698, forward strand.
AGCTGCAGCCCATGGACCTGCCAAGGGACACCAGTTACTGTGCTTGAAAAAGCCACTAAGGTTGTTATTGTTTCTTTAAAACCCACTATTTCACTCTCACTGTATTTTTATTGCCCAATTTACATGTGTTTGCTTTCTCTAAGACACCGTCTGCCAGCATTGCTCTGATAATTGAGGACTGAATAATCATTGGATACGCGGCTAAGGATACAAAATCAAAAGTAATAGGAGGTGCAAGATTTATATAATTTTCTTTGTTGTCTGTTGCTTTTTGGACAATGTTTGCTTTGATCTTCTCTATGGATTTGTGTAGATCATTTTTAGAGCAAAGGATCCTAGGGGGACTTTGCTACTGAGGTTAAAAAACAAAAAAAAATAGGTTGCTGTGCAATACAAGTTGCAATGCTACAGGAAAGCTATGGAAACCATAGCTGATATCGAATCAAGCCAAAAAATATCCCCATGGCCAAGAAATACAAATGATTTCCTCACTTCGCATCCGTTTCTGCTGTGTTCGCCAAGTTTACCCATCTACAGCATCCTTGGAAGTGGGAGAAGAAGCAGTGGAGGGATCAGTGCAGCTAGGGTTAGCAAAGAAAGGTTCCCGCAGCTCTGCTTGCTCCCTTTTTTCATTTCCCCCACCACGCTGGAAAAAATTACCATTTCGGAGTCACTGTAACAGGCCTGCCCCAGCCGGGCTGCAGGCACTGCCTCGGGATGAGGAGGTTGGTCAGAGGAGAGAAGGAACTCAAAATTGCCATCGTAATCATCTTCCTCCGTATCCCCCTCCCCATCAGCAAAAGTACCTCTAGTCAAGAAATCGGAGCGCGTCCGCGCCATGCGGGCTTTCTTTTTATGGGTCGGTCTGGGAACCTGCTTGACCAAATGATACAACAACAACAAAAAAAAGGTTTTTAAAATAAAAAGGAGATTCTACCGATGTTTGGCATCATAGCGTAGCTCAAGTACAGCCTTAAGACATCTCTGAGTGACATTGCTCCCCACGGCAGGGACGCAATATTATATCTAGTGCAAAAAAAAAGGACCAGGAAAAACAAAAACCAAGACAGCACAGTGAAACGGACAATCAAACGTATGTTAAACCAAACCAAGACAAGATTGCGTTGGACAGTGTTTGCCATCAGGACCGCGAGATCCTTTTTATTCAGAGCTGCTATGAATTAATGTAACGGGGGCTTTTTATTTTTAAGAGAAGGTGTGAAGGTTGCCGTACCGTGATATCCCCCTTCCCTATGTCTAGCGGCCCTTGTGCTTCATAGTTCACTTCTTTGAAGCTTTTGAGGGAAAACTGGCAGAGTAAGGTGGGGTTTTTTTCCCCCTGTTCAAGTAAAAGAGAAAATAAGCAAGCCACAACTTACCTCTCCTCTGCCAGACCCTGGCATCTTAAATGGCTTCCTAGCTAGTTCACCTTTGGAATGGCATTGATGACTTGCTTCCCTGCTGAAACACAACAGAACAGAGATGTTTCATCTTCTCTTAAAAGCCTTCCCACTGGACCAGCCCAGCTCGCAGGAGCATACAGGTGCACAGCCCAAGCAATCAAGACCAAATTGCAAGTTTGAGGTCATGGGGTTTTGGAATCGCTTTGAGTTCTTCAGGATTTGAGTTAATACCAAAGGACAAGAAGATGTGAAGTTCTACCTGCCAACTCTACCCATCACAGTGGTTACGGACGGTACCTTTTCACTTCTGGATTCTCAAATGTGATTGTTCTGTTGCAGAATAAAAAGTAAAATACAGGAATTTTTAACATTCTTTTTTTCCTGTTGCTTGTTCTCTGCACGAACCAGGAAAAGAAATGGAAAGAAATTCTTTTGGGGGAAGACTCAAATACCCACTTCTCCAGGACCTCCTGCAGATTTTCATATGAACTGGTTCAGAAGGAGAGTATCCTCGCTTTGCATCTGACATAGCATTAAAAAATACACCCATTTAAAGTTGCTTTTTGCTCAGCTCACTCTTTCCACCATCACTTCTGAATAAAACCCTCACCATGCCCATGCGTGAGGGATGCTGCTGGCTCTACTGGGGGGCAAAGGGCTATTTTTTTATTGACCGCTCCTTTTCCCCATCATGCATGTCTCGACTTAGTTAAAGAATCTGCACAAACTAAATGGGAATCTCCTCCCATTGCAATGGCACATAAACCACAAGACTACTACAGTCGGAGGTACCTTAAGTTATCAACAGCAAACATTCCTTGGTAGCTTTTGCCTTGGAAAGGGCGCAGCAGGATTTGGGGGGGGGTTATGTCCCTTTGGAGCTAAATGGCCAAAACCTCTCCCAAAATTAGGCAAGGCAGCTTAAGCAACACAATAAAGTGGGAGCAAATGTTGTCCCAAGATCTTGCTGTGGTCTCTAGACCCTGTGCTGGAGCATCCCATCATTCAAGCAGTGTGACAGAGCTGAATGACTGCTAAGCCCGTTAAACGTGTAATTATATGTGTAAGCGATACACTGTCAAAAGTGCATTCATACCCCAAATTCCCTCTGGACAGTTGCTGTTTTTTAACCTGCAACGGTAAGATCATCCAAATGGCTTTGCTGGCTGTGTTAATTCTACAATAAGCACAAAAAATCCTGAAATTTTCTGCCTTATCTACTCACTTCTACTCTGATCACCCAAAAATCCTAAGAATTTTTTCTTCATCTTTTACCTTGAGAAATAAACTCCTATCACCGTTCATCTAGGGTAAGTGAAAACAGTGTTGACTCTCTGTTAATTCACTTCACCTGCTAATGTCTATGATTATCTCCCCTGGCTTACATAAGGCCCATCACAAAAGAGACCGAGAAATCATATTTCCAGCTCTTTTTCCTTTCCCTCTGATCTCTGCCCGCTCGTTGCTAGAAGATCAAGAAACCCATCTTTGTTTTGCTAGGTGTTTTGTACAGTCTCCAGAAACAACGTTCTGGACCGTTCGTATAAAATGGTCTCTAGCAGAACAAAAAGCCTATGCAGAAAGCCTACAGAGAAAGCCTACAGAGAAAGCACATCGTCTTTTTACTCACTGGAGGCTGAAGGGATTGTCTTTTGGCGTGAAGAACATAGCGCTTGCCCTCGTCTCCTCTGTGGCCTGGTTGGGCATTCGGGGCTGCCGGAGGCGCTCTGTCCTCAAGAAGTGGCTTCCCGGGAGGTCCCTGGGGTCCAGAGCTGGTCTAGAATGGCACCGGGGTTCCAGCACCAATCCTGATTCTCTTCGCTCCATGAACATGCTGATGGGTCTGTCTTTGGGGGCACCGCAGGCTGGAGAGCTTCCCCTGGTCCCAACAGTGAGACCTTTAATGTCCACTGATGAGGTTGGAGTCACACCTGTGGTGGGGCCGTGCTCCCCTCTGCTCTGGGGGTGCAGGATGAGGACTGACTGAGGCCGGCTGTCTGGTTTTTTGGTTGGTTTGAGGGAGGGGTCCTTCATTCTGCTCTGCTCAGCCCTCTGCAAAGCTTCCACCCTCCCTTGTTGCTCGAAGGCTTTGCGTTGTCTCTCCAGAATTTCCTTCTGCTGACGGATCTGCTCCATCATCTCCCTCTCATTTTGCAGCTGAAGCTGCTTTTGCCGTTCTTCCTTCTCCACGTTGAGCTTTTCAAGTCTCTTGATGACAGAGTCTGGAGAATGGGCCTGTGTCACAGTCGCTGTCCCCTGTTCCTCTCTCTTGGTAGAGGACTTCTCCTCTTCCTCCCCTCCCAAGGCTCTGCCCTGGTCTAGCTCAGAGTCCTTCCTGACCTCAGAGAATGTAACTGTCCTCTCCTCTCTTTCCATTGCTTTGTTCCTCAGGTTACTCTCCACCAGCTTCACCTTCACGTTGTCTTGTGGTGGAACGTAGAAAGTAGGTAGGTTGCTGGAAAGGAAGGTTTCTCTCAGATGAGCCTTGTATATAACATTCTGGGGGTCACAGACCACACGCTCCTTCGCGGTGAGGTTATCAGGTAGCTCCAAGTCTGAAGGCATCCTTCTGCAACTGGGTAAGTTGCTGTTCACATCTGCGGCACAGAAAGACTTCTCCTGCAGATGAGCCTGGGGGCTGCTAGGCAGAGAGTCAGTGGAAAATGACTGCGCATCTTGCTCTTCTAAAACTAAGGCAATGCATTTATTACTTGGGGTATCTTCACAGCTTAACATCTCGAAGCTCCCTTGAGAGCTTTCGCTCTCCGGGGTTCCCTGAGGGGAATGAAGTGCCTCAGATACAAACTCGGTGGACCACCGCCGCTCTTCTGAAGGTGACAGTCCGCCAGTGGACCGGACCTTAAGCAGCTCCAAGCTAAATTTTGCCTGTTCCAGTTCACGCATCCTCCGGCTTTCTCTTTTTGCACGAACCACTTTTTTCTGGTTGAGATCCTCCAGCGACTTGGGTCTCTCTCTAACAATGACCTCCTCTTCGGTATCCATCCCGCTCTGGCTGCTGGCTCTCTCGTGTCTTTTGTACAATAAATTTGCAGAAGTATCCAGTGGGTCCACGTGATTCACCCGATTATTCTCCATCAGCGATATATGTTCCTCTATAGCTCTCACTCGCTCTTCAAATGAGCCGTCCTCCCACTTAGATGGGTCAGAGCCCTTAATTTCCAAAGCATCATCTGCCTCTAGTCCATCCTCTTCTCTAACTGACAGGCCATTCTCCAGCTGCATCTCTTTTAATCGCTGCTCTTTCAAAGCTCTAAACCTGCAAGAAAGCAGAAAAACAGTACATCATACCCCCATGCCCACTCACGTCCCTTCAAGGCACTGCACTGGTGGCATCTCATCACCACCACCATCATCACCTCACCACCATCACCATCTCAAGCAATCCTCCTTGCACATCTGGTGCAAGACGATGTGAGCGCACATTCAGTTTTCAATTTTCTCTTCTTATGCCATCTCTCCTACTCAAGGATTGCCCCAATGCACCTGAAAGCTCCTCTCGCACTGACGGCAGCAGCTCCAGCCTCCATTCCTGGTCTAGCTCATTTGCAAGCTGATGGAGCCAGAAGAGCTTAACCCATCGCACCCCCTTGGATTCTCTACCTTCACCATCCTGCCTGGGCTGCCTCTAGTGCAGCTAGCAGGGACTCACATACAGCGCCAAGAGCTCTTTGCAGCTCCCAAATCTTCCACCCTATGTGTGCTCCACACCTTGCAGGCAGCGCCTCCGGAGAACAAACGAAGACCTGCCCCGCAGCCAGCCAGCCAGGGCATGGCTGGAAACCCTCTCCCTTCTGCAGYGGCTGGCTCCAGTATCTCCTGTTCCTGTGAGACAGTGCAGCAACCAGATTGGTGAGGCAATCTGAGTTAAAAATAGGCTACTTAAACTGGTGCTGCTGCCAAGGGGAAAAAAAAAAACAACTCACGAGTATTTATGGTATCGGCTTTCCCCTGCCTACATGCTCCAACCTGAAATAGGCTCTGCTTATTCTAAGAGTAGGACCTGCAGCTAAATAAACCCCTTCGTTAGAAAGTATGGACAAGCGAAGGATCAGGGAAGGTTGGGACAGGGTCAGGGATCCTACGAAGGGACACCATCTTCTGTAAGTCACCGTAGTCCGAGCAGTGCCAGAATTCACATCAACCACATCCCTTAACACTTTCTTTTTTAACCGAGGCCAACGGCGTTACCTTTGTCGTGCTAAATATCCTCTGCACACTGCTTGCAAGCAGATGACTTTGCTTCTGCTGGCTTTGTAGGACTGCTTTGCGTGGTGTCCTCGCCAGGCTGCCTGGATGCTGGTGGCCGCGTCGTGCCGCCGCTTGGCATACTCCCGCCAGCAGCTCTGGATGAGGTGGGCTGCAAACTGCATCTGCAGGAACCTCCGCCTCTCCACAAAGCCACGCCAGTGGGTCTGGAGAACAATGGCGGCTTTGCCGAGGACAAGAGGGTCCGGGGATGGCTCGCCTTGCTTTCGGCTCTGGTAACTACGCCAAAATCTCTGCAAACACAGCAGGCAGTTCCTTGTAACGGGTGTTGCATGGGGACGGGAGAGCACCTGCCTTCATGCAACCTTTCCAGCTCTGTCTCTCCCATTCCCAACTTATTATGGTGCTAGGAGTCAAATCCTGATTGTAAGCTCCTTCCTCAGAGAGGGGACCTGATTTTACCCATCAGCTGTATCTGTAGGATTCGTGGATGGTAATTTGCAACAAAATCAGGCACCATCACCTACCTGTATGATCACTGCAGCTTGCCTTAAGCTCAGGAACTGCCTCCTGCAGAGCATGCTGCGGAACCAGCGCTGCAGCAGTGTGATCCGGCGCAGCACCTCCTGATGGAGCAGGTCCTGCAGAAGCTGCCTCTCCCACTCCTTCACGAAAACCTGCCCCCAAAAAAAAATCCAAAAACCACTAGCATGGAAAGCTGCCGCCACCATAAGACAAATGATTTAATCCTCCTGGTTTCTGTGTCCTGGATGCCCAGATGAAAGTTCAGCAGTGGATTTTAGTTAAGCCACCTCTAACAGGTTTCTGCAGTTTCATCTACAGCCTGCAACTGTCCAAGCTCTGAATTACAGAGCCTCTGCTTTCCCTTCAGGGGAGGCAAAATGATAGCTATTGTATCAAGTTGTATCTACATACAGACATAGTTTTTTGAAGGCTGCCTCGTTACAACCAGACCTGTGACTTGGTTAACACAAAACAACGATGTTCCTTACTATTTTGTGTTAACAATATTCAAAGCTTCATTTAAGCCATTGGCTTCTGGCAAACAGAAGAAAAATAGTTTCATTAATTAAAAACATATATAAAGGTGTTAATTTATCACTACAGAAATGCAGGCAAATGTTATATCTGTATCTTAAACGTAAGTCTGAGCTGAGGATAAACATTTACCATTGTTCTTCCAACTTGGTAATTGTCTGGATCAAGTTTTATTTTCCGGAAGAAATCGTGGATATTGTGCTTAGACGGGCTGATTCCTTGTGGCAGAAGGACATGGAAATGGTTGACAAAATCCTGAGAAGGAAAAAAGAAACACCAGGATTTGGTTAGATGGGTCCTGCTATGTCCCTTTCTTCAATAAATAACGGATTTGCTCCACTGGCCATATGAAATGGGATCTACCCAGCGAGCAGAAAGACAGATAGCATTTTACGGACTAGGGAACACCAAGTTTCATCCACCATTTGTGGTTTGACAGGAAACACATCAAAGCAGGGACCCAGCAACACTCAAACGTCTTTCAGCGTGGGAGGACAGGTTCTGCAGAATCCATGGGGTCATCTCAAGCAAAAGTGCTCCAAATCCTCAGCAAGGGCTGCTATGGAAGGGGGTTACCAGCATCTGCAAAGCATCTCTGAGATGCTCCATCGGTTACAGCTCTGAGGACTCAAAGAGCAGAGGAGGTATCAGAGGAGAGATCCTCCCAAGTAAGGTTGGGATCCATGCTCATGGCAAAAAAAAAAATTGAGCAGTTTTCCTTTTCTAAACAGCTGCTGTGCAGGACACGACATCTGGCCCAAAGCAGCTGCCAGCAGGAAACAAATCGGCACCAGCAAAGCATGAAAGGACTGACATGTGTGCAAAACCTGGCAAACACACAGCAAAGAAGAAAACAGGAAAAGCTGGATAACTCCTGAGTGGTTTAGAGGCTGCCAGTCACCCTCCTGATGGGATGCAGCCAGCACTGACACGACGGGGTGAATGCCATTCCCAGGTGATTTCAAAACATGCACAGAAGAGCGTGCGCAGATTGGATACCTTTTTTTGCAAAAAGGAAGTCCACGTTACAAAAAAATACTGCTTTTGTTCAAAAACCATGACGTTATCTGCAGAAGGGCTCGTAGCCTTCATTGGGTCTAGACCAGCTTGCTAGAAATCAGCAGCACAGCAGAGGACCACTCCATGCCAGACATCAGTTCATTACATCCACTGCCTTGCATGAGCTATAAATTCATTACCTTGTTAAAAAAGTGAGCTAGCAACATTCAGACAACTCTGATAATGATGCTAAAAGTGTGGAAAGACTGAAAATGTTTTCCCCAACCTGAAAGGAGTATTTGCAGCTGTATCCTGACTGGCGAATGCGAACGGTTTCCAGCATCCCTGTGTACCGCAGCTGCCTGAGCACCAGGCTGTCGTTGAACCGCAGGGGCAGCTGGAAGGGGAAAAACAGGCCAACAATGAGCAAATATTTCCTTTAACTGAAGCTTTTAAGTGCATGGAAGGGTAAATGGATTCAGCAGATGTAGCACATCTGCATGACACGCACATTGGCAACAGTGCTAGGGGAGGGAGGGAACACGGGTCCCAGGAACCGTACTAATCCCACCAGGGTTGAATCCTGTTTGCTTCCAAGCAGCCATCAGATGGAGACTTTCAAACAGCTAACTAGATATATAAAGCCATAAAGAAGGTTTTTTGGAGCCCCCAAACTGAGTAAGACTCCCCCAAGGGCACAGCTAACGGGTAAGATTGTGAGCAACTAAATAATCTCCTAGGAATAAAGCTTCATCTTTAAATGTCTGGGTAAAACTCCAAAGGATTAATCCACAAGAAAGCATCGCTACTGCAGCCTTCATTTTAAAATGAGAGTCCTTAGCCCATGAGACAAATCAATCCTTAAAGCCAAATTCAAAATATATGATGCATCACTAAGTCAGTTTGAATAATGTGGCTTATTCTAAAAGTATCTGCTTTTACCTACAGAAACTTTATTTTAAAGAAGCATTAGGGCTCAGTAACAGCACAAGTGAATTCATGGCTCTGTAAACCTCTATTACAGGTGGCAGGAGCTTGAAAGGAGTAAAATTCATTTATTAAAACCAATATATTTTTCATATAAATTAAAACCATACATTTTTCATATACATGTTTCTACAATTACAAGAAAAGCCCGCGCAGTTTATCAAGAGCAACACCCAAGTGATAACATCCATGCTTCCCCTTGCCCGTATACAAATATCTTCTAAATCCAACTCTATTTGGGGCTTTCTTTTCTTTTTAACACCCCTGTAAAAATTTCCAAAATATTTCTGAGATGATTTTTAGTGGCGCCGCTTTCAGGGGATGGGATTTACCTTTTCGGCATTGGATCGAATGCACTTGACAAAATAAGGTTCTGCTTGGCCAAGGGTCTCCATCAGCTTGTTGAGCGATGCCTGAAACAGAAAAGTCATCTTCAGTTGGGAAATGGAGAAAAGACCACAACGGATAATGAAAATTTTCCTTTGTCCAAAGCGACTCCACGCAGCATTTATTCCTGATTTTTAATTTTCAAAACTTTATTGCTGGCCTAGAAAGGAATTTTCTTAATGACAGTTTTGCAAAGGGAAGACCTGGCAGCTTTCTCTAACCAGTGCTTTCCATCGTTTGCCTGTTCCCTTCTTCTTGACCAAACTCCCATTCTGCCAAATAACTTAATTTATAATGATTTTCAAAGCCTGCGAACGCTAAACACTTCATGGGCTGGTTTTGGAGGAGAATAGCTTCAATGCTGGCATATTCCTGGCCATATTCCTCTGCTGAAAGGCACAGCTGAGATAACTGAGAATTGAGGGTTTTCCAGGTTCCCATTTTATATTTCCCCTTATTTCTGCATCATTATTAGAAGTCTAGCCCATAAAAACAAATTTATATTGGCATCATTGCTATGCACAACCGCTCCAGTGGGATGTCATGCCGAGTTATGCCTCTGCCTTGCAAATCTTTGACTCTTTTGCGATGAAGCATAAGCTCTTTGAATAAAACCATACTGAAAATCAGAGCATGCTGAGTCAGTCTGCGGCTGGCCGGGCTCCTCGACTGCATTTTTTTTGCTGTGCCTTATAAATATTTTGAATATCTCTAATTGCCGAGCACATTACTGACATGGTATTAGTAACGTGCTCCAGAGTTGACTACTCCTGATTTTAACAGCGTTTAAAACTCAGTTGTGTAAAAGGTATTCTGTTGCATATTTACTATAAGCAGAGTTATAAATTTTTGAATATATGTGTTAATAAAATGGCGTGATATTAGAAAGAAGCATTTTGCCTACAGATCTGCTTGCAGGAAGCCTTTTCTTCTCCTTCTGATCATTTTAAAGACATCTTTATGGGAAGCCTTTCATGTTTAGAAAAATTTATCTACATCCAGGATCTGGGGAAGAGTAAGGGATGGATCCCACGCACATGTGATGCAGCTGTGTTATGCGTATATTAACGGCATGCAAACGTCCCTGTCGTTCCCATTCAGGGAGCAGCGGGAACACCACGACGCGGCAGACCTCCACTGGCACGTTTCTGGTTTTCTTAAAAGTAGACTGAAATCACTCTTTTTTTTTTTTTTTTTTTTTTTAACAAAGAAAAAAAAGCCTATTAGGAGATATCAATCAGCAATGATGCTGCAGCATCCCACTGTGCCCCACACCGGGCTGGTGGGAGGGAAGGGGGACACACACGGAATGCAACCCCTTTGCCAAAGAGCCCTGCCGAAAGCCCAGCAAGCAAAGCATTCCCTGCACTGGAAATTGTGGAAATTGTATCGTACTGCAACCGCTGGCCCCATAGGAGGGGGTATTTCCATTTCATCAGCAGCCAGTGACATCCCACACATGGCAGATGGTTCAGGTACCCTCTGCCATCTGGCAGAAGCTCTGGTCATCAGGAATCCATAAAGGACATGCGAGGTCCCCAGCTTAACCCCGTACCCTGCTCCTTTGTCCCTCTGCCTGCAAAACTTTCCAGCCACCCACTCTTTCACCAYCTATATTTGGTCTTTCAGGGCGCGATGAATTGTTTCAGCATCACCCCGTGCTAGACAGGGCAGCATCCTTTTCTCTAGGGTACCACCTGCATGCAGGATAAAAGGGGAGGCTATAAATCGCCATACTGCAGTTTAGGTACCAGTGGCCTAGTTTTCAACTGTGAAAGCCATTGCTGCTCTTACAGTATCCTCTAATACACCTATTTTGCCTATAGAATCATAGAATCATTAAGGTTGGAAAAGACCTCTAAGATCATCGAGTCCAACCGTCAACCCAACACCACCATGCCCACTAAACCATGTCCCTAAGCGCCTCATCTACACGAGGCGCTTATAGATTACCATAGGTATAGGCATGGTTAAAATCAATAGGGGATGGAACAGCTGCAAGCCCGGTGTTCAGGCATGAGCCACAAGGCAGCATTTATCAGCAAAAAAACCCCCCAAACCCCGTGATAGGAAACATTTGTGTTTCCTGCCTGTGACCCAATTCCATGCGCTGCAATTTTATTAGCCTGCTCTTGATAAAAAAGTGATCTCGCAGGCTTGCACCAGGCTGCTCTCTCGAAAAAATGCTTCCCTCTTATGCGTGTGAAATGAAATTAGGGCTTGAGTGCCCGGCGTTTGTCTAAAAGGAGGAGCAGGCAGTCATACCAGAGCTGCCTCTGACTTAAATATGCTTTTATTCATTTAAATAAAAAAAGGATGTGTTGTAGGCACAGCTCCTACGTTGTCAAATTACTGCTGGTGAATGCCAGAAAGCGTAAGGAAAAGGGTATTTGAATGATCTGCTTTGCTGCATAGGGGTAGGGGGCAAATCTTCACGGTGTTTAGCGGTCTTTTATTTGTATGCGCTGTAAAAATATATATAAAAATCTCAATCACACACCCTGAGGCTTTTCAGAATTTCATTTGAAGGATGAATAGGTTTCGGGAAGGCATTTCACTCCAAGACATCCCTGTTTCAACCCCCCCATGGTACTGTATGAATTAAACTCTGCAGAAGTATATTTTAACCAGCATACCATTAGACTAGACTAAGCTTAATATATATGTATACACACAGATGTGCATTCTGCAAATTATATATACATAGATTTATATTTTTATATGTGTGTGTGTGTGTGCATGTATATATTTAATTACTTAATCTTACCCAGATCTATGCATGGAGAATTTCTAAAAATGACCCACATCTCCAAAAAAACCACCAAAATTACAAGTCAAAATCAAGCCAGACTTGCTTAGAAACCAATTTTTAACTGAAAAGCTGCTTTCTAATATTACCACCTGCTTGTGCATGTGTCTTGTAGCAGTTTCCAAGCCCTGATGCACATACTGGAGGATTATTTTCGCTGCAGATAATAACACAATAACGTCCCTGCAGCCAGGGACGGCTGGCTGGTGCGCAGAGCCAACAACACAACAAATGTTGTATCGATCCCCCCTCTGAATTCCAGGTAAAGGATTACCTGGAACTGGGCGCTGATGCTGGGCGGTTTTTTCTTCTTATGGAGATGGAGGAGAGATTTGGTAATGCGGTCATGCAGCGTCAGGTTGGTTAGGTGCTTGAGGGACTTCACGTCCAGCATGTGCTGTGGAAAAAAGAGAGACTCCATTTTTCTTGATAAACACAAGAATAACTAGATCTTACCATCATGCTATGTGCTATATCCCTCTTTATACCCTGTGCAGGGCTTCCTTAGGTGACCACCCTACTTAATCTCAATGGGAAACACCAAGGGATGGCTTGAAATGTAGCTCTGCTCTATTTGGCAAGAGCCAGATCCCCCAGAACACGTTCGTCCGACCTCCTCTGAGGACTTGCCAAGGGCATCTTTGACCACGGGAAATTTGGCTCTCCTACCCACTAAGGGCTGCAGATAAACTATTCACTGTTAATGAGCAGTTCATCGATTAACTGTATCTGTGCCCCTCCAGGTGCAATGTGCACACAGAGAGGAGTAAAACCAAAGTTTGCTTCTCCTGGTCCTCTGTTCCCAACCACCAACGCAGCACCAGCAAGGACCACAACAAGCGTTATTCTTCTAGATACAACAGATCTCTTGGTATCTCTTAAAATATAGTAAATGCAGCCAAGATGGAGGGAAACTGAATAATAGACAAGCCTGTTGTCTATCAGGTACCAGCCCTCTTGCATAACCTACCCGCTCATTTTAGTTTAGAGATTTAATWATCAAATTTCACCAGCACGTATGTACTCCTTCCCAGAAGGAGGAAAAAAGGAGCCAGAGCAGGTCCAAGAAAGGAGGATGCAAGTGCTCATACAGCACTCTCCCAGCACAAATCAGGGCTGAAATCCCTTGTTTTTATATAAATTAAAGAGCCCTGAACAGAGCTGAGTTGACCAAGGTCTTGATGTAGACACAAGCGGTCTTCCTCACACCCATCAGCATCTCATCACTGTACCTACAGCCTTAACCCATGGACCAGCAAGGTAAAAATGCTGCTTCTCGCTCACCTTTGGGAGATTGGGTTTGGCTTTGAAGTTCTTATTTCGCCTGGGGACATAATAAATGGCTCAGGTTAATCCACACATGCAATAGCAGAATGGAGGAGTTTATGAAACAAGCCCTTCCAAATCCCCTTTAGCAGCTGCTTCCTATAACCTGCACTGAAATTGGGCTGCTTCTGCATGCTGCAAACTAGTTTTACAAATTTAGTGGCACAGTTTTGAGAGAAAGGTATCCAATTAAAGGGAATCGTTACACTGGAAATGATGGGGATGCCGGTAATTTGGGTAGAGCGACGGAGCAGCATTGCAAAATAACTGACCACTCTCTTGCTTTCTCATACCCTGTGTTAACTCCAGCCACCCTGGTGATGTTCTCTGAACCTTCTGATGAGGCTGCAGTGTGAATCATCGACATCATTTCCCCACCTAATTTGTAATGGAAACTTTGATATCATGTTAAAAAATGTGACTGCATTACATCGCTGTCATATCTTGATACTGGTTTGACCGGCAGATTCATTCCTTCTCTCTCTTCCCCACGTCTGTCATTACAAATGAATGATAAGAGTTAAATAAATCAGACACGTAAAACATACTGGGGTCGCTTTGACCCAACCATGAAATGTCTCCAAGTCTACTTGAAACCCTGATATTTTTATATTCTGGCTATTTACATTCCTCTAACTACCCATGCTGCTCATTACGCTCCAGGAATAAAGCCAAAATCCCCTCCTTTTGCACTGACATGAGGATGCCGTGGGCCCTCTCCAGCAGCTTGCTGTTGGTCGCGTTGACGAATATCCCATCCTTGTCTAGGAAGGCGCCGGGGCTGGCAAGCCTGCTGTGCCGCATCCCCATCCGGCCATTCCAGCCAACTGCGTAGGCATCGCTGCAACACCAAACACTGCACAGTGTTAGGAAGACATTAAAAAACCTGGTTCTATGACAAAATAAAAAATAAGTTCATAAAATAATCTGTCGGTAGAAAATGAGAGTCGCCGCTTTATTCTTTTAACCATAAATCCGCTCCCATGGGATGAGTTCATGATGCCAGACACCACATGAAGTGATCGGCTAATTAAGCACCTTTTAAAAATCAAATATTCATAGAAGTATCAAAACTGTCAGCAGGAGAATAACAGCCCTCAGTTCTCCCAGCTGCAAGGCTTGGGTCTGCAGATACCCCGGTGGTCCAAAGCATTTGAGACTATGACCTCTGCCATCAGCCTTGCCATCATTAATAGTCACAACTTTAGATGATGCTGGTGCTGACTCCGTTTTTTCTAATTCATGCAATCATTTCATTAGGAAAATAAAAAGCAAATATCATTTGCAATAAACTAATTATTTGCCACAAACAAAGCATGCCAGCCCCAGCAGGACTGATGGGTTGGCCCAGAATCACTCACTGGGACCTGATCACAAATCACTCGCCCAATTTGGTCCTCTCTGCCATGGAGCAGAGCTGCTTTGGTCTCCAGAAACGCTCACTTGGCTGCAGAAAGACTGAAGGGAACGGCGAGAGGAACCAAAATCCTCCCTTGGAGGAAGGGAAATGGGTACTCGACAAAACTTCACATCAGGGCAAATAATTTCCAGAGTTGAGGAGCCTTCCTATAGTGTCTGGGGTTACGGAAAGCCTCTCCTGGGCTGCACACAACTGCAATACTTTTGGTTTGGTCGTGGGTTTTTGGTGGTGGTTTGTTTTTTTTTTTAAATTTTAAATTCTCTATCAGCCTTGCAGAAACCATCATATGAAATAAAGGTGATCTAAGGAAGGATGTGGGGTCTGCAACCCCCTAGAGCTATCTCAGACAGGAGGAAAAGGAATAGGAGGAGACTCAATGCAGCACCAGTCTTCTGGTCATGAGGATGCTGAAGGACATGGTGGTTTAAATGGGGCCTCTGGCACCAGTCACTTCTGAGGTCTAGCAACAAGGCAGCCCTTTGTCTTAAAGTCTTGATTTGGAGGAAGGGCAAATATCAAGTGCCACATGAAAATTAAAAAATAAAGCATGTAAAGTTGTTCATTCAGCCAGCTCAAAGCCTGGAGCCAGATCCTTGGAGCAACGTGATGCTGGAGTGCAAGTCGCCTTGCTGCCTCACTGCAGCGCTTTCCAAATTCTCTCCTAGCCCCATTAAATCAGTATTTTGACATGTACCACTATTAAAAGAAAGGATGAATCACAGCAAAGTAAACCCCTGGCTGAGCGCTCCAGGACCTGCTTTTTTTAAGCAGCTCATTCAATTCAAGGAGGCCAGCAAGAAGCTTTAATATCCAGGTGATCTCTCCTGTCCACTTCCTTTCTCTTTACAGCTAAGGTCCCATCCATCAAAACCCTCCTATTTGCAGGAGGAAAAAAAAAATCACCGGTTGACGGGTACCACTAAACCTCAATGGCCACTTTTGGGATCTACAACCCATCATTAATCCTGGCCGACCTCAATGCACTCTCAGGCTTGAGACCGGCTGTGGATATATGGACTCTGAACAAGACTAGAGAACAGAAATTCCCATGTGGTTTCGAAAAAAAAAAAGATAAAATGACAGCTCTGTTTATCATGGACACTTTAGGATGGATACATGCATATGGCGACTGACGCAGCCTTTTTGGTACTTGGGAGCTCAATCATCTCACCAAGCCCAACCAACTGTTTCAAGACAGACTGATCAACACCTGTTTTCCTGCACACTGCTTAGACATCACTGCGCATAAAACAGTTTCATCAATGAACATAAACCAGCAGGAAAACAGACAGCCCGAGTGGTTTTGGTTAGTGATGACATGGCTTTCATTACTCGATGGCCGGTGAAGGCACTTCCAAGGCATGCTGGCTTCCCAATGCTCTGCTGAAGCCTGTTTCCTCCCCCTCCTCAGCATGTGCAAACCACCCATCCGCTTTCTTCTGAGATCAGAGGAGAGCACTTGGCTCGCTAAACTCTCCACAATGACTTCCTGCGTGATGTCATGCCTCAAATTTGCTTTTAGAAGCAAGCCCCGGGCTATCCTGTGGGTTGGATGTACAACGCAGACTTATCAGCGACTGCATGATCATGAGATGGCTTTGAAAGCAAATTCCTGTTTAAGTTAGCTCCGTAAATCGCTTGCTGGTCTTATCTGCTAGAAAGCTGTTAAAGTAAATCTCTCTTCTATATGTGTTACCTTCACCCCTGTATTTACCCCTTCTTGCTCGACAAGTGCAATTTAACTGAAATACCAACATTTATCAAGTGTGATATAACTCTTCAGATCAAAATCATGACTCTTCAGATCAAAATCATCCACAATGAAAGGTATCAAAATCACCTGCCTACTCCGAAAGCGCGGGCTGGATTTTAGAGATCTTATGAGAGACCTGGTTTGTGCTTTCAGAAGGAAGGGGCACAGATGGTATTTGGGGACCCATCACTGATGATGCCCAAGAAAAACAAAGATCATGGACCGTGCTACTGAGATACCACACCAGGAGGAACACAGGAGTTAGGACAGCTTCAAAAGTACATTTTTTGCAAATATATCAGTAAAGGGAATAAACTGTCTGTCCTGACCCTGTTGTTAGGATACAACTGCTGAGGATGATGGAAGGAAGACACAGTAGCAGCAGTTGCTTCCCTTGATCCTGGCTGTTTAAGGCAACTTGTCTGCTATGCTGGCTTGGGTTATGCCAAATAAATAGAGCTGACCATAGACTGAACTCCACAGTAAACAAATACATCCCCCTTGTTGCCTGGGACAGGAGGAGTTTCCCTGCCTTTACAATGGCCCCTCACTGAGATAACTGGGCTATGAAAATGCTGGCAGCCCAAGCTGCCACACTAACGTGCCTCCAAAGCTGGAGCTGGACAGTCAAGAAAAGCCCCATCCCACTTCACAGATGTTCTTCACGCACCAACATCAGATTTGAAGGCTTGCTAGAGAAACTGCAGAACTTCTCTTATCTATATGTGAAGATCTCCACAGGGATAAAGTTTCACGTTACATCACGTTTAGGGAAACCTGCGCAACCAGAGATGCTAGAAACAGTGAATGTCACCTCTGGAGACACCAACCTCCTCTGCCTCAAACGTTACCATGTACCTACTATTGTTGTAACCCAACAGGTTAGAGCCGCAGCAGCTATAGCATTAGGAGAAAGAAAAGGAGGGGTGGGAAAGACTCATGTGAGGACAACCAGGGTTGCATCACCTTCCCACGATAGGGTGAGATTGCTTTCACAAGCTGGATTTCTGCTCAAACTGAGAAGTGGCACAAATTTACGAATTCAGTCCAACGATTTTATGGAAATCACATCCTCTCTGACCACTGAAAATAAGCCAACTTGTAACGATGAGAGAATATTCAGTTCTCCTTCAGCAGGGTGCCATCACCGCTCTCAAAGGGAAGAAATTCAGGGTAAGAGGGATATTATAGTCTTGATGGCACTCAGAGGGCACATGGTGAACAAAGCCAGACAAWAAAAGCCACTTTTGTTCCCCTAGAAAAAAAAGGAACAGTGTGTATCTAATTTCTGTCTTGGCCATTTGGCATTAAAGCCAGTAAAAAAACGAGGTTCAATGATATATTTGGAGGATATTTTATTTTGTGTGGAAGGGAAGCCTACTGAGATACAAGGACTATTACAGGGGATTTGATGCACACGTTTCAGGAGACAGTCTCAGACTCCTCTCGACTTGTTCTGGACTCCTTGTGAAACCCAGAGCAGCCATGAAGTTAGATCTGGATGTCTGCAGCTCCAAGCAATCATTTTAGGAGCTGAGGATGCTCTGATCATATCTTTCCCCAGCACACACACATCTGCTCAGAGGGAAGCAGAGAGGCACTGTACCCCTTTAGAGGTGGTATTTGGATAATCAGACTTTCTGGGGTCTGCAGAGGGATAGCACAAAAGTAGTAGCTGGAGAAGAGGAGGAGGATCAACGCCCAGATATCCCTTTGAAATGAAGACATTTTGCTTCACAAGCAACTTAATTCTGAAATGGATTTGGAAAACCTTTTGCAGAAGAGGCATAGATCTGCATCTCAAAGTGTAGACCTGACTCTCAAGCAAAAAGGTCTCACTAAGTAGTTGCTTGAATGGCCAGAACCTTCAAGGAAGGATTAAAAAATAAAACTGTACATAAAAACTGTAAAAATCGAACCTTTTTGAAGTTAATATGCTTCTTTCCCTTAAAAACAAGCAAACATTTGACAAGGTACCATCTCAAGCCCCATAACTTCCCAGGTCCTCCACCCTCAGCGATGCCTAGAGCCACCATCACACCGCTTGCGTGCAGTTCTGCACCGAAACACATCACCGGGTTTTTTGCGCCAGAAAAATCCTCGGTAAATTTTTATTTCCTTGATACCAGCACATTCATTAATTTTTTTTGCAAGCTTCTTACCACCTTGTACGCTACACCGCCTACAGTTGCTGCCTTTTGACGCCGGAAAGTTGCTTTCCCTGCCTGCCATTTACAGGTAAAGATATTTAGATATGATCACATAGCAGAGAAAGMACAAAGAGAAGACAAAATCAATAAGCAAGCTGGGAGAAACATTAATACAGTCATTTATAACAACAGACAGTGCTCTCCCATCCCAGATTTCCTTGTCGTGCCAATGTAAAAGCAAGAGACTTACCGCTGGGTCCTCTCGTTGATAGTATTGACTCCCTGGAGATCTGAGAGCGGTGTCCGCGGGCTCTTCCGAGTAATACCTAAAGCAGCACATGAAAAAAGATATTTCTATCTGGCTCTTCACCAAAAGGCAATTAGCACAGCCATAGCTTAGCATTGACTATAGCAAGGAGGAGCATGTATGTGTCATGGCACATGCTGGGCATACAGGGGTGCCAAGGATGCCGACATACCCATTGTCTACTAAATTCTACCTCTCTGCCGCAGAGTCATCACCCTTATGAGTAATGCTGTTTGCTCAAGCCTACTAATTCCCCTCCTACACACGTTATGTTAGTGACACGTTGTCCCAGCTAGTAAGCAAACGGAGTGAAGGAAGAGGTTGCTGTGATGGGGGGACCAGCCACCTGCGTCCTGCATGTCCAAAATATTCCTAAGCTCTCCGCTGTGCATGGGACAACCCAGTTGCTTGCATGGGCAAAACACTCGGACATAAGTAGGGTGCTTGAAAAAATGGTCATTTATTCCTTGCACACTTCTTCCCTTCCTACAGATATATGGACAGGGACATGTATAGCAAGTAGTATATACTGCACAGGGAGGCTTTATTGCCTATTGAACCTATATCCTTTGATAGGGGTAGTTTTAGAGTAATTTATATTTAATAAATAGCCAAGGAAGTTATCATGCGTGGTTACAGAAGCAGACGTTTCAAGCTGTTATCCTCCCCAAAGTGGAAATGTTTTGTAACCAAGCRTTTAGGAAGACAGAAGACAATCTTTGTAGACAACAAAACACTTTTCAAGTCACTAAACTACAGATATTTAAAGACCCGATAAGCTCAAATTTGACATGAAAACAGCTGAGCGATTTTTTAATTGTCTCAAAATCRCTGCTGTGAGACAGGAAACATCGTAGCGCTCACCTGAACATGGGAAAAATGTATATTCCTTTACCCTGAGATTTCTGCAGTGGAAAAAAAATTGCAAAAAAACCCTCTCTAAAAAGAAAGAAGTCTAAACTATAGCTTGTAACAGAATAGGAGGAAGCAATAGCATATCCCCTCCTCCCCACATTTATCATTTTCCTATTTAATATAGCCCAGATGCTGAGCTAAAAGGTGTCCTAAGGATCGTTTTATTTTGAAGATGAACGCAAAGCAAATATACAGAGATCTGAGCCCATCCTGCTGATCTGCCATTCCTCAGAGCCTGAAATTTCTAAGAAGATGAATTCCTACCAAACCTCAAGARGTGACATCCCTTTAACAGGACATCTACTGTCCTCCTTTATCTGTTGAGGTATTATAACAGCTTGTCTTGAAGCCTGAACATTGGGCAGGAGATGCCTGAAAAGGCTGATGGCCCACTTGGTTAAGTTACTGTATCTAAAGGTGTCCAAATATCATAGAATCATAGAATCATTAAGGTTGGAAAAGACCTCTAAGATCATCAAGTCCAACCATCAACCCAACACCACCATGCCCACTAAACCATGTCCCTAAGTGCCTCATCTACACGTCTTTTAAATACCTCCAGGGATGGTGACTCCACCACTTCCCTGGGCAGCCTGTTCCAATGCTTGACCACTCTTTCAGTAAAGAAATTTTTCCTMATGTCCAATCTAAACCTCCCCTGGCRCRACTTGAGGCCATTTCCTCTCGTCCTATCGCTAGTTGCTTGGCAGAAGAGACCAACATCCACCTCGCTGCAACCTCCTTTCAGGTAGTTGTAGAGCTATCCTAGAAAGCTGAGCAAAAGAAAATTCGGGAATGTGCTGCCACAGGTCATCTTTGATCCTGCCTGTGCTCCAAGGCAGGACCAAATCACTCCTGCTGAGAAGGTTTTGCAATCTCCAACTCTGGAGATTTTTGGAAAGCAAGCCAGATAATCTAGCTGAGTGCCTAGCTATGCCTACAGTTCAAAATTCTCTTTTTAATCCCCCTTTTTGCCATTTAAGCCATTTTTTGTAACATTTCTCATCCTAGGAGTGTTCTTTTACCTCTTTCAAGACTGGCATTTCTGTGCCAAAAGTTGCTTGTTTAGAGCACAGAAACCCAATTGTAAAGGGGGAAAAATGATAATAATCAGGAATCTGCTTAAAATACTGCATTAGTACTTTTTGTAGCTAGTTTTAAGCTAAGAAAGCACCTAACGTCTAGCTTCATCTATTTTTTACAYAGTATATATGCCTGGATACATTAAGGCACAGAAGGCTTCTCTAACCTAAAGCATTTCATGAAAAATGGACTTCCACTGGTATTTCTAAGATTTTTTTAGTCCATGCCCTTCTTTTTGGAGCAAACTCTGTCCTCCACTTCCCTGCACTCCCCACCAAAGAAATCCTTGAAAGAAAAAGCCCAAAACACCATCTAACCCAACAAGTCGGGCTGAAGTTATGAAGACAAGGTTGTATCAAAATATTACTACATCTGTACCTTGCATTGCTCAGGAAAAGGGAATTTCTATTTCAGGCTTCCAGATAATAGCTGCATTAAAACTGCATCGTAATTCTGCCAGCTTAGCACCTTAAGCGACTTTTTGATTAATAAAAGTTATAGTGCACAAGCTGGGTTAAAGAGGATTGCTTTAGACATAACAAAAAAAAAAAAAAAAAAAAAAAGACTTTTCTACACCGTGCCATCACTTGGCTCCTCTTAAAAGAAGAAATACATACATGTCACAGCCAAATAAAAGTTGTCATATTGATGTAGCCCCTTTTCTGGGAAATAGAGTGGGGTTTTTTAGAAATGAAAGGCAAAAAGGTTTTAGATTTAAGCCAATGAGTCGCACGTGGCTTTGAGAATTCTGTATAGWGAATTCGGGCTATTAAATTGTGTATGTTAATACGCTGCATGCAAGGAACAGTGGTGTGAGTAGAAACCACTCATTCCCTTCGCCCAGCTCAGATGCAGGCTGATCTATTTTACATTTCAGGAATAAAATCATTCTGATTTTTCAAGCACATTCCCTTTTCTTCAGCGGTGTTTCAGAAAGAGAGACTRATTTGCCAAACAGACCTTTGCCCTCACTGAGAAGAGCTTTGGATAATCCCAGTCTACTCCCTACTCATGAACGTCAACCAGCAGAGCTTTGGTCTTGAACTCAGAGATGTCTAAACCCAGTGCTTTGCTCTGGTGGAAGACCATAAATTAACGGATAGACTCAAAGACATCAGCGAAGCAGCTGAGATTGTAAGGGAAGGGCGATCAGTTGGCTACACAAGCTGAATACCAAGTGACCTAAAGGTAATCTCAATATACTCATCAAATCAATTAGTTTTCTCTCTTTGTGCATAGCTAGAACTAATTGCACAATTCAAGACAAGGAGATGATCTATTTGGTCCCTCTCTCAAGGATGACATGGATGTAACCTCATCTGACTTCTGGGAAAAGCCGACTCCCCGGCGCCAACCTCAGTCTGAGCATCCTCGCCTGCAGGGCCCACAGGCCCACTAAATTCAGGACCCAAAATTATACACGCTCCAACCCTGGTTTAGCCTGCTAAAGAAATGAAGCCTGGGGAAGCAGCTTGCAGGAGCACACCCCATGGGAAGACACGAATGATTTCTGAATGCAGAACATGAATTACTTGTTTGTCAGGTCAGATGCTCTCAGCCAATTCACAAACTATGGCAATGTTACTCTCAGATCCATGTGTTGGTTTTATCCTAAGAGAGACCAAACTGTGTGGACTAGTCTATAATAAGTGACGTTTTAACATGTTGAGCTCAACACTGAGCTCAACTTCACTGCTTCACATTAAATTAAAACTCTGTTTCTAAGTGACTCTTGAGTTGTATGAATTTCCCTCTTCACGCCTAAGCAACTGAAAATTAAACCCCCCAAACTTCCCATGTTGCTGAGCTAACTTACAAATTAAAAATTAAATTAATTAATTAATTGCAATTAAAATGATTCTACTGATCATCACCTTCCTTTTCAATAGTTTCTTAGTAGTATCAGTAAGGTCACTTAGGACACCACCACTTAAGAAAATCTATTGCTGTGTTTGTCTTACTGCTTTGTATTTCCCTGTTGCAATGGTGGGAACTTGTAGAAAAAAACAATGTACTCTAAATTAAGAATTAAAGTCCAAATTAAGAATTAAAACACCTCTGCTCCCCCAATGCTACATGCTGCAGGAAGCATGGAAATCTAATATAAGGTTTCTAGCAGGAAAAGCATATTTGTGAAGACTTAACATGCAACTACTGTACTTACCGTGCACAGCTCTGCAGAAAAAACCTGGGTGGTTTGCATTTACGCCTAAATTGCATGATGTTTAAGTTAGCAACTCGGGCTGAGTATTTGCCCTTGCAGACTGCATATAGCAGTGATCTATTTCTGTAAGCTTTAATGTGCAACATGAAGGAAGAGAATAATGGCAGAAAAATGATATATCTAAAGATACGAGCACCAAATATATATATAAAATATAGTAGTGCAGGCAAGAGTGTCCGTGTTGTCATGCAGGATGAGTTTATTACGTGACACAGGAGTGAGGAGAAAGAAACGGAGACCAAGTGCATCTTTACTCAACTCATTCTGTRAAACAACATTGCCAAACACTTCAGTTTTAAGTAAAAGCCCTCGGAGACAGTATTTTCACAAGCTAAAGTTATTTTTGAAGGCCAATGAAATCCGAATAAAGTCAAATTCCAGCTGTACCACCCATGTGCCTTATATCAGGAATATTCCTACCGGACCTGCGGTGCTTTGAACTTATTATCACACATGTGATAACAATGAAACACATGAAAAATACCCCTAGCAACAGCATCCCAACTTAACCTCAGCAAGTAAAGGGGGAAACCACCAACAAAATGACGCCATTTCTCAAGAGATGTGGGTTTGCGTTTAATTTTACTCTTCAAACTCTGCCTAATAATTTCCCGATAGGGTCAAAATTGCTATAAGGCAGCYGGTTCGATCCTGGAAGGCTCCTCGGGCATTTTTTTACCCTTTCTATGCTGAATGCACCTGGTTTCCATTTCTTGGYATGTGAGTGTTGTATCAGAGGGAAGGGCAGGTGGTGGAGCCTTACTGTACTTCTCCTCCTTGCATCTCTGCAGGATCTCTAAGCTCCTCTGATGAACTGGGTGATGGAGAAAGCTAAAACTATCCACACTTTTCAAAACCGCACATGGCACTGCATCATCATGCCCTTGGGAAGCAAAATAAAAACAACAAAAAAAAAATGGAGAAAAGAGAAAGATTATATAAGCAGAAATCAGGAGAGGGTAAAGAACAAGCCCGAAGGACGCGAGAGCTCAAGGGTCACGCGTTTTTCATGCTCGACACAATTTAACCTCGGTTTCCTCCTGACACGGCGCCGTGGCACAGGACCGTTGGGCTGGACCGCGTCCCAACCCCACTTATAATCCTTATTAGCCAGAGCATAATCACTTTATAATCACTCCGAGACTATTTGGGAAAAAAATAGATGATTAGATAAATCTTTACTTTTATTAACGGCTTTTAAAAATCCTTTCCGTGCCTCTGCCAGGCGTTATCTGCAACTCCCTGTGCAGATGCTCCTGGACACGGCCACCTTGAATTCTCATCTTGCATCCCAGCGCCATGTTTTGCTCAGATATTAGCAATTAAAAGGAAAAATAGAAATTATTTATATTAAACAAGGGTTCCATATTCCTCAATGGCAGAGGACACAGACTCTGGAGTAGGATGGGTTTGAGGTCAAAAGTTGGACGAAACCATCATTGCAGGGCCAAGAGGACTTTTGATGGCTCAGCTCTGACCATAGGGTGGAGGAGAGGTTACACAGGTGACACTGTGCAAACAGGCAGCAACTCTCCATCATTGTCTAAGTGGCCAAGTCAAGGGATACGTCATGCTCCCGCTGAGGCATGATGAGGTCACCGAGGAGTTACCTTGTGTCAGCATGTATGGAAGCATTTCATACCAACGCATTAAATCATCAGACAGGACTGATCTGAACTTTCCAGAGGAACACTGTCAAGGGGCATCTTCCTCGCATTAACACCACTTCATGCTGCTCAGTGAGACCTCAAAGACCAATTTTTTGGTTGCTATCACCTTTATTTGGCAGATAAAGGGGTTTTTTTTTATTCTTTTGGGGGCAGTTGGTTTTTTGGTGCCCAGCTTCAGGAATAAATCTGCAGAAGTCAATGGGATTGTTTTTGAGAGGGCGTTATCGTGTAGGTCAGCCRCAATGGGCACTAACCCAAGGAGCAACCCTTGTTGGCCGAAAGCAAATGCAGAGCCCATTAAGGGAGGGCACAGCCCCAGGACCATGAACCCTTCGTCAGAGCGAGGATTTAGGTTCGTGTCCAGCAAAACCAAGATGAGAAAGCTGGGAGTCTCCGCAGCCTGGTTTATATGAACAGCACCAGTTCTTCCGTCAAGTTTTTGCTAACGAAGAATTAGGGGGTTTTGTGTGATAAATTCATATCAATGATACAGCAAAAAAAAGCCAATCAGCCAAATTTCTTTCCTAAAAAGCTTGATAATGTTCCTTTAATCAAAGTTCATTAACAAATCTAGTTCAAACATGTAGTTCTTTTGGACTATCTCAATCCTCCCTCATAAACTCAATAATAATAATAATAATAATAATAATAATAATAATAATAATAATAATAATATCAAATTATTGAAAAAGTCCACCCTTCAGCTAATTGCATCTCGCCAGATCCCAGCATGTTTCATCCAAGGAGGGTTGGCAGCACTGTAAAAGTTATCTCTCAGGCAGAAGAGAAAGGTACCCAACAAAATTCACTGTGACACCGCTTTGCTGCTCTTCACCTCCAGGTTAACGAGGACAATCGTGCAGTCACTAGAAGCTGCACTACAAAGATATTCGGAGCACAGAAAAAGGAGAGTCCCTAAAGCCAGCAGGAAAAAATGCTGATTATCCTTACAGAAGCATCCAAAGCACTGGTTGGCACTGCTGGCACGGAGAAAATAACTGAAAGGATAATGCAAAAAGAAAGCAAAGCAAAATTTTGCAGAGCTGTTTATACATAATCCTGAGATTTTTCATTAAAATCCCTGTTGGGTATTGCAAGTGTGACTCGGACAGGCCTTCAGACAGGTAAAAGCAAGGGAGATCCACTTGGGGTTAAGACAAAAGAGTGCAAAGAGCATTAAATAAAAAAAAAAGATGCTTCAGATATTTTCCTGCTCATTAATTACACCTGCCTGATGGATGGTAGCAGCAGCAGACAGGACCTCAGAAACCAAGAACGGGACAGCACGCCTTTTAAAAAATTATATACAAATATTAAGTGTGCACACTTGGATGAACATATGTGTGTGAAGTTATTCTCAGCTAATCTACCATAATTTTATCAAAAGCTCCACATCCGTGGGCAGTAAGGCATTCAGATCAGGCTAATTAAAGCCAGCAAGGTTTGGTAGAAAAACAAACTAAACCTAAAACATATGCTGTCTTTGGTTGTCTGCTTTTGTCTTTCGAGATAGGGTAATTTTAGTCATTCTTTAATAATTCACAAATGCCTTCTGCCATAGGTGCAAAGCATCAGTTTGGGGCTTTTCTGCATTATTTCAGGGGGCAGGAGGGACCAGCAGCATCCAGTAGCAGATGTGCCGTGCCGTACCAGCCTGCCCCACCGTCCAGACACCAGCCAAGCCTTCTGCTCAGATCTGCCTCTTCTACAGCCATCTGCTTTGTGTTGCTTTGGCAAGACGGATGGGATTTTGGAGAAGGACAATGGAACAGGAGATGGGCATGAGGTCTCGCCAGCAAAAGCATGATGAAAACATTGCTACGGATCTCACCTTGCTAAGTGCTACCACTACCTGGGCAGAAGTCATGCTAGGAGATGACGGGTACCTCTCCAAAGAGGGCAGAGGAAGTTGAATGTGAGTGGTCCCAGCTCCGCCATCACTTGTAGCGCAAGATTTCCCAACAGATAAGGTATACCTCAATATGGGAATTAGATTTAGGTAACCTTCTCTCACTAGTTCTGCTTATATAATGGTGACTTCCTCATGACTTTTTCCCAATTTAGGCTGAAGGTGCACATAGAAATTCAAGGTGTCAATTATGTGAGGATTGTTGGGAAGTTTAAGACAAACTTTATCCAGCTTTTTGAGGGGTTCGGGGTTTTTTTTCTTCCTTTTTTGACTCAAAAAACAAAGGTTACAATGCACAAAGCCATTTGAAAGCGGGCCAAAGGACACCAGATAGATAAAACAGCAGCAATGTGTGCCAGAAAAGGTTTAGAAACTCAGCCATTACTGTGTTACTTTTGGTATGGAAAGAGAAGGTGGTGCAAGAAGCGAGTCTCCCAGAATTGTCTGAAAACCTCATGGACTCTATTTTATACCTATATATTGAGATTATATGTATAGATATAAGCAAGTTAATGCCACAAAGTCAAGACTGAAAAGCAGAGAGCTAGCTAGTGGGGAGAAGAGCACAGCAGGCATGATCCATCACCAGAGACACAGAAAGCAAAGCAGGGCTTGAAATTAGCTCTTACTTCCCGAGACTGAACATATTTTTTATCTCCTTGACCAGCTCACTTTAGTTCAGCCTGGGCTTTATGCAAGATGAAAAGGCGATGCTAGGAAAATGCAAATACAAATTTCCGAAGCCAACTCTTTTGAGCGACGCTTCTCCCAATGCCAAACATCTTTGCCATCTACCTCTTGGAGTTTTGAAACGCCGCTGTCTGTAGATGCTGCCTTGATGTGCCAGATAGACCCAGGTTCAAGAGAAATATCTTTTCTCTTATGCCGCATCTGAGTGGGTTGAGAGGAAGAGCCTCAAGAGCTGAAAGCTGATTTTTGCCTCCTGCTCTTCTTGGGATGCTACTATTCGCCCCGAACAAGAAAATTATTCTTTCCGCTTGTACGGTTTCCTTATCTACGTTCCTTGTCCCAAGCTCCTTGGCTCTCTTTGATGCACACCTGTCCAACTAAAAAAAATTCATGGGGCGGCTCTGAGCTTTATTTTAACTCAGCTGACATTTTCCCTGCTGAGGCTCTAATTTTGTCATGAATTTCAAGCCCTCTTGTGCCCAGAAATTAATAGTAATAGCTTGTACCCGTCTTTCTGAAATTGCTTTATACAGAGAAATGGTCTAAAAGCACAGCCAGATATTGCCTGCCACAGCATGATGATGCACCATTACTTTTCTTTAATTTAATGCCCCCATGTTCGGCATGAGGTGGTTCTGGATGATTGTGAAGCAATGAATTTTGCTAGACAAGAGACATGCTCTCTTGCAGCTTAAAGGGTGAACAGCTTGAAAAATTATAGAGAAGAATTATTGCTTTTTTTGTTTCCAGATGTAACTAACAGTTCAAGAATTCCTAGCAAAAATAATTTGCCTTATTTGCTGAATAATATTTATGTCTGTTTGAATCACTCAGGTTTTCCTATGCATGCATCCTACAAAAAGGAAAACTTAAAGCAGCAGTAAAGTGAAAATCTTTTCTTACGATGTGTTAAAATCCGAACTTACCTTTAAATGTAACTTTTGCATAGCAAAAATCTACATACTATTTTAATGAGTTTTTTAATAGATTAATAGCTCCTAATAAGTCAGGCTACTTAAAATACTATAGTAATATATTAGACCTAAATTGCTGGTGAGAAACAGGTGCTAGGATTAGGAGATTGGCACACGTACCAGTTTTCTTCTCCACATATCGTTTTCCAGCCTCCCTAAAAGCAACCATCGCCCTGAAAAATGCCCGCAGGACCGCCCAGCGGAAGACGGCCACCGGGTCAATCCCGATCATCCCGCAGATAAAGGCATTTTTGCTGCTTCGCAGGAGAGCTACAATGTCCGGGCGCATATGATCTGTGTTTTTCTCACGGAAATCCTAGGGAAGGAGAAAAAGGAGGCAGAGAAAAGAGGAAAATAAACAGTATCTACAAGATACGCCGGGTAAGATCTGCCAGGCTATCCCTGGGACAGCACAACTATTGAATCCTGCTTCTATCTTTTTTCCTGCCCCCATATTAGATACCTCTTTATGTTCAGGAAATAAATGTTTTATCCCAAAGCACTGCTCTCTGAAGCATCTCGAAGCTGATGCTGAAGTTTGTCATGTGTAATTATTGCATCAGAAACACAATTACAGATTTGCAGTCGTAAATCCCGAGGCTGTTTCTCACACAGGCTCACTTGCCCACCAGAATTGCTTCCGCTAACTGGCATGAATATAAATAGGGTCAACTTTGAAATCATTTGCATGGGATTTTAAAAAGTACCTGCAGCAGTGAGATGCTGAGACCTAAGCTCATGTAACCTGTATTAAAAAATGGCTAATGATGAAAAAAACATTGGGTTTTCTACACAAACCAAGCCCAGAAAGGCTACCAAATACCCAATTTCAACCCATCACTGGGACATAGCATTGACCTCAGTACGTGTCCCTAATTCTTCCCCAAAACACCGACACGTGGGGCTTGCAATGTGGAGGAGAACAGGAAGGCACAATCCCCACCACCTTCTCATTTCAGCCAAGCTTTTCACCAAACACTTCTCTCCTGACCCTTGTGTCTCTTCTCTAGCCAAGTCCTCTTCCAAACATCTCTGTGGAGCCTTTGGGGCTCTCCTTCCCCATCACAGCTAGATGATTTAAATGAAAACAACTGCCGGGGAACAGCTGGGTGACAGACCTTCACTCCATACTTCACTTTGCCCGCGTAGTGTTTGATGATGAAAGCTGGCTCCATGACTGCTGGAAATTCAATGTAGGAGTTCCCTTCGTGTTGACGCTTAAACTTGTCCAGCAGCGTCTGGTTTGTGGCTTGAGGAAAACTAAGTGGAAAGAATTAAAAAAGAAGATAGCTGTAAACCCAATGAAAAAGCTTTTACTCTTCTTTCTTGACCACAAGTAGGAAAATAGAGATATTCTGAGTTTCCGCTTCTGTGCCTGCAGATACTAAACAAACACTATTGTGTATGTTCTCATGGGGTTATATACAAATACAAGGTATATCTGGTGTCTGAAGAGCTCTTAACTGATTTAGTAATGGTCTGAAATCAGTTATAAATGCACAAGTAGGTGTATTTTTATTGTGGCATACTGTACGCCTATAAAAATTACTCAAGGTAGCTGCGTTTATCTGAAACCCCACGTTTCAGTCGTCGGTTTTGAGGCTTAGACTGCTCCTACATGTAGGAAATATTGAGCTGTTTTACCTACAAATCTAACTTCAATTTCAGGAGTTACTTGCGTGATCCTGGCATAGAAGAGGGGAAGAAAAAGGACAGAGCTTGAGCAGAGTCTCTTGGTAAGAGCAAGCCAATCCTCCATCCTCAAACTTCATGTAAAACTGCAACTTGGGGGTATATTTCACAATTTTACCTAATTTAAGCTGTTTTAGCCTGGTACAGTATCACCAGAACAGCATCACTGCTGTGTGTCTGGTCAACGAGACAAGAAATGGAGGAGAAACCTGCAAGCAA
Source organism: Phoebastria nigripes (assembly GCA_035582835.1). Lineage (NCBI taxonomy): Eukaryota > Metazoa > Chordata > Aves > Procellariiformes > Diomedeidae > Phoebastria > Phoebastria nigripes. Next base: position 877,901 of record JAYKAV010002801.1, read on the forward strand.
ATGGTGGGAGGAGAGCTCGTGCCCTGGACCGGAGCCACACGGATCCGAGGCAATGCCAGCAAATCCACATGGCCTTTCCCTGCCCTTCACACGGAGAAAACTGGCACATGCATCCGACGGGAGATCCCTTACGCTCAGAAGTTTCCACCCAAAGGCAGACCCAGAAGCCACATGCTCATCTGATAACTTCTACCGAGACAAGCTGGATGGGTAGAACCAAGGATGCAAATCTCAGCTGCATCCTTGATGCCCATGAAACCCTATGGAAGCGTAGCCCCTATATACAAGTGCCCTCAGTTCATTCTGGCTTAATTTTTAAAAGTAAATTAATAAATCCACCTTATATCTCACTAACAACACCCACACAACTTGCTTTAACTCATGCACTTGGATTCTCCCTTCACTCAGCTCAGCTTCAAGCATCTTCACGTCGTTACAGCACAAGAGACAGGGAGAGAAATAAGCAAAACCAAGGAAACCTTTGTCCTTCCCTTTAACGGAAGAAATTCTTGAAACAGAATTTTATTTATTATTTGTTAAGGCTTTTTGCTCAGCTTACTGATTCTTCACTGTTTGCATTACCACCTTGGAAACAAAACTAGAGGCAAAAGAAAAATCAGCCCAGCAAACTATTAGCATCTTTCTGGGAAGAATCACTAGAGTTAAGACTTAAGGATAAACACTTTTTAAGTGAAAAAAACAAATATTTGCAAAACCAACAGTTTCCTACTCACTTGCTTTCCTCATCCAGCAGATGGAGCAGGCCTGTCGGCTTCTTACTGATCAGGTTGATGCAGCCGGAGTTGTCTATGTAGTCGATGTTGTGCCAGCTAATTCCTTCTGCTCTATATTCCTCCTAAAAAAACCCCACAGATATTATAATGATATTGGGTGCAAGCAAAAAAAAATGGTGAAATTCAAAGGGTTTCGTGGAAGTGGCGCACCACTTACAAAATGAACGTCTCTTCTGCTGATATGCCACCAATATTTTTTTTGGTGCAAAAGAAAATGATAAAGAACCACTTCAACAACCTAAACCACAGGGAACCGCACAGCATTTTACAATTTCAGGTGCACCAGACTTCTGCTCAGACATAGGTTAGCTATATGGCAGATCATGCCTACCAAGRATGCACGGCGTGCTACGCATCATTGCTTCTCGCTTTCCTTTTCCTGGCTTGCTGTTAAAGCATTATACGATGTATTTGCATCAACTAATATTTAGTATTTAGCTGCTAGAAGAAAATGGTGGTACAACATATTCATTTAATTACACAGAAAAAGCAATATAACTCCCTTTCCTGCTTCACTGGGCTCTACTCTTCTATATCTCACAATATTAAAGACTGGTGCTATAAGAGCTAACGAAGAGAACTCCAGCTAGCAGAAATCACCACTCGAAGACCAGCAGAGCCGCGACCCTTTACAGTAAAAGTGAGGATCTGCCCCCAAATTCATGCTGAGGGAAAAAAGCTATTTATTTTCCACCAAAATAACTCCAACCCTTGCTCTTTTATAAAGATTATCTCCTCCAGGATAGATTTTCAACTGGATTACTTMGAGAAGTCTTCTGCAGAAATTATTTAAGGGCATCTGGAAGAAAGTAGAGTTTAAAAATCGTAATTTTTACCATATGCTTTTAAGACTTGTGACTCACTCTCGAAACAGCGATATTGGAAGTGCACCTTACTCCATGTGTTGGAAGAAGTCCTACCAGTCCAAGCTGCATTTTTACTTCTCTATCGTAAGACATTTTGATGACAGAATTGAAGGAAAAAAGGAAAAAATCCTCAAAATTGCACTAATATGATGCACCTTTATAACAATCCAATTCATTTTTATTGCTGCTTCTGCTTTTATTTTTAATATGAGCAAAAACCTTAAAAAACAGTATGTTCTTCCAACTCTCTAATGTATCCTCATCCAAAATTAACATGAACTCTACATATATTATTTTTAGAATTAAAGAGCCACAAGTGCTTTGAGACACCTCACAAGGAAATTTTTGCTAAAAAGTAAGATCCTGAATTCAGTAATTGAGACATCATATACCTTTACACCAACGATACATACTCTATGCATATGTGTGCAGGCGTGGCAGGAGTTTTTAACGGCCCTAAAGCCTTTTGGGTTCAAAACATAACACATCCCATTGGAAAAAAACAATCCTGAAAATAAGGAAACTCTGCAGTATGAATTTTATTTTTTCTTTTAATTTTTTTTCTTTTTTCTTAGGTTCTGCGCTGGTTTTGGCTGGGATAGAGTTAATTTTCTTCATAGTAGCTAGTATGGGGCTATGTTTTGGATTTGTGCTGGAAACAGCATTGATAACACAGGGATGTTTTCGTTACTGCTGAGCAGTGCTTACACAGAGTCAAGGCCTTTTCTGCTTCTCACACCACCCCACCAGCGAGGAGGCTGGGGGTGCACAAGAAGCTGGGAGGGGACGCAGCTGGGACAGCTGACCCCAGCTGACCAAAGGGGTATTCCCTACCGTATGACATCATGCTCAGCATATAAAGCTGGGGGAAGAAGAAGGAACTGGGGGTGTGTTCAGAGTGATGGTGTTTGTCTTCCCAAGTAACCATTACGCGTGATGGAGCCCTGCTTTCCTGGAGATGGCTGAACACCTGCCTGCCGATGGGAAATAGTGAGTGAATTCCTTGTTTTGCTTTGCTTGCGTGCGTGGCTTTTGCTTTACCTATTAAACTGTCTTTATCTCAACCCACGAGTTTTCTCATGACCGTTTTGGGGCCGGTCTTGTTCAATATCTTTATTAATGATCTGGACGAGGGGATTGAGTGCCCCCTCAGTGAGTTTGCAGACAACACCAAGCTGGGCGGGAGTGTCGATCTGCTCGAGGGTAGGAAGGCTCTGCAGAGGGACCTGGACAGGCTGGATCGATGGGCTGAGGCTGCATGAGGTTCAACAAGGCCAAGTGCCGGGTCCTGCACTTTGGCCACAACAACCCCATGAAACACTACAGGCTCGGGGAAGAGTGGCTGGAAAGCTGCCYGGCGGAAAAGGACCTGGGGGTGCTGGTTGACAGCCAGCTGAACACGAGCCGGCAGCGTGCCCAGGTGGCCAAGAAGACCAACAGCATCCTGGCCTGTATCAGAAATAGTGTGGCCAGCAGGAGTAGGGAAGTGATTGTCCCCCTGTACTCGGCACTGGTGAGGCCCCACCTCAA